>JAQNCA010000004.1:17916514-17927424 GCA_029783725.1 Acanthurus tractus | reverse complement strand
GTCATCTCTCATCTTTCAGCTTCACCAAGCAGTGACCCCTGCTCAACCCCCCCTCCCATACAAAAACACACACACACACACACACACACACACACACACACACTCTCTAAAACACATACCACATCCATATCCTCACATACTGTACATACCAAACACACACACACACACACACACACACGCACACAAATAGAGCCTCCCACACTTTTAGATTTGAGGCTTCAAGCAACTTCTGGTGAGTAACTCATTGACTCAGACAAATATTATCATATTCTCTCTCTTGCTCACTCTCATCTCCTGCTTACACACTTTTCCATGTGGCCCAGCACACATAAAAGCATGCATGCACACACACACACACTCTCCCCTGCTAAGGAATGCACATTCACACAGATGAATGTGCACACACACTGACAGAGTAATTAGTGGGTAGGAGTTCAGAGTCTTGGTGGTTTGTGGTCTGGTCGCAATAAAATAACTCTAGTTAGCCTCATTAATCTTGGTATCCACACAGGGGAATTCAGACCATCTTTTTTTTTTTTTTTACTCACCAGCAACGTTTTAGAAAACAGCATCCACAGCACAAACTATCAGATATTCACCAGGGAACTTTAACGACATTGTTGTCATTGTATGATGAGTGCAGCAGCATGTCCTGATATGAAAAAGGCCTTGATTTGAAGAGGTTTTCTCAACCTCTTTGTGGGTGCCGGAAGAAACAGAAGCGCTTTGTTAATACGCCCATTCAGCGAGGTGAAAGCGTTTAAACGGTTGACCCAAATGTGCCCAACTAAAGCACCATTAGAAAGAAAGCAAAGTGGATCTTGTGGGGTAAATAGCACAATCGTTTCTAATACATTGAAGCTGGGTGCGGTGGCATGCTGCCGAGCCAGGGCTATTTCTATTCAAACAGCCCCTTGGTCACGTGATCCGGGCCGTTTGCGCTTGGCTGAACCCGGCTCCCTGGATTGGATCACCAATGTAAGGCCCCGATTAGAATGCTGAAGTGGATCAACAGATGAGTCACCTTCCCTTGGCTCCTGCATCAAGCTGTTTGTGTCCACATGCCATTCAACGCTGGCTTATGCGCTGAGCTCAATGCAGGAGCCTCCAGTGCAGTCTGAGAGGAGTTCGTGTGTGCAGTCGTGAAGTTTTTAAAGGAACTTGTTCGTTGTTACGTGACAAGCTCTTATTGCTTTGTGCATTTACCTAAATGTACTTGGGAAAAAATCAATGTGATATTGTTTTCCTGGTAAGTTTTGGCGAAGAAAAACTTTCAGTGTCTATGTATCATTTTGTTGCTGCACCACTTCTACTTTTTAACTCCCAAATGGGGCTTTCAGTGACAATAGATCTGCAACCTGAGGGCACTTTTCTCTTTCACCATTAGAAACTTTTCTTGGCTCATTCCAGCTTTCACCAACTCTGTCTTTTTCAGCCAGGATTCAATATTCTTCTCATGTTTTCCATGAGAGACAGAGGAGCTCTTGTTCTGCGCAACTTTGGGCTATTTCACTTTTCTGACCTTTAACATGCACAAAACAACCTAGATAACACACTTAAGGACAGGAGAAACCCAAAAAAGCCTAGCACAGCCTCTTAAAAAAACACAAACAGCTATCTCTCATGCTTTTGTTGTTGTTGCATGCAGGCTGTGCAACAGCTTCAATTCATGACCTCCGTGCTTCTAAAATCTTGGCTTTGCCCCTGCTCTCAGTGATAAATATGATGATATTATAATACCTCAGGTTATTGGCAGATCTTTAAAAGCTGACCCAAAATAAGTGATCTTTTCTTGTGTAAAATGTGTCAATGGACGCATGAGTTTGATCATTCTAGTGACAAAAAAATAGAATTTTCTGATCCCGTATGACGATTAATTCATTTTCTTTTTTTCCAAAACCATGGAAACCTAAAATTTCATTCTTTCCTTTAGTTCGCAGGATGCGCCTAAATGGTTGAACCCTTGTCAAATTGCCACTGTATTATATCAAAAGCATAATGTGCATTTATTCATACAAAGATTTCGCAGAGCATCACTTGAATAAAGGTAGAGCACCTAAACTCGATTACATAGGCCAGTGAGCTGGTAAAAGTTACAGGAATCTTCTCTGTCAAAGCTCAGAGCTGTGAAATGTGTTTCATCAAAGGAGAAAATACAACCGCTCGTGTTTTGTCAGTCATCTCCGATTCAGCACTGTAATTGTAGATGTGCATCATGAATGACAAAATTATGCAGCTGGTACTGACCCGGCCGCTAGCGATGCATCATCAATAATTGATGCCTGCAGAAATAAACGATATAATACACTCACTGGCTCAGTATGATGTTTAAACCAAATTTATTTTAAGCCATTAATTTTTTTATCTCTCCGTCTACAATAACTAAACATGTGTTAAACAGCTCACAGATGGATGAGTGCAAAAGTTGCTTCATATCTCTGTCGGATAAAGCTAATTGAAAACCTGTTCACTGCTGTTTCACTGTTTTTATTAACCAAATAACAGCATATTAGTTCTGAGAATTTTTAGATTTTTAGAAAAGACCCAGAGATACTCTGATAACTCTCATTTGTGATTAATGAAATCATTTCTCTTAAATCTTAATCTCAGGTTATTTTTCTTCTCTATAGTTTTATGCTATGGATTTTGTCTTCCATGTTTGAGCTCAATTTATTGCTAATCTGCAATAATATTATGCAAAGTCACTGACAGTGAACTGGTGGCTGTGACCAACAGTTGAGAATCGTGTACAATTTTTAAAAATGAAGCAATTTGAACTTGTTTTTAAAAACTGTCAGGTTGAACATAGAAAAAAGGAAAAAGAATTACAGTAAAACTATTAGACATCAACAAATCTCTCCTTCCAAAAGAGCCTTATCAGGTGAAGCAGTATTGTTTTCAGGTATTTTGGTTCAGGTTTGATATCATTATCCGCACTGAGGGCTGAAGAATTGTTGTTGGTATTCAGCTGATAATTTCTCTGACCCACAATCCTCTTTGGTTACCCAGCAACAGGCAGCTAGACGACGTCCCCCTGGAGGGAGATTTGGTTTAGGAGGCAGAGGAAACGGGAAGAGGCTGGCCTATGGCAGAGAAAAATTGCGATGCTATCTTCTATCAAGTGCAGATGTACGACCCAATCAGCACCCTTGTTTTCAGTTTATCTAACGCTGCCGCTGCAGGATGTCTCCTGAAGCAGAAGCACTGCAGTAAAGCATGTCAACTGTACCTAACAGAAGAAACAGAGAAAAATATATAGTACAAATATCTTGGCAAGAGGCTTTCCATGACCTGTAGCAAAGCCGTAAAAAATTCCACAGTTCAATATTCTTTGTGCATGAATTTCCCATTTTTATGAAAAAAGTTTTTCATGCAGACAAACTATAATTTCTCTGTCTGCTCTCAGGGTGATGTTTGCAGTATGAATGCATCACCTGCTTGAGGGTAACATGTCGCGCCACAGAGCGAAAGCAGACACAAATTGCAGACTCAGATGTGGAGGGGGCTGTGCTTTCAGTGAGCCTTTGCATACCTGCGAACAGAACGCCACGGCTCGGCATTGATCTGTTGTATGGAAATAGTTACATCCAATCGATCGGCTGAACTTGTCGGGACTGTGCTCATCATGTGCGGCTGAGCAGGCCAGCGGGCGAGAGGTGTGATGGCTCTGTTAGTCAGCAAAAGCTGTGTTTTAACTGAGAGGAAGCTGCAGTGCTGAAAAAACGATGGATAAAATAAGTAACTTTATAAAGGAAGCAATACTGCACTTTAAATAATAAAAAAATCACTTAATTTAAAGAAAAAATTCTGCATTGTTTCCTTATGTAAAGGTCCAATGTGTGGGATTCAGGGGCATCTATTTGTAGAATGTGGCAGAATAGAGATGTAATATTCATAAATATGTTTTTCATTTGTGTACAATAAGCTGAAAATAAAATTTGTTGTGTTTTCATTACATGAGAAAGAGCCATGTTTGTCTACAGGGGAAGCAGATCGTCTTCCACAGAGTTCACCGTGTTAGACTGACATGTTTAATGCAAGAAAACAACAACTATTGTAATTAAAATGTATCAGATGTGATTCAGACAGTGTTGAAGTGCTCAAACACAAAGTGATGAAAGTTTCATTGACACCAAATGTCACATTTAATGACTTTGTTGATTTTTTCTCTCTCTCTAACATTTCATCTGTTTTTCTCATGCCATCATTGAAACTTACCATTACCTTTAACAAAACAACATATTTCTCTGAGTTTAATATGCTGAAAAATATGGAGTAATGTAGGTACACAACTCTACACAACCTGTACAACATACATCCGCTTGTTTGTAGACATTTTACCACAGAAATGTGATATATTGTGCATTTCAGTTAATCTACAGAGGCATTACAGGTAAAACGCCCTGTTCGCTCCCCTAACACCGCACCAGCTGTATTAAGTTACTGCTGATGCAGACATTTCCATCTGCTGCTACTCCACAATCAAAGTGTTCAACTGGTGAAAGTGCTCATTACGGAGCAGAATGGCTCCTGTCGGTGTGGCATTATAATATATCATTAGATTATTATTATCGATGCATTAGTGTGTGAGCGGGTCACTGCTGTAGCTGACCAATGGAGCCAATTAACCGCTTTGTAACTGTAAAGCTACAGAATTGCATCATAGTTAAAGTCAATTGTTTAGTGTCTACATGAAATTAGTTAATAACTAGTCATTATTGCTGCCGGGATGTTGCAGAAGATAAGGAAATCAATCATGTATTGGTCTTAATAACAGTTGCTTTAGGTTGTTGGAATATTGACATACAAACAGATACTTCAGCACGTTGACTGTAAAACATGAAGTGTGACTGTGTGATTGTTATGAGGCTTGAAACAGGAACTTTTCTAGTTTCAAACGATACTCAACATGGAAGTTGTCACACGTGAGTCAAGACTTCTGTCAGGTATCATTTTAATAGTCACTTGTGTGATGGGGCTTTCAATTTTAAAGAGAAATGTTTAAGGCTTAAGCGGTCAAATACTGCATACTGATGTGCCTCAATATTGTGCAGAAAGTATGTGCAGCACGAGTAAATACGCTTCATATGTCGATACATTCATGTATATGCTTTTGGGGTAGTATTTTTTTATGTATTGATTTCAAGTCAAATTGCACACACTAAGAACAGCCGAAACTATCTGATGATGACTGGATGCACAGGAATTCAGAGTAGACATCTTTATTGATGTGCGCACCTTCTCCATTGTTGAAGCTGCCCCAGAACAGACATTGATTCCAAATTCACCCTGCAGACGACTGAGAATCGATCCCCCTTTTTTTGTGTCGCCTAGATCTTCTGCCAAGTACAAACCTGGCAAATGTCTCTCTTTCAGCTGAGAGAAAACGACTTGGTGCTGTGAGAAAAACGCACACCGGCAGTGAAGGCAATGTTTTGTCTATGGTTCAGCACCCTAATTGAATTTTTTAATAACGCTTACCAAAAGAAGAGAAGGTAGTTTGCTCCCTCTCAACTCAGCCTCACTTGTGGATTTACAAGGCATTAACATTCTGGAGAGAATGGGCCGCTCTCCTTTGAGAGGAGGGGGGAAAAAAAAACATTGTCAGGAAGCAGTTGTCTGTAAATGAATGGCAGGGTCACCCACCACAGTAAAATGTTAATGAGGCACAGTACACTGGCTCAGAATGCAGGAGAGCTTGAAAGAGGCAGGCTTGAATGCAACACGCCACAGTAATTGAGGCGTACTCTCCTTGCGACGACCGCTGAAAACGAACAATATCAAAACATATGGCAGCGTGGTCACAGTTTGAAATTTTTTTTTTTTTTTTTAATTTTAAGGAACCGCTTTCTTTTAGCATTTTTTGGCATCTGCTCGCTGAATGCTGGAGCATAAATCATAGATTGGCAGCACAGCAGCTAATAGAGGGGAAGGCAAAGGTCAAAGCAAACAAATGATGTCAACAGATTTTGGTGTGTTTCCAGACACATGACAGAAGTGTGACAGAAATGCCAGAAAGTAGCGGCCAGGTGGGACACCCTTTTTATGAAATGAGAATCAGATTTGATAATTCTGTGAAACCGTTGGGGCTTTACGATGCAAACTTCTGATGTGAAGGTTGTGTGGGTGTTTTTTTTTTGTGAAGGACAAATTTGCTGAAATGTCATGTCGTATCTGACTCACACTGCGGTAGGTAAGGAAGTGTCATTGCAAGTGTTTGCTCGGTGATGTGATCAGCATTTGACGGACACGTTATAGAAACAGCGTGACCTTTCTGAAGCTTCTGTGGGTATCAGCAGTTTGTGGACAACTCAGCTGCACGCGTCCACTCTGCAGATACTGTCCTCAAAAAGAGGTCCCCCAGCCCTCTCAGCTCAGACTGTATGAAATTTTAATTTCACATTAGGATAATGTCTGACCATTCTATCTTGATTAATGCATTTCTACTATTGAGTGAGGATATAGTCTGTGATTGCAGACGTCTAAATCAAGCCTGAACAGTGTGAACGAAATAGTGGAATAACAGTGGATGAAGGAATACATGAAGACAAGCTAGAAAAAAGGCAGAGAAAGAAATAGAAGGAACATTTGTAACCAATTAGAGCTGGAGAGGAGAGGACTTTCAAATGAAAGTGTTCCCCTCAAGGTTAATCACAAACTATTTCATAGGTATTCATTAATAATCAGTTAGTTCCAGATTTTTTTTTCCAGTTTCCTTGCTGCTTTAAGAACAATGACAAAATACAGTCACATCTGAGGCAAATATGTATTTTTCTTTTTAACCTCTGACGCTTTTAGTTTTTCACTACGATTTTTTTCAACACCTAGTATCAAGATTTTTTTTTTCTCCCCTCAGTATTATGCTAATTAGGATGAGGCAATTGTACCCCTGTGGGCTAAACACTCACCTGACTCATGATTACTGCCTGAGAAGTGGCACACAGTTCACAAAGTCAAACTCATGAAATACAACACCACTCAACTCCTCCTTCAGAGTCTGACGTCCCCGCACAGCAAAACAAATGATCTCCTATCAAAAAACAGACGCTTGTGCTTTTTACTGCTTTTACTTTCACTTACACTGCATCAAAATCAAGTCAATTGCTTTACATGTCTCTCTAACCTTCTGACTAATATTCTTTTTACTAAGTAACCATATTTTACACACGAGGGACGAACTTGAAACTAAAAGCAGTTCATATGCAGCACTTTAACTTACAGGTGGTTGCCTTGGTTACCTGAGGCTGGACACTGTATCTGATAAAAAAAAAAAGAAAATTGATGAATGCAACACACATCGGTGAAGTATGTGAGAAAAAACAAACAGCGACAGAGCTGCAGACTTTATGCGTCTAATGCAAGGACGTCTAAAGCTGCATGAGCAACAACCCATTTGCCCTCTTTGGCTGAGCTGCCCTCTCAGGAAAAAAAATCTGTTTTATTATTTTTGTTGTTGTGGCTGCATTAACACTAAACCCAAAGTTTGATAAAAATGAAATAGCTACATCACTCAGATTTGGACAGGTTTGTCTCTGGGGGACGCAAAGAGAAGACACCTCAGAACAATTCAAAAAACAAACAAAAGGTGATGCAAAGCAATCTTTAAACACCTCCGTCATGTGACCCTGTAGTATCCAAAGCTGGAATTTGTGCCTTTCTTTAAGAATTCAAGGTGATTTATTTGAAACTGTGGAAATGATAAGTGATGAATGATATATCCTGAGAATAAAAATGTTCTTGTATGCTTTTGAAAAATACACAGCTTGTCGCATTTTGCATCATGTTGACCAAGATTGCCTTCAATTGCTATCAACAAATTTTAGCTAATGCAACATACAAGATAACCCTTCAGTTACGACCATGACATATATGGTGTTTCTTTCTGTTCAGTCATGTTAAATTAAAAAATATTTACAATCAACACAAAGTAAAATGTCATGTGAAAAAGCAGACCAACCTCTGACCTACCATTAGCATGTATCTGCAGTACAAACACCCAGGTTAGCTTCTGTTTAGCTGTTAAGCTAAGCTCTAAGAACATTCTTCATTTGGGTTGTGATGGATTTTGAACCAACCAGAGAAGCAGATGTAGCCCTCAAATTGACGATGTACGTCCCTGTTAAGTTTGCTTTTAGTCAGAAAATCTGATAAAATAATCAATGGAGGTCCAGTTTATAATAATGTGTCCTAGTATGAAGCATTAGCACTTAGCTGTCTCCTCTCACACAACAGGGTTTATTAAATCCTTTCACCCACTGGACTTCTAAGGTTTTTATCTTTAGGTAGACTTTGCATGAGTACTCAGCCAATAACTGTAAAATGTTCTCCGTGGAACTGTATATTGCATGTTAATTGCAAAGCCCTGAGGTGGAGGTCTTTTGAGCAAGATCAATCATTTTCCCAAAACGAGTTATTCAAATGTGCTTGCTCCTAATGAACATGATATCTATCATCCGTGGCTCATTATGTTCCATATAAGCACAGTCAATCAAAGACTCATATTTAGATTGAATTCATGTCCTCATAAAAACGAGGAGTGCATCGCTATTTTTGCAGAATAGTTTTCTGTAGTTTATAGCACAAATAATAATTACCCCGAATAGGATGAAACTTCTTACTTCATATTTTAATAACTTACATAGTGGGGAGCTAAAGAAACTGTCATAAAGGTAGCTCAGCTGTTATTTTATAACTGCATATTTCCTAAATTCATTACTTGTATTAGAACTCTTTTTGATAAATTACTCCTTCTCAAATAGAAGTGCATCTTTGATATTTTTTCATGATCCACAGCTGACTGATTAATAATTACAAATCTGTTCATTTATTTCATAAATAAGTGTTTCAGCGGTGCTAATTTACTGTTCTTGGTAAACTGAATAGATGTTTTGTTTCTTAAACTATTCAGTCACAGTTTCTGTGCTTGTTTGCCTCGATGCTTGTACATACGCAGAATATTTTCTCTTTCTTAAAACTGCTCAGATAAATATTTTCATATCACTGAGGGATCTCATGACTCTGTGGTTGTGGTATGAATGATATGATACACATCACACCACTTAACTCCCTATTAGACAAAACAAACCACAGCACAGAGCTATTATTTAAGGTGGGATGTGAAGGATGAATTGAAGGCTGAAAAAAAACTGAAGCTACTGCAGAATGAAGAAACAGTTAAAGCACCAAATACCAACAACCTGTCATTTTTACTTAGCGTACACTCAAATTTGAAAAATAGGTTTTTATAAGTGAGCTCTAGAGTTGTTAAAAGACAGAGTCAGTGTAGCTGGTCCACCTGTTTCCAGTCTGTAGACTAAGCCAATAAACACTGCACTGACTCCAGACATAAGACAGATATCTCACTGTTAAACAGTACAGAACCAATATTTTAACTCCTCTGTTAAATACACATGTCTTGGTTAAATCATTTACAACTACATTATGGAACTGATTTCATTGACCCGAGGAGGTGAGGAAACTTTGTTCTCTGTATAAAAAAAAGTGGGTCAAAAGAGTCAAGGATGGTGGTGGTATGGGGGTTTACGCCACCACCATCACCACAACAACAACCTGGTCTTGACATGTGAAACAGTGTATATTGAAGGAGACACTGGAGACCTGGTCAGGTTGTAAGTGCTTTGGTCTGTAGCGTGCGCCGTGACCCCTGGCAGGGCCTATTAGAGGAAATGTCTCTGTGGTCTACATGCCTCCAACCTCTCTGGCAGTCACCGAGCAACATCAATTACACCCACAGCAGCTCCAGCCTATAGCTACACTTGTATATTACCATCACCACAGGGGTAATTGGTGCACTATATACTTCCAATTCCAAGCAAGTCGCAGCCTATTTTTCCAGTCAGTCAACACTGGCCCATGTAAAAATTTGCTATTACAGCCCGCAGCTTCTCGATGGGGCGCTGAGATTGAACAAGAAAGGGGGAGGAGCAAAATAATATACCAGCGGTGATCACAATGATCAGCTGTGAGACACTGATGCATGTGGGAATATCAGTTTCTGCATTGGCGAATGAAAACCTTTCACCGGCAGTGAATTACCAAATAAAGGACAGCAAACATGAATAAAGATGATTTTCTTTTCTTTTTTTTTTTTTGCATATCCCTCTGAGATGAATGTATATGCATGATGCGTCTCGCTCCCTGCGGCAAGTACGATTCAAATGTCCTCCACTGCAGTGACGCACACACATAGAGTGTTGTCGGGGATCAGACCTGTGACCTTTTCATTTACAGGACAGTTTTGCTTCCCACCAGGCCAACGTCGCCTTCAAGTGACCAGACAGTTGTGTAACAGACAGGATGACAACAATAATTAACTCCACTTATTACATAGTCCAGGATAATGTAAATGTCTCATGTCATTTCTGTTTATAATCCCTAACTTGACTGATATTAGTCATGACAGCAAGAGTTCACATACACACACACGCCTCCCAACACCACACTTGAATGGGTAATGCCATACACACACAGTGGAATTATGCACACATGCGTACACTCTCTTTAAATTCAATTTATTTCAATTATGCCCTATTGACACGACATCATGATCAAAAATGTGTTTTCACAGCTTAAGCATACAGTAAACAGGGTGACAGATGAGTCAACACAGTGATTGCTTACATTTGCTAGCATTCATTTACAATGGAGCTTCACTTACATACAATTTAAAAACATCATGTGTCCTCTGTGTGTGTGTGTGTGTGTGTGCGTGCGTGCGTGCGTGCTCAGTGTGGATTCTGCAGCAGATGAAAGGTCAGTGGAAATACATCCATGTTGGTGGTGCACATTCAAAAAAGCCACAGAGAGCCAGAAACACACAAACACACACACACACACACACACACACACACACACACACACACACAACAAAAACACCAATCTCACACATA
>JAQNCA010000004.1:17896408-17914809 GCA_029783725.1 Acanthurus tractus | reverse complement strand
GCTGTTTTCATCGCAGTTATCTTACATCATAACTGAACTTTGGGCTTGTGTATGGGTCACAAATACACTCAGAGATGCAGAGCAAAGTATTTCTCGGCAATGTTTAGGGCCAAACATGTTATGAAACAGTACAAGTTATACAACCATGTTGTTTTAATGGGTGTGTCCTCGTTTGTTTGTATTTCGTGCACATCCGAGAGCATGCTATTGACATGCTTCACATTTTCAATGAAGGCTTAATTGCTAGACCTCCCAACAGGCGGCAGCAGTGTGCTAAGAAAAGTAACAGTGTGGGGAAAAAAAGGGCAGAGAAGTAGAAGAAAACATTAAGCTATCAAACATGGATGTAAACAGCAAAATATTTCCGAATGTTTGCATGGAAGTGGATGAATCCAACACTATTGTTTGGCCTCAGGGATACAAACAATCTGTTGCATGCAGCTAAAAAAAACACAACCGCACCACACGGTCCAATTTGGTGGCAGATCTGGAGCTTTCCATCATATTGGATCTTCCTCAGCAGTTGGAATTTGCCTGTTTGTCATGAAATTGAAGCTGCTCCAATTTCCTTTTTTTCATCGTGCACTTGAAGGATTTTCTCATCCACGTTTGCATCGAAGATAGGATAGAATGTTACTTCTTCACCTTGAGATGTCCTCAAACTGCTCCAGAATAAAATGAAATTTGGAAATAAATCTGTCATATCTGGGCATCTCCATCTGCTGAGGATGATACAAACTAAAGCTCCAGATCACCAACCAAATCAAATCTTGTGGTTAAACCATTTTTGCAATTCCTTGAAATCACATTATGTCATTTGCATCCCAAATATGTATTTTAATATGTGATGTTAAAAATAACCAGCTACTTCTGTTCATTATAGATAATCCAGTAATAGATTTTAATGAATGGCAGAAGTGAAGACAGTGCTGTGCTTGAAAAACATGGCAGTTGCTGGATGTAAAACTAGCACTTCTTAAGGTGATTGTGTTTGAAAATCTCTCTGCCCGACCATTAGGAACATTAGGATGCCATAAAAGTTCTGGCAAGTTGAGCCAGTCACCGTAAAATTATTTGAAGCAATTTAGTTCTCCATCTGTATTCTCCTTACACGGCAAATCCCACCTGTCAGCCTCTCAAAGCAGGTTCAAACAAGAACCAAGAACTATCTGAAATACTCACACATGAATGGTAGAAATGCATTCGTGCTTTTAAAGGAGAAATCAATCCGTTAATGACATCCACTCCTAAAATAATTAGTAGTTTAATGTTTTTTTGGTCTTTTTGTCTTTTATTTTTTGTGGCCTTGGACAAGCAGTGCACATTTGTGAGTTCCTCCTGGAAACAAAAAGATTCTGTTCATCTGGTGCCAACAAGAGAGAAATACTTGGACATCTGACAATGAATATGGAGGCGACTTCGCAGTTGCGATGATACCACCCGGGGTATCTATGAGTGGATATGGGCCTTTTTTTTTTTTTGCCTGTTAACAACTGTTAGCACTGCAGTAAAATCATTTGGATGTAAAATGTTGCGAGCCAACAAAGTGAAGGCACCAAGTAATTGTAACTGGAGTAGCTCCAGGTTTTGTCACAGATCACAGGATTTCTTGCCTAGTTTCTTGATTTTGTTAGCATTTCACCAATTAGCGGTTGAACTCCCACATCGTACAATATATCCTCACTTTTTTCTTTTTCCATGTCTTATACGTTTTTCGACAAGCAGGTATGTGTCCGAAGGGTTCACGGTGAAGTGTCACAATCCCTCAGAGGGTCTGTTTCTATCACAGTTTGCTTATCTGAATCACACGGCTGTGTGTTTGAACAGGAATGGATTTTGGTCGATGTACAGCCGGGGAGCATCGCAGACAGAGACCACGAGCGACTGTCGGTGTGACACAAGTTCCTCTTGAGGGCAAACAATGCAGAGGCCTGTTACTGGGGATGATAATTGAATGAAATAGAGATTGGATTGGAAGCTCCTGTCACTGCCAGACACATCAGCAGGTTGATGACTCGTCGCCCCTGGCCCCCAGGGTCTGGCTGGTGAGAAAGAAACAGCCTTGTTTGGACGGCGCTCTGCTTTTTACTTTTGCCTTTAAACTTTCCTGCACAGAGTAAGTGGGTTATAACTGCACAACAGTCATATTTTTGAAATCTCACAAACACTGAACATGCGATCTTTTTCCCTCACAATACCAGGCACCAAACTAGAGGCTTTTTGGATAAAAAGCATACACACACACACACACACACACACATGCACACTCAAACTCACACACTGAGCAAAAACAAAGGCGGGAATGGGAATCTTTTCAGTTTTAATTAGTCATTGCTGCTGTGTTTTGGAGGCGGTGCAGGGGTCAACAGTAATTGGGTTGTTTTCATATTGAGGCATTCAGAGCAGAACGAAGGGATATGGGTCACAGCGAAGTGATCCCACAATCCCGCTGCCTGCTTTCCAGCCTCTCTTCCTGCCTCACCCCCCCCAGCAACCTCACATCCCCCACCAACCCCCCCCACACCCTCACCCTCCCTGCCCCTCATCCGCCCTGGCACCGGAGCGTTAACTGGAAAGACTTGTGGATCCTGGCAGGCCAGGCAGGACTGGAGAGGGGCCACGGCGCCGCCCTCTCAGCGCCGCTCCAAGTCGGTTCTCACCAAGACCAAATGGAGGAATCTGGAAAGCTCCGCTGTGCCATTAAGAACAGGCTTCTGGGAACATGTCTGAGAAAAATAGCAGGACATGAGGCTTTAGAATGAAGCAGAGGAATCGCAGTCCCCTGGAAGCGATGCCAGGATTTTTTTCTTTACCAGAGGTACCGGGAGCGCCAAAGTGTGGAGTTCCAAGCCAAACTTAGAAAAGCCAGATTTGGAACATAGAGAGGGAGATGATACAAATGGTAAGACAGCAGAAATGATTCAGTTGGAGCACAGTTGTGGAGGATAGACTCAATCCAGATGGTCAGCTCAGCGTCTGTCAATAAATAATTTATTGACTGCTTTCATCTCCTGACATCTTAAGTGCAAAACTTAACTTTGTATTGACGGATCAAACGTAAAGGGCTGAATATTCTTGTGAACACTTGTTATGTGACAGTTGTGTCACATCAGTATGGATGCTCATGAATTTCATACAACTACATAATAAATGCATATAAGTTTTCCAAGCACTAAAGTGCCATTAACAGTGAAGTTTTCTGAGTTGACAAATCTGAGCTGGTTGAAGGTTCATCAAAACATTGATGAGAGGACAACAATGTGACAGACATGCGGGAGGTATTCTGATGATTTGCACAGCTGGTTGTGATAAAATACCAAGGAGCTGTCAGGTTTGTGTGTCTTATGTACAGAAACTAGTTTCTTTTTATACTTACAGTCTTAAATCTTGTTGTTCGGAGGATTTTTCACATTTCAGCATTAAAATACCAAGATTTATTGAGAGGAGCACATTGGTTAAAATGATTAAAACTTCAATTAATTACCTAGTGAAATTGGGTTTCCTGCTGCTGGAGGTCGACTCTGGTAGCGGCGCAACATTTTTCCATAAACAACCACTTGACAAGAAAAATCTGCAGGAAATTGAAGGTGAAGATTGAAATAGAGAGAGAGAAAGTGAATTAGCTGCTGACTGACCGCTCGTAATGATGTACAGCGACTAAGTCAGGAAACTTGTTATTTTGAATACAGATTTCATTTTGACAATCACTCCAGCAAAACCACAACAACAGCTTTTTATCATTTGAGAAATGAATGAAAACTGAGTGCATTTTACTTCTCAAAGTGACTGTCAGAAACTGGTTCATGCATCCTTTTATTTATTTATACAAGGGGGGCGGAGCTGAGGAGGATACTCATCACTTTCGATGGCTGTGTGGCGTCTCGCAGACAGTCAGCGGATGCTGTCAGTCCAAACAACCACGCCCTTAATTATGCATACATCCAAGCGTTTACATCAACACAGACGTTACAAACGGGAAAATTAGCCACAGAAATCCAAATCGTGTTCATTTCATGCTGCAAATGTGTTTATTTCTGCAGTAAAGTTGGGCATTTTACCATGAAACTCTTTGAAGATTTGGAGTGTGTTAATTTGGAGAGTTTACAAGCTGCAGAGAGAAAATGTGATTTTCACCAGGTTTTCTGATTTAATTAAATTACCAACTTCTGACTGTTTCTTCATATTATACAGCACAGAAATCCTCACAAAATTTAAAAAGTGAGAAACATGACCCTTTTCCAGAGATGTACTCGTATATAAAAACTCCACACATGCTGCATCCAATCCCTGAAAACTGGGTTCGCCAAAGCACTGCAGTCCTTCTTGCCATCCTGCAGTTGGAAAAACACGCATGAGGCGATGCCAGGGATTTAACATCTTAACATCCTTCTACTTATTGGTCGTCCTCTGTAATTCAAAGCCAAACTGCCACCGCAATATCCTCACAACTCTCAACAGCATTGGCATTCCCTCTCCTGTCTGCTTTAGTTCCCTTCCAGCATCCACATCAAATTATTTGGAATATTATGTCTGCAGAAAAAAAACCAAAAAACCCTGTCGCAGCCCGCCAGATTTCACTTTCAGGGGAAACACAGAGAAACTAGAGAAGCAGAAGTGATTTTTTTTTTCCTTTTTTTTGCGTTCTGCGGCAGCTCACGCTTTGAATCATCATTAGTGTGATTAATTTTCCCTCCAGTCCTGCAATCCTCGGTGGCGATTCCCCTCCAACACTTTGGCCACGCTCCACAGAAGTGACAAACGCGTTCCCATGGAAACAGACCTGTCATGGCATTGTCACCGCTAACCTGTCAAAATGAAAATCCAGCTCCGCCAGAGAGGAACCGGCTGGTGACCCGACTGATCTCACATCAGTACAAACAGCGCGACTTTTGACAACCAAGTTGCTTTTAAAGCGCGTATGAGCTTTGGCTGTCATTGTTAGACACATGCACATAACAGTCTCTTTTGGTCTCTTTTGTCTCTCAGCCTCCCTTTTTCCAGCTCTGTCTCTGTCTCTTTTTCTCATCATACATCTCTCTTTTCTTTCCCTCCTATGGTTTGTCTTCTACAAAGGCTCAGCACATCTCCGTCTGATGACAACGGCCAGTTGAAATACAACTGGCTGCCTTGGAGGGAGAGAAAGTTTTTGGGTTTTTTTTTTCTTTTTAATCCTTTTTTTGCAAGAATGGACTGGAAATGACTTTGCTCTCACGGCTCAAAAAGCTCAAAAAGTTCCCGACGATCAGACAGAAGTTGAACAAGGTTATGGCAGAGAGATAAATCTTTATACTTAGACGGAATTGTCTCGTCCCACCTGGGGGAGAAAAGTAATTCTCCAATAGTTGAGTCACTGTGGCAGCTACAGGTAATAATTATAGAGTAGGTGTAATTTACAAAAGTATGTACTGTAATTCACACCTTTTTCCCCTCGTAATGTGGCTGAATAATATGATTTCAGACTATAAAATACATCACTGCATTCATGAAAGACAGTGAGCTCTGCTTCCCAGTTTGCTGCATTGAAATGTTGCTTTGTGACAGCAGCTTCACCTGGAAGTTGTAGTTTAAAAGGAATGAGTTGTTTGGAAAGAAAGCACCTTTATAAGTAAACTGTTTTTGCAAAAAAACTCAGATCTGTGCCCACTTTTTTTTTTTTGCTCTGTTAAGTTCCAAGCTTCGTGGCGAGTAGAGGAGTGCAATCAGTGGCGTGCAGATCCGTGCCAGGCGTGTCTGGAGGCATGTGGGTGTGGAACAGGGAGTGCAGGGCAGATTGTGTGTCCGGCACTGTATGTACGAGAGCAGAGGAATGAAGGGAATACACGCAAGTTTCAAAACACCAGCAATTTTAAACGTTTACAGCAGTTAACTGGTGAACACAGTGGAGCATTTTTGCAGCTACATATCTGGATTTCATTTTTTATGGATTTGAATGTTTAGGTTGCTATTGGATTTCAGCTTGTGCTGCTTCCAAGTGGGCAGTTTAAATACGAAAAAGTGACACATCAACTATCCTGTGTGTCCTTCAAAGTTTTTAAAGAAAAAAAACAAACCACCTGTACAGGAGGTTTGCCAGCAATCAGTACAATCGAGTCTGAAATTTGCCAATTCATGTTCCGAAGATGAAAATATTCTATTGAACTACTGACGACAAAGCAAATTTCAGCTTCATTGAAAGTCAGTGAGCACAGAACTGATATAAAGAATTAAAAGGTGTTTGACTCAAAATCTTGAATGTACTAAAGCAGAAGGATAAAGGAAGGAGTCTGGAATAAACAACTAAATATTACAGGTTGAAGTTTTCAAAACGTACAAAGTAAGTATAAAACTTGCTCACTGTCATTGCTAACGATTCAACACTTGTCCAGTAATTAAATCAGCTGTTCGTGGCAAACAAATACAGGCTGTACAAACATCCCGGCAGTCAAACTGAATAAACGATTCTGAATAAAGCAAAGCAAACACTATATATTCATTAATTCCATCCAACCACACCCACAGAATATGAACAATCTTGTTAATTTTATGACCAATATTTTGACACAATGCTACATAAACATGTTTTAAACACTTTACCAGCTTTGTCTACAAACGCATCACCCGGTAATGTGACAATTGTTTAATAAATGGAGCAGCGGCGGTTCAGTTTCCACCCAATACTGTTGAGCAGAAAGCATGCTGATTAGCTCCAGGCTGCTGTGTTTCCTGACTTCATTACAGCTGTGGGCATTCTTTTAAACACTGAAGAATGCCTGTCGTGATATGAACACCTCTCTCCATCTGCTACTGTTTTAATCAGTCTTATTGTGCAGCGTGTGTGTAGGCCGGTTATCTGCGAGTAACTGAGTGTACTCACAGCTCAGCTCAGTGAAGTACATCCAACATGTCGACCTCACCCCCCTCTCATCTTAATCTCACCCTCGGTAAACGCTCTCCTGATTAGACACGGCTCTCAACATACGTGTCTTTGCTTTCACGCAGTGGGAGGAGGTGAATCAATAGTCTCATATGGAAAAAAAAAAGGAAAAAATGTTTCTGGATTGTAGAAACAAAGGCTTCTGTGAGTTGTGTGTGTGTGTGTGTGAGTGTGGGGGGGTCAGGTGAAAAATTGTTGTGAAATCTTCTTTTCCTTCAAAAAAACCACAGACCTTGAGAATGCACGGGCCAGCTTCACTTTCCATGTTAGCATATTTCAAAGAGACAAATATTGAGGATGGATTACGTAACATTTTTTTCCTCCTCCTCGCCCCGGCTTCTCTGTTATCTCTCACTCTTCTCCCAAAACAGTTCATTAAAAAAAGTACAAAAGAGGACGACTGCAATTTCTTCAGCCAAATCGAGAGGTACTGACACTGTTAGAATCCCACTTTGGTTTTAATGCATGTGCTGTATGCAGCGGCTCACACCTGCCAGACTTTCTGCTCGGCTACTTGATGAATTGATTAGGAATATCTGCTGTGAATCATAAATGAGATGTATATGGAGGTCCGTTCATATCTGAGGGGTTATGGAGTTAGCTGGACAAATAATCATGTGACAAATTTAAATAAGTCACTTAATTTTTGCCTCAGTCTGCTGAAGAAGAAACGAGTCCAGTGGTTTTTAAAACCGACCAATTCAGGCTGAGATATTCTTACATCTTAAATGACAAAAAAATCGAGAAAATAAAACAGCAAAGATGCGAGTTAAACAGAGGAAATGAACACTTTTCTGGTCTATTTTGCTTTATGTTGATGTCTGGCTGAAGGTTGCAGTTTATACACCATTTTACAGCCCCTGTTAGACTCGGAAAAGACAGATGCACAATGAAGGATCCTGACAGTGGCTATCTGGGCTCTGTTGTGAATTTTCCATGGACTTGGCCACAAAGAGAGGACTCAGGACATATTGCTTTGGTTAATGACTGGTGACACTTGCGAGATTTGTGATCTTTGAAGGTCGTGGCCCCTGCTGAAGTCACACGAGGAGGGGAATAAGTCGTGGGCCGAGCCCCGCAGAAAGCCGCAGGAATGAACATCGTCGTGATTCATCTCTGTCTCATCGCTCCTGCTGCTGGGAGCTTCCATGGACGGTCGCTCTCCGTGACACTTATTTCACTGGCCAGCTCCCTGCCAGTGACAGCAGCCATGTGCTAAAATGTAGGCAAGTGTGGTAGAAATGGAGGCACTCTGTCTTTCCTTGTACAGCTCAAACAAGTGTTATGGAGTAAAGGGTAAGGCATGAAAAAAACATAGAAAACACAGTGTTTTACAATTCCTCCTGAACTACATGTTGATAATAACTGTTGTTGGAAGCAAAAGAGGTATTATTCAAAATACTATTTCTCTTACTGTCAACAAATCCGATGAAAAGCTGAAAACCAATAAAAAGTATTTCCTGTTATATTCTCTGTGCAGAAACTCATCAGGATGTCACAGCGTCACACTGCTGGTGACATGTTCCTTCATTACCATGAACAGACATTATTGTTTGTTTTGAGTCAGTTGCAGATACAGTACACCATCTGTAAAGAGCGACTGGAGCGTTGTGTTCTAATCCACGGCTAAAAATAGTCACCCAACAAATGCATAATTTAGTCCTGTTTGAGAGACGACTCCAAAAAAACTACACTGCCCAGCTGTTTAGGGACAAAAACAAAGTCTTTTTTTTAAAAGTTAAACTATATGTTTGTGACAAATTCAAAATATCTAGTTCTTTAATAGGAACAAATGGCATTTGTTGAAAGTACTGAGAGGCGGATCAACAAATTGTTACTTTTGGTCTTTTCACAGTATTTGTAGACAGTAAGAAAATAGAGAGTAAAGCCAGAATGATCCAGCAAGAAACAGTAAAGAACACAAGCAGTCAGATGATCATACAGGTTTTGCTTATTTGTCAAAGAAACAACAGCAAATGGTAAATTTAAGACCCAAAATGTCATTTTCAAGAATCTATCGGTTTACAACTGCATCATTCAAGCTTTGACCCAAAATACTCAGCACAGTATGTATGTAAATAAAGTTATCCATGCAATGAGAACTTATTTCCAGTATTTCATGTGGACTCTCTTACATGTGACATGCTATATATCATGATTTTAAATCTCAGCAAACGAACCCATGATTCAACGAACATTGGGCTCATATGGCATAGCTTGAAAATCATAATCAATATTTGACAGCCGCTTCTCATTTGCTCACTCGCGGCGTTCCACCCCTGACGAAAACGTCTCGCTCATAAGACTCACGCACACACAGTGAATTTATTGAGATTCATGCTGGGATTCAGAGGAATTAACAATTGTGGATTTAAACGCCCTATCTGGTGTGTGCTTTGTCTTCATTAACCCAAAGATCAATATGTCATTGGCTCAATTACAGCAGACATTGATGACATTGAGCCCGCCATCCTATTTGTTCCGAGTCACTTCATCCCACCCTTAACCCCGCGATGGGCCATTCATATACAGTACCGACTCCACCATCTGCATCACCCACCATCTTGTGTGTTGCCTCCTGCAAGACAATTTTCATAATAGTGTTTGTGGAGTAAACAGAGCTCGTTAAGATTGTGTGTGCAAAGCTCACGCACATTCCCACTGGGGAAAAGGGGTTAGCTAATAGAGATTAAAGTATGGCATAAAGGGATACCAAAAAAACACTGGGTAGAAAAACAGTAACTGTGCAGGAAATAACTCACGTATTGCAGGCCGGCACAGCTGAAGCTGGACAGATTAGGTTTTAGCTGAAATAATGAAGCTGATAAATCAGAGCGGTTAATGTTTTCTCAGTGTAACCGATGCTTCTACAAGCACCTGGATGTCATGTTAATTCAGAGCATGGAAAACGGTGCTTTGTTATCCAAATAATTTCAAATGTATAGACAGAAAAAAAGGAGGGTTGTTCAAGGTTTCTTTTTTGGTTTTTTTTGTCGAGGAAGTGGTTCTTGGTAGAACTGTAATGACTCAAAGAAGATGACTTCTTTTTAAAAAAAGTGCATTCAGAGGTAAATTGTATAAAAAGGTCACATTGGGTGCTGTTTTTAAATTGTATTCCATTATTGCTTGTGCATTGCTGCAGACTAATCATTCATCAGTGGTTTTAGCACCTTGTGGTAATAAAACAGAGGCAATGGATTCACAGCTGATGTGCAGCTGGAGAAGCTGTGGTTGACAAGTCAAAGTTGTCATGTCTGACTTTAACAAAGTGGGACACAACAGCAGCAGACATTTGGCAAGACTAAGAGGCAGAGAGAAAGATAGCTGCTTGATCACAATCAAGAGTTAGAAATACTAAAGCAACATGGAAACTAATAGTTATGTTTGATTCATAATTTTCTACATTATTCCCTATTAAAGAAACATAATTTAATGTATTAGTGGAGGAAAGACTCCCGTCGTCCTTCACTGAAAGCTGTCCCATTTAAACTGCAATCAGATTGTACTTCCTCCTCTGACAACCTTCTGTGGTATCTCGTCCAATCAGATCGCAGCTCATTTGTAATCAGCCTCTCAGAGCCAATGGAGGACTCTGCTGGTTGACCTACTCTCAGGTTAGTTTAGCCTGCATTGCTTATTCCCTCACTGGCTGCATTTGAGACTTATATAGAGTATTGTTAATTTGTAAAAAAATATATATTTCAAGAGGGCGGTCATGAATGCAAGATGATTTTGAAAGGGTGTTTTTTGTGTGTTTTGGATTTTATTTCTTTTTTTTTTGGATCATGCAGCCATTTCAGTTCAGTCCCAGAAAGATCCGTTTCCAATGGGCTTTACATTTCCTCTGCTGGCTTTTTTAATTTCATCATACACAGACGGAGACAGAAAGGCTTGGATACACTGCAGGTTCAAAAAAGTGCAGATTAGTGCTCCACACACATTACCGCCTTTAACTCTTCCCTGCTCGTCTCAGTGTGTTTCCGGAGCTTCTCTTCATCTGAGGGACGCCAACACGAGCAGAAACGGTTCAGTCTTGTGTGACAAAGATACAGGTCAGCAGAGCCAGTCGTTTCCTGGTCAGAGCCGAGAGGAGCAGGTGTCACGAAGCCGTGTTTAATAGGATCTCCCCAAGCCTCTTAGACATATTCCATTACTCCAGAGCCCCGTCCCACTTTCTGGATGATATTACTACTCATATTTGGCCCGTCTGGCTTGTTGCTATGTGGTGAAGTAGCTAGTCTGTAGCAGTAAACTGTCATATCTGCCTGCCACTTACTTGCTGTAATGGCATTGCCAGTTTTATTACCTTTGGGTAATGTTTTTAGAAAAGAATATTGAGAAATTTTGACTGTAATGTTACGCTTTGAAAGCGGAGAGGTCAGGTGTCTGCGGCAATAAAACAAAAGCCTTTCTTTACACTTATTTTGTGCTGTTTAACAAAGATTTATTCAATATCCCTTTATAATTCAAATATACTTAATTAAAGGTCTGGCACTTTTCACGGCAAACACCTATCGCTTGTGCCTGCTGACCTGCTTTTCATACTTCATTTTAAAATACAAGCGGCGAGAGAGACTGTACCTGACTCCCATGCACAAGCGACAGGAGACAGACGTGCTGTTCTCAGGGCAGGACCTGAGGAAACACACAAACATACACAGTGACACATATGCCTGCCCTGCTGATGACCTGCTCAGACAGCCTGGCACACCGTCGTACAATCGTCTGTCGATTGTATGGTCAGCTGCTCATTACAAAGCCTCTTGACAGCTTTTGTCTTTATTTAGTTCTGTCACCTAGCTGGCTGCAGGTCAGCTCTGGCTTGCAAAAGGGCTTATTCCCTTACTTAGGTTGCCACAGCGTCACATCCCTGGAGAGACAAAAGGCTGTCGTAGACTTTCTGTCTTCCTAACTCAGCAGACTGGACGCTGTGTCTGAGTGCTTTGGCTGCTTTGTTGTCGGTCGTGGTGGTGAGACTAAGATCAAGGTTTGGCTTCGGTTAAATTTAGATTTGAAAAAGCGCTGGGCTTTTTCTTCAAAGCACCACATAAGGCCAGAGTGGATACTACAAAGCAACGAAACATCCTCACAAGACACCAGCAGGAGTTTTGATCTAGTTCACTATTATTTTCATATCTGAAAGACACTTGCAATTTTTCTGGAGACAATTTAAAGGAATTGTTTGACATTTTGGCATACACACTTACATTTAAAAACATTACTAACACCAGATAAAGATAATAGTTTAGGCATGCAGTAATGAAGTCAGGATGAATGCATTAGATATGTATACAGTAGATATATGATTTAATAGTTGCACAGCCCTGAGTACCTCCATCCAGCACTCAATGTATGTAGGGGCACCTGACCTCTGCATTAACCCCTGCACTGCCGCTACTTCGATGGGCACAAAGAGGAGATTTGCAAGGCAAACACAATTAAACCTGTGGGTTGAAATACATCACCAGAGGCGATGTGAGGTAGATGCAGCCATATGTATCCTGACATGTTGTGCAGCTTCCTGCCTCCTCTCACATAACGCTGCACATTTGTCACCCCCGCTCCCGCCTACATGCTCTGCCGCTAATGTGCGGGAGGGTTCACGCTCCTTGGAGTGGCAGCCTCACTTTTATAGCAACAAGGTGGTGCAGGGCAGACATGCTCGCTAGCAGACATATTCATTATTCAATAAACATTTTACATATGCAGAGTTATGAGAGCACAGCTCTGTTGTGATTATCCTTTGTGGCTGTGCGCTGCTGGCTATCGGGAGAGATAAACCCGGCATGCCAATGATCACCGGTTCCCATGACGGATGTTTGAAGCAGAATATTTTTTCTTTTCTTTTCTTTTCTTTTTTTGAAAAACAGAAGTCACCTTACCTGGTAGATTATGCACTCTTGTGTTAAGATAAGTCCAAGTCCTACCTGAGGTTCTTTGCTGCATGTTGTCCATCTCTCTCTTACCTTTCCTGTCCATCTTTGGCTGTACAATTCAATCAAGGCAGAAGAAGTCCAAAAGACATTTTTAAACCTAAAAGCTTTGGCTGCCTGTTAATCAATAAAAGACATAAGTGGGTAGAATTTAGTTCAATTTGACCACTTTGACCTTTGTTTTGCGTTAAGGTTTTCATTTTAGAAAATGTTGTTATTCATCTTATTGAAACTGTTGAATTGTTGAAACCATGACAGGATTCAGATGCAACAGACTTTCACACAAACAGATTAAAGCCATGATGGTTGTTTGTAGAGGTTAACGTGCTGTGCAGTGCTGCGGTTCGATATAGAATCAACAGGGAGGTTAAGGCAAAAGGTTGAGGTAAGCATGCACTGTTGAAGGGTATGGGGTTAAAGAATGAATATACATCAGTAAAAAGCATTCTTATACATGGGGCATATATGTGTGTGTGTGTGTGTGTCTATTTTTACGTGTGCATCTGTGTCTGTACCTGCAACACTGAGCTATATTAAAAAGATAATCGGTGTTTTTGTGCCATTCCTGCCAAAAACAGTAGACTGATAACCTGATTTTCTGGTAACCTTACACTTGGGGGACACTGATGACAAATACCTTCCTGGGAGGCCTTGGCAGCCGCAGCCCATATATTACTGAGGGTCACCTTGGCCCAGTCCCCATCTCATCACGAAATAGCGTTCAGTACCTTCTCACTGTGGACAAGGCCATACTTCATTCTGCCACATATCTTACCTGCCGGAGCATCTCTGGGTGTATCAATATGAATACTAGAAAACTGATAAGCTCCTTGCAGTGTTCTGCAAAAGCAATAATATTTTTCTACGGCAGTCCAGAGATAAAAAAAAACAAAAAAACTGCCTGCTCTCTGTGTTTCACATGAGAGATTAGACTCTCTGCATCACACACACACACACATGCAGACACACTCATACTTCTATATATATGGAGCCAGGCATACGAACAGACATAGAAACACTCACACGGAGTATCATCAAAGATAAGTAAAATGTAAGATTAAGTAGTGATGTGTCACAGCGCTGTAGCCTGAGGTAAAAAACTGTATCTGGCGTGTGTTACGGTAACTACAAAAGACAAATGTTAATGCAATTTGCAAGATGCAGCAACTTAAGATTTGCAATAAAAGTAAAAAACAAAAGAAAAAAGAAAAAAAAAGTACAATGAAAAAAATAGAGGAGGGGGGTAGATAAGTGCTGGTTACCTAGCAACAAGCATCTTAGAGTGGACTCAAACAAAAGCTACGGCCTGTGATCGGCGGCCGTGTGTCATATCATTTGTCATGATTAAACATATTGAGGCAAGTCAGATTCAGAGACAAACAATCATGGCGCCACTAATGGCTCGGCTTGTTTCGGCCAAACCATTAGCTGTTGCTTTGTGGGACTGTTTCCAGATAGACAATAATCAAAAATTGTTACAAATGATCAGCGTTTTTTTTTTTTTTTTTTTTTTTGAGCTGTTAGTTTTGTTTGTGAAAACGCAGCCTGTGACAGGAGATGTCGGGTTTTTTTGGGGGTGTGGGTCTAATGAATAGATATTTTGTTTGATTAGTTTAACACTGATGAATTTTGGTGTCTAGCTCTGGTGCTGTGTGTGTGTGTGTGTGGAGGAAAAGTTTGTGGACTTGAATGCCGATAAGAGAGTGTGTGTAGACAGTCTTTATGGACAAACTTGGGTTTCAGTGTGTATTTCTGTAGGTGTGCGTGTGTGTGTGTGTGTGTGTGAGCAGAATCTGATAGGTGCTCCCTTTCTCCTCAGTGCTTTGCCGTTCGATCAATGCCCTCCCACAGGAGACCCCCATGACTTCACTCACAAAGAGATTCAGTTACCTTCTCCCCCCTTGTCTGAGAAACAAAACACCTTCACAAACCAAAGAGCTTCTTTCTGACAACCAGTTTTTCCTTTTCAGGAGCCTCCATTTCATTACCGGCTCTTTTTGTGTTACCTGCTTCTCAACATGGAAGATTCTACTAACCTGTACGTGCAGAAGAGGGGAAAAATAGAAAAAACACAGGAAATAATGGCAGATAAAAGCTGAAATGTGTTACAGCTAATTGACTGTCATCCGGACTGTCAGCTCTCAGACTTTTGATAACATGCAG
Source organism: Acanthurus tractus (assembly GCA_029783725.1). Taxonomy (NCBI): domain Eukaryota; kingdom Metazoa; phylum Chordata; class Actinopteri; order Acanthuriformes; family Acanthuridae; genus Acanthurus; species Acanthurus tractus. The sequence goes on along the minus strand of JAQNCA010000004.1, from coordinate 17,899,800 downwards.
GTAAAACTGTGTCTCCGCGAATCTTCCAAGCAGTCTGGTTCAGTTCAGGTCACTTTGTTACGTGGTGAATGATTGGTGTTCTGTCATTTTTGTCATTGTCAAAAGTTGTTGATGTTACCCGGCTGGATCACCCCATTTCTGTCCGTTCTTTAATATCCTTTTACCCATCAGTATAACTTATCGGTCCTTTGGTCGGAGAGATTCTGGGCATCCAGAGTCATCTTTAATGTCTGTGCTTTAATGTTGGATTTCCCAAAACCTTTTTTTTTATCTGCTGTCTTTTGTCTTACTGCCTGCAGCATTTTTTTCTTCCAAATTTTATGTCCTTGTTGTAATAAACCACCCCATACTGGGTAGAAATAACACAAAACATTCAACGTCCTTGTGTTCTTTTTCTTACAAGTGAGCAGCTCACTGCTGCAAGAGATATTGTGCACTTAAATGTGGTTTTGTGCTGTAAACTAAATTAAATGACTGTACTTTGATGAACTACATTCATGCTGGTGTTTTTATTGTTAGTTTCATCATTTAACGAGTAGAAACACACCATCTAATGTTAAAATCATCCTGAACCTTGCAAAGCCGACGCTGTTAGAAGGTCCATCTTTGATTCTTATTAAAGTCATTAAGTTTATATTAAAAAAAGGATGTCAACGCCCTCTAATCACCTCCCTTAGCCCCCTTCTTTAAGTGAAAGTCTGTGAGTTGTTGTTTTTTTTTAAATATGTGCTGATTAAAATTCACAGGAATCAGTGCCTGCTTCGCTAACCTTTACTTAGCATTTTTCAGTGTCGTAGCAGAGTTTCAAACCTGTGTTTTTGATGCCTGTAGAAGCACCTCCAGCTGCATTCTTACCCTAGATGATGATACATGACAAACAGCAGGGCTGCAGCTACTCCCCTACACAAACACACACACACACACACACACACACACACACACACACACACACTGGAGGGCCGCAGCCTCTCTACACTCCACTACTATCCACTCCACTTTGCTACCACACAAATCTCCCATAGAAACTTTGTAAAACAGTCCTGAATGTACTTCTAATGGCTTTTCAAGCTTCAGCTGAAAAGTCTCTTGCAGCACAGAAACAAAAGGTTGGACAGCAGCTGCTTGTGGCTGAGATGCTTAGTTTGGACTGTGAGCTCTGTATGACTGTGCCGGTTAAACTGAGTGATGGTCAGTCACACTATGACCACTCCCATGTGACACACTGTGAAGTCACAAGGCCACACATCCTCAAGCGTTTGTGCAGTCTCAACTCCCTGCAACTTCTTTTTGTCTCCCAACATAAAGTTTTTTCTCTGAGTTGTAGGCACAGACCAAAGTTTCATGAAATCATAAACACACACTTACACACACATTCGAGTGTACACCCAACGTGTGTGACTCAGGTGCTGATAATGATGAAGTTATGAAACTTGAAATACTTTGTCATGAAAAGTTAAAGCTCACACTTGCACACTGCTGTGCAGCGATTGGCTCATGTGGAGCACAAACAGCCTCCAAAGTATCTGATCACATCTTATAAATAACCTTATTTCCTGACATGGTACCAAACGCATATCAATCTCCAGGCACCCAAACCATTTTTGTATGCATGCAAGCTACAAATAGTACAATATCACGCAAAAGCTTGTCATAGTTATGGAGACATTAAAGGATAATTGAGGTATACTGGCTGTGTTTTCTATCAGTTGTTGGACACTGCTCTCTCAAAAGTTATTGCTTGCATCTTTGAAAACAGCTTTATAACTGCAAAAAAAGTGGAATTGGTAAGAAACACAAAGAGAATCAGACGATCAGTTAACATTTAAAGTTCAGCTAGATAATTTAAGCTACTTTATTTGGAGGTAAAAATGATAGCGAGTGCAGTCAAGCTGACTATAATAATCCCTTAAAGCGAAGATAAACAAAAAGGACAGATTTTGGGACATTTTGGGGAAGAGCACGATCTCTTCTTTCCAGCTTGTTAATGTTGAAGTCAGGACTGCAGTTTTTGGTGCCAAACAGAAAGCAGGACCAAATGATAGAGATAAACAACAGTGAGGAAGAAGAGGATGGTGGAGTAAAGAATGGAGTTGCAGGTCGCAGGCCTTTGTTTCACCCCTTTAGTGAAGAATTCAAGCTGACTCTTAAAACTATGGTTCAACAATTTTGTGCTTACAGTGGCATTTTTAGGGACAACTGAGAGTGGCTGCCGACTCGTGCGGAAAGAGCAGGTTGACAGAATGATGATTCCCAGCCTTTCGGTGCTTAGCAAATACAGATGGTACAGTGTGTAAATGGAGGCTTACGGATGGAGACACGAGGGAAAGAGAGTGGGAGAGATGCAATGAGACGTATTCATCCAAATTGAGACAGTGAGCGGAGCTGAATGGAAACAGAGTGTGCCGGAATTAAAGGGGAAGATAATGGGACAGAGAGGGGGGAAAAGAGATGAAGAGTAGCAGTCGAGGTGGAGTGAGAGAACAAGAGGAAGATACAGTGAATGGGCAGAGAGAGGGCTGAGAGAGAGAGAGAGAGAAAGAGAGAGAAAGAGAGAAAGACAGAGAGAGAGAGAGAGCTGTTTACCAGAGAGAGGAAGGCAGCAAGCGAGAAAGAGACTGCAACAGAAGAGAGATAGATAATCGACGTGGGTGAGAGGGAATGAGAGAAGGGGTGGTCGAGAGTGAAACAGACAGTGACAGAGTGCACAACGGCTAGAAAATAAGATAAAGGTACGCGGGGTGGGGTGGGGGGGTGCAGGTTGTGAGAGGGAGGGAGTTGAAACAAATGGGCGACAGATGTAGAAAAAAAAAAAAAGGAAAAAAGTGGGAAGGAGAGTTTCCGTCCTTCCTCCCGTGGAAAGCAGTCCTTGAGCCAACCACAGGGGCAGCCAGGACGGAGGGATGGACGGGCGGGCGGGCAGACGGACGCGGCACTGGCTGCAGCTGTGGAGGGCATCGGGCAGGACAAGCACTTGCGATGGGGACATTAACAAAGCGTGAAATTAAAGCTGCCATGCGGCAGGGACCCTGGGCTCTGCCTTAACCCACCATCATCATCATCATCACCCCTCTGAGGCCTGCTCGAAGACTTTTGGGGGGGGGTTGGGAGGGTGGCGGCTGGGGGGCGGGGGGAGAGGGGGGGCAGCAGTGGGGCACTGACGGGGTGCTGAGGGGTAATAGAGCCTGCTGTATTACCGTAATGATGTGTGGAGAAAGGACAGAGGAGGGAGATTATGAAAGGAGGCTCTAATCACTCCTGCGTGACAGCATGGCTCTATCTGCGACCACAGGCGGTAATGCCAACACACCAAGGTGGCGTGTTCATGGAGTGACAGCCATTCTGTGCTGTGAATTAAGAAATGCTGACGATGCATCTGTGTGTGTGTGTGTGTG
>JAQNCA010000004.1:17863319-17892707 GCA_029783725.1 Acanthurus tractus | reverse complement strand
GTAATCTGTTACACTACAACACAATATTTATTTCTCTGCATTTACTACTTGGCTCGTATATAGACATGATATGTTGTTAGTTGTTGTTTTGTTATGTACAGTGTATTCAAATACATGCTTATACACACACACACACACACACACACACACATAGATAGATGGATAGATGGATAGATGGATAGATGGATAGATGGATAAATGGATAGATGGATAAATGGATAGATGGATAGATGATAGATGGATAGATGGATAGATTGATGGATAGATGATAGATGGATGGATATAGATTGATACAGATATAGATTGATACAGATATAGATATATATGTGTAGAAAAGTTCTATGTTGAATATTCATTTCTATCTCCCTGTATAAAAGTAACTTAATACCGAACTAATAAAGAGCTAATAAAGAGGGACTCTTATTCTGTATACCATGTCACTGTTTTTCCTGCCTGCAAAAGCAGTGTTCGACACTCAGCGAAATCCTCCACATTATGGAATATAAACCAATTTGTGCAGTGTCGCCTTCTATTCCTTCTTAGATCCTTGTGCTCAAGGGCCTCGCCAACCTGCTGGCGACCATGCATCTCTCCTCTATTGCTGTGGCTAACTACTCTAACCATAGTGAAGAAAAAAAACAAAGAGGAGAGAGACAGGCTTGTTTCTCTGCCCCCATCCCACTGCAGGAATTTTATGCCTTTGATTTCTTCTTTTTTCAATAACCAAGGGCTCTTTTCACTGTTGCCAACTCAATGAGAGCTTATATGTCCTTCATCCAATTCCAACCCACCACTCTCTTTCTATCTCTCTCTCTCTCCTGCAGCTAGTGTCTCTCACTCTTCATTTCTCTGCATTCCCCTTTTGAATATAGCTCCCGTAGAAAAGCAGCCGTGTGTTACTTGTGACTCTTTGAAGGAGCAGAGCATTTCAGATAATTCATGTCTCTGTTGTGGTTTAAGAGGTGTTCTTGTGATAGGCTAAAATGCTGTTTAGTTGATTACGCACTATAATCTATAATTAGACTCTTGAAGGAAATTTTCCTAAATCCTCCGCTGATAAATCAGTATTGTAGATATTATACATGAATAGCTTGTTAAGGACTCTAATCAGAATTGTCACCAAGAGACAAAATCTAATCTCCTCCACTGATAAATGGAAAATAGACTGATTTTTCAGTTGGTGATTGTTATAGCTTTCATATTCAAAATGGTCTTATTACTGATCATTTTTTCCAGCTCATTGGTAAGTGCTTTGCAGACTAAAAAATATACCTATTACAGCACCATGATGCTGTGTCTTTGGTTTACTGGCACTATATTTGACCATCAACTGTTTCTCTGTTTCTAGCACTGAAAAAGATGATTATTTGCAATCTTCACTAATCAAATATGAAGGAAATGAGAGACAAGACAGACAAAACTGAACACTTTCATCCATTAAGCATCACACTAATTTAACAGTATTTAAATTACAGGATTTTTATTTCATCTCAGTTCTCTGGAAGACCTTTCTGCTCATTTATGTGGTATCACTGCTGTGTGCATTTTGTGCCTGAAATTTAAAACTATAACCACTTTGTGATGATCAGATCACTCTGCAACCCCAACTGCAACATGCTGGTGTTTGCTTTGATTCCAAGATACGCAACAAGTTGATGCTTTGCCTCTGCGTGTACCTACTTAAATAAGGGTCCTCATTCTGTCTGAAAACTGAGTGGAAAAACCGCAATCATTAACATGTTGACTGCATGTTGGTTAATGATACAAAGAGCTCTGTGTGTTCCCATCATTAACTCCTATTAACTGTTTCCCTGCATCATTGAATGCTGAGTTAATTGGGTAATGGTTATAAGAGGAAAGTTTCCTGCTCTGGAGTCTGTGTAAGGTTCCTTGATCATTTATTTATTTCGTTATTTTCTGTAAGATAGAAAAAGCAATAAAGATATATGTTTAGTAAAAAAACATATTAGAGTTGTCAGTGCCAGACATTTTCTCCATAAATTGCAAGTCAATTAGCAATACATTTTGTCAAAAAATTGATATTTTTTATTGTGATTGCAAGGAGGTTGACATGATTGTGTTCAAGCTGTGTCTAAGAATAAATGTATTAGATTCAGATTGGAGCATCTAATGTTTTCCAATGAAATAATGGGCTGTAACTTATTATAACACCCCAGTCAATCTCATGAACAAACAATTTTCTGGTAAAAATCCAGAAACAAAAATCTAGGAATTAGCAGAATCTAATCTGGTTTAACAACACTGATAAAAATTGAGGATGCAAAACCGACAGAAAAAAAAATCAAAACCAAACATGGATGATTCGATTTTTACAAGGCTGAGAAACAAATTATCTCTCAGCTTAGTTACATTCAGTTAAATTCCACTTATTTCAAAAGTATGACTAAGACAAAAGGGAGTTTTTTGAGATTTTTTGTGTCGTGCTGAAAAAACATTACAACAAGTTATCTAAAAAAAAAACGTCACATCTGTCTATTGATTTCTTCCTGAAGAAGAACACACAGACAAAATGAATTCCTGAAGGCTTAAACCGGTGATTAAATACATTTAATTACCTGTGACAGGTAAACAAGTGGTTGTCATTCCTGTTATTAGGTGCAGACTAGTAGCCAGTACTTATACACCATTAAGTATTTCAAAGCCAATAATTTGTTATTGTGCTAATAAAACTGTCATTGTACAACTGACAAAACATCTCAATAATAGTAATTTGCCATTATATCATCAACTGAGTTGCCTGCCAGTATAATTGTTGACATGTAAGCTTCTACCAACCACAGATATGTAGAAGTTTTATGCTTCTTTGTGTTTAAAATCTTAACTTTTCCATGTTCAGCTCTTATGTTGCAGCAAGGCAGCGTTCAAGTCCAGTTCAGTTTAGGCACAAAACTACTTGGTTGAGGTTAAAAAAAGAGCATGTTTTTCCTCAAAGTACTTTTTTTCACTACAAATATAGCTGGAAAATATCCTGACAACTCAGTCTCGTCACTGAAATGGAAGTGAACAGGACTCACAGTGATCTGCTGCTCAGACAGGAAAGTGACTGCACTGATATTAAATCAGCCTTTGAACCATCAAGTCCCAAATATGGGACTTCTTGATAGAAATGAGCCTTTTAAACAAAAAGATGAGCAAACAAATCTCCAACAGTGGTCTGCTTCTTGGCCGCTGTTCCACATCTGTTCCCTTTTATTTGACTGTAAAAAGCCTTTGGATTAAGCTGCTGAAATGATCATTTAACTTTAAATATTAACCAACCAAAGAATTTCTTCTATAGGAAGCATATACAGCACTAAATGCTCCCCAAAGGGATTGGGAACCATATTGAAGATACTGTTGTTTTTTCTCTATTGGATATGTTCAGATTGTTACTCCAAAAAGGGCTAAAACCAATAAATCAATCTATGCTTCTTTTAAAAAAAGACACAAAAAGTTCTTTGTGCTCCATCCAGTGTATGATAACTGTGTATATATGTGTGATATATCTCCTACATGAAAGACTAACTCAACACTGCAAAACACTGCAGGAGGAGAATTCTGAGCTGCAGATTTTTCAGATCTCAGAGATAATCAACGCTGTCATGATTACTGCTGGCTGTGTATTTGTCTTAGCGAGGTGGGGATCTGAAGTCTTTGCTCAGAGGTGGAGTACTGTTTATTACAGCCTGCCAGGGGAAGTGAAATCTGGTACAATACATCAAATGGCAACATCTTTTTTCGACACATCATCAAAATATGCTCAGTCACTATGAAAATTAAAAATGCTGGTCTCACTTCATTGCATTGCAAGTTTCTATGGGTTTATATTCTGCTTTTTTTCAATGACTCGTGAACAGAATAGTGACTGCACCAGTATTAAATCAGCATTTAAACCATCAAGCACCAACTGAGGGACTTCTTGATAGAAATGAATTTCTTTACAAGTAATTTCTCCCGACTAATTTCCCCGTAGAGTTCAATAAAATAAAATAATAGGGATGAATGGCTGATAAAGGGATCCATGTATGAAGCTTCATTTCAGGAATGTTATGGTAAGGGGCTGATTTGGTACTTCAACCCCTTTTTGATTTGCACTAATTTGGTCGACCATTTATTGCAAACTGCAGCATTAATTAAGAACAGGAAATAGTTTAGAGTAGGGCTTTTGTTCCAATACTCTGATGGTTATAAGATGTTTAATTGACTGAAAAAATGAGTCTGAGATTCTGTGAGTATTTGTCATTCCTTAATTAATATAGCATTCATGTGCAAAAAGCTGCAGATTTTGTGGTTTTTTTTTTCAGTTAAAATTAAGTTTTGTGAAACCTGATTGGATACAACTAAGTCCATTATGTACATTTTAACATCAAAAGCTAAGAGGAGTGCATTACAAAAATGTCATGCCTGTAAATGTTAAGTACTCAAAGAGAAAGTCTGCAATTTCAAGGATGCTTTTATTCAGTGTCTACCAAGGGCAAAGCAGAGTTGTGCTTGTGGACTCTTTAGTGCTGTATCTTTAAAAAAAAAAAGGAAAAAAAAAACAGCACCAGACATCTTTTTTGACCTTCACAAACAAAGGTTGTTTACAGGTCTCCACTGTCCGAGGGAGATGTCCAATGCTGAAAAACAGGTCTGGTTTTGGCTTCTGGAGACATTGTACATAACAGCATTATTGAGCACATTCACCAATTCCTCTGTCTGGCACCTACATATTGATGGTCGTTGTATCACAACAATGGCCTTCCTTCTGAGTGTAATGGTGCTGGCTCAGGCTCATATTTGTCTGACAAAATCCTATTCCTGGAACATTAGGCACTGTCCAAGGTTATCACTTGAAAAGCTAAAAGGAACTGAAATCCCTTTCAACAACAGCACGGATGTTAGTATATAAAGTACATGTTTATGTTTATGCCTGTTTGTGTGTGTGTGCATTTGTCTCTGTGTGTGAGCTGAACGGAGGACCCTGCGTGATTGCTCAATTGCAGGAGACATTTATGGCAAGGTGTAACCTTGTGTAAACGTCATTTGCACCAGTCATTAGGAGGGTGTGCCAGGCTGCAGTTCAGCAGGAGTTCTGCCAAGCTAACGATTGATCATGGTAAGGTTAGGAGGCGGGGGTAGATGGGTTGTCAGAATCCTAAAGATATTCAGGTCCTCATTACTGGGGGTCACGGCGTCTATGCCCTGCACGTTCAGCCGCGTCGCTTGAGTGCTCATGCACTAACAGCCAAGCTGCACTGTAAGCAGAGCCCTCTCTCCGTCCCCCATTACACGGCTTCACTCCTGAACCGTGCGGTCCCCAAAAAACCTGCTCTTGATTGTCAGCTTGTTGTGATTTGAATGCATTTTAAATATCATCTCCAAAATATGTAAAGTACAGTGTAACAGAAAGGACCGTAGAGTTTAGGACCTTTTTTAATATTCAGATGTGAACAAGTTGACAAAAAGCTCCAAGCTTGTTAACATGCCTGTGTGTCACTGAGGGTTGGGAAATATTTCCTGCAACTCCTCTCCCAAGGCTGTCTTAAAAAACAATTTCATGTGTTGGCGAAAGAGCTGGAAAGTTGGCCTGTACTCATAAATTATAAATTACAGTCTTGTCCTGAGCCTTCACAAGGTGAGAGCAAGGATACAGATGAGGAGCGGGTCTGCGGATGCATTTTATTTGCTCAAGAAATGGGGATAATAGGGCAATATTTATACATCTTCTATTCTCAGTGATTCATGACTTAACTTATTGCATATGCTCCCAAAGTGGGGCCTGGGGACTACCTGGATTAGCTGCAGGGGCTTCCCAGGAAAATCAAGACTAGTTTAATTTCAGTGATACTGATAGAATATTAATGCCTGCATTTATGCAGCATTGTCATTCATGCCTTCTGTTTTATCTCCTAAATCACGATAGGTTTTCTGCAGGTGCTTGGTGTCCACAGCGAAAAAAAAATAAAAATAAAGACAAAATAAAATGACAGGTTTGAAATCCCCTCGTGTCAAGTGTGTGTTTTCAGAGGCTGCAGGGCTTCGAGGGGCAGGAATGAATGAACACAGCGGCGAGTGTAGCCGAATGAATCCGAAAATCCTGCTGACCGATATGCATGTGTTTTCACCACAGAGGCAGAAAGAAGCGTGACTGTGAGGGGAGAGAGAGACGTAAGAGCTCCCTACCTTCCACAGCTCCTCCCGGGGCGCAGAGTTGTGCTCACGAATTAACTTGCAAGAGAAGAAACATTTTTTTTTTTCTCGCAAAGGAAGAACAACAACAACAAAAAAGAGAGAAAAGCATTTGTTTACGCGTCTCCTCGTATGCGGGCAGCAGCATTGAACACTTGAGCGAAGCTGACGTTAACCCGTTAGCAGACGAGACACGGGAGCTGCCACGAATAGATCCGGTATCCACGAGCCCGGTCGGCAGACCGGGATAGGACCTCGTGTTCCTGTGGCAGTGGACTCCTATCTTTTTTTTTTTCCCTTTTTGCCTCTGTTCCTCAACTCTCGGGGCTGGTTTGTAAACTCTTTGCGTTTTGTGGCTGTTAATTGAATGAAGTGGGATTCTGTGCTCGCTCCGAACTGAAGACGGGACTAAAGGCGGCGGGTTGAGAGACGGAGAGAAATGCCCACGGCTGTGACAAAGACGAGATTCAGTAAGTGCACCGTTATCTTTTTTCAATGTCCCCCATTGAACTTGAGACGCAGCTTTTAGCGTTGCCGTAAGCTAACTTGCTGGAAATTTGATAACAGCATTTGGGGTTTTTTTTCCCAAAAGGCTTTGCTTTGTAAATGAAACATACTTTGAAAAAAGGGGGCTTTTAAAAGGTGGAGGGTTTACGCTTAACGCTAAATATTGTGTTAAGTCGGCTCCATCTGGCAGCGTCGGTCCCCGGCTAACGCCAGACAGCCACGCACACAGTTTGTTGCTGTTTTATATTTATGCTAACTCTGAATGTAAAGCTAACAACTTTTTATTTCAATACCCGAAAGAGAGCGAATATATATGTGTGTCAGTCCACCTGAGAGAGTCTCAAAAATATTCGTTCTCCCGTATATCAAACATATATTGAGGAGAATGGCGCAATAAGCTGCTTCTTAATCGTCTAAATCACTTATTTCATAAGTGATTTTTCATACACCAACCTGCGCAGAGTTGGCAATAAACTGCGCGCAGGCACGCTGATGTAGATGTAGTCACTGCGGGGATGAAAGCTTCAATCAAGCAGAAAATCTGTTGAGAATCACTAATGAAATCATAAATATGAGCAGTGGTGGTCTGCGGGGCGTCAGGCTGTCCTCGCTCCATGTATTTGTCTTAATTACAATGTAGGAATTTGATCCCCACTTTTGACCCCATATTAAAAATGCTTTATCATAAAGGTGCCATCTCTCTCCACACCTAGCTTTCCGCTTCATGTGTGCGCGCGCACGAGTGCGTGAGCATGTCAGCGAGCGCCCGAGCGCCCCCCACCATATGAAATCTTTCCTCCCCTCCTTTTTTTTCTCTGGTTTACCCTGCCAGAGACAGGTATTTCAGCTCTTCTTTGCTCATCAGTTGCACAAAAAGGCTGCTGTCTTGTACCAATGTGTCATTCATCTCCCTTTAAAAAAAAATCACTACTGCTGCAGCACTGGCTGCGGAGACAGTTGTGATGCCATTAATTTTGCTCCTTGCAGCTGAGGCACAACATAAATATCACCCATTAAAGAATTACTCGTAAAACTATTTTTAACAGCTTTATAAAAGGTGCATCATTTCAGATTAACAGCTTCAAACCAGCTTTAGGTCTTGAGAAGATCTGAAATAGGGGGATGTGTATTTTTTTTCCCTGTGAGCATCTGCAGAAAGATACTGAGCCTTGCATGAAGCCCACAGCAACGTTTTGCTTTATTTAAAGAAAGGATTTGAAGCAATTTTGCAGGGTGAGTGACATGCAGAAGTAGCCTCATGGCCATTCTTTATCAATACATGGATCCGATTATAGCTGTCACAGACACAATGAAGAGACCTAGCATGAGCCAAACTGTAACAGGATGATACAGGGAGGGTTTGTTTCTTGGAATTGCATCAGAGGCTTTCTGCAACCGAATCCTAGGCCCTGATGCATGTTTGGGTTTTCTAACCTTCAGCTCTTGCCTGCTGAAAAGAAAGTGATATGGTGTATTTCTGTTCTAAATTCTGGCTTATTTGATATCAAAGTGCCCTATAGGCTCTGGCCTACGCAGTACTACTGTATAACGCCTCAGAGAAACAGCCTACTGTAAATTACTATGACTTTTGAATGTGGGCAGTTCCAGTGACACTGGAGAAAACATGCCAATTAGTGGAGACTCTGAGATTTCTTTCATAAATCAAAATGACTCTCTCTGGCACTGCTTGGATCCAGGACTCAGAGAAACCTGTTGTTATCAGGTGAATATATATTCCATAATTTAAACCTGTGTTGACAGTGCTGCTGTGGTGTCATGCTGCTGGAGCATTAATGTTTTCTTCGATCGTGTTGGCTTGCTGTCGTAAAGAAATGTCCTCACTGTTTTCATCCTGATTTCCTGTTTATTCTCTCTCTTTGAAAGCTGTTATGCGATGAATCATTTACATTTGACTTTTTCTGTAAAATATGTGAATATGTTTTGCCATGTTTAGAGTGAAGGTGTTAATTTGCTGAATATTGATTCATTCCTGCAAGCTGTTTTGGCCTACTTTATACTCCAACCACTTAGAGATGAAAATGATTCAAAAGAAGACATAGAGTATAACTGCCCTAATCCTCATGACTCCTGAGGGATTACTGGGTGGCTCACAATGGATCACTACGTTGCTTTCTTCTTTTGTTTCTTTTCACAAGAGTCAACATTTCATTTGGTGTTTCCTTTGGGATTTTTTTGTAAGACTGCTTGTGAAAGAGAAAGACAGTACTCTTAGCTGGTGACGTCATCTGCCAGGCATACATATTGTGAAAAACTGGGCTACATAGAAGCAAATAGAGCAAATATCAGAGGTGTTGCAGCAGCATCAGCTTGTTTATATTGTGTCAAAAGAACTTTAGCTACAATTTGACCTTATTCATTTATTTTTTTTCAACCATTTAACATATATAACCTTAAAGGGCTGAGTTAGGGAAAGATAAACAGTTTTGTTTGTTTCTCAGCTCATTGTGTTTGTTGACCTGCATTCACCCAGGCCTGTGTGAGCAATTAAACGTAGTTGTGTCGGGTATTTCCTAGCAGGCCTGGTCTGGGGCTACTCGCCAGAGCATCTGCCTCAGCTTCCTCAAATGCTGGTGCTCGCTGGCTGGAGCCAGGCTGAATGGCACAGTTAAAGAAAACCAGCTCCTCTGTGACCACACGCTGAAAAACCACTCAGCACAACCCTGTCCCAGCTGATGCTTTCTCATGCTTTCCATATGGGTAAAATCTTGGTAATTTCAGGGCCCAGGAGTTCTAATGAGAGGTTTTGCCCGTAGTGTGTTGGTCTGTGGTGGGTGGGATCAGCGTTTCCCGGGTTTATAGTGGATTATAACTTCTCTGAGATGCCTCAGTGGCCTAGTATCAGGGCGTAGGCACAGACAAACCAAGAATTCTTTTTAACCTAGCAGACTGGTTCAAACTGGTTGAGATGGGACTCTTTAGTCACTGGGTTAGTATGAGTCAGGTTATAACCTTAAGTTTAAATATGAGGCTGCAAATCAAGTTAGTTTGTTTAAACGGTCAAATTCAGCTGCAGAGACAGAGTGCGCCGCTTCCTGCTTAGATGTCAGGATGTTTTACTCTTGCATCTAAAGGGACACCGCAAGCAACTGCTATTGTCTTGTTTAGCATCCCATCCCCACATAGAGACAGGGTGCTCTTAGTAGCACGCTTGGAGGAGTTTTAACAATGCGTGTTCCTTAACGTCAGCAGCGCAGAGGCAAAGAGTGATTTACTATTCTGTCTGTGAGGGTAATGTAGGAGCAATTTGACTGCTGATTGAAACCAGGTCTCCCATTTCAGAGTCCACTGGTGACATTATAAACCATTTACACCGATGTTTTACAGGGCACCCCTGCAACGGGGAAAGTGGAAACAGACGCACAGCCTAAAAATGGCCCGTGCTAACATCAGAGGCCTATTTTTATCCATTCCTTGTGTGATATGTTGTTCTTCCTTTAAAGTATGTTGTTGCTGCAGAGTGAAGTAGTGAATATGGATGTCGCTGAAAGGTCAAATGTTAATCAGCTTTGATTTTTCATTTAAGCAGAAGGACCTCCTAGATATAGGGGGTCCGTCTGGTTTGGATTATATGCAGCCTTTTCTGTATGTGGTGGTTCTTTTCTTTTCTTTCAGCCATTACGTCTGAATCAGAACTGTAGTCCACAGGCAATTTGCTGTGTCGAGACCTTGCGACATCTTTGCACTTGTTCTTTGTGTCAGAAGGTAGCCATTACGTAAATGGACCTGGCAGCCTTAATTACATTTTTACCACCTAAACCTTAAACAAAATACAACTCATTACAGAGTCAAAACGCTGCTGAAGCTAAAGAGCAGCAGAGTTCTTTAGAAGATTAAGTGCAAAGACTAACGAGTGAAGCGTGTTGGAGTTCGATGGCTGAACCCTGAGAATGTCAGTGTTCGGTTAATGCAAATTTTGGTAATGACTAAACATTAGCTAACAACATTAGCTGCGGCTGCTTCACAGTAAAAGCCTTCCAGCAAAGATAATTGACAGGCTTTATTGTGAAACAGCTACAGGATGTAATCACTTATAGTCATTAGTTGCCTCATACTTTTATTTTATTATATTTTTTAATTATAAGAGATTAAAGGTGATTTATGTCTGCATTTAGATATTTCACCTTTTTTTGTGTTTACTGATTACCCTTACACAAGTTATTAACCCAAGATGGCACTGAGGCTGCTTGATCTTTTTAACTTTGCTTTTTTAATTCAAATGCCTCGTGTACATTTTTCAATTCAGAAATCACAGGTCAGGAGCAGGTCAAGGTTTCAGGCCCTCACTCTGTTTCTTGCTGAGAGCTCAGAAATATCACTGCTCCTTTTGCTGTTCAAATATTTTATGAAGGGAAATATGTAACGTTTAGACAACTGTGGAATACTATGCTCACAAAGTGTCGTTATTAGGCCATTAGTATGCAGAACAGTGAGACGCAGAAACTTTTGCTATTCATCTGCTGTCCCTGTTATTTCAGATGGTCCCAGATGGCCTTGCATTCTCAACACACAGGCCATCTAATTATAACTTTTAACCACCTAATACATACAAATGGATTTTTTTACAGGTGTTGTAACTGTTATATTATTTATCCCTGTTTCCCATAGGGATGCCCGCACACCTATTTGCTTATTTTACTTCTCTTCACTGACATTTAAGAGTAATTATGTAAAGCCCTCCATTTCATCAAAGAATCTCCACTGCAGCTGTTCAATTGTTGAGATGTTAATGAGATACAAAAGAAGAATGTTTCTCATATTTTTTGATGGCGCAGTCTGTGTTTTTTTAACTGTTTTCAACGGCACTATTGTCAGTGATTACAGATGCTTCAAGAGGACATATTCTGCTAATTTTAAGATTCATACTTTTATGTGTGTATGCTCATACTTTGTTCTTACTCATGTTTCAACATCCAAAAAACATTTCTTTCTCAAATCTCAAATCAAACTCATTGCTGCAGCTCCCTCTGTCTGAAGTGCTCCATTTTAGCCCAGAGCTCCTTCAGGCCCAACTTCCACCAAAAAAAGCCCTGTCTGCTCTGATTGGTCTGATCCGGTCTTATTGAACGGCTCTGAGCAGTCCATGCTCACCATATGTCCGTTTCGCTCCGCCTGTGGTTTAAGCCTCCAGCTAGCTGCATATCTACCGTGACTATCACCACAACAACTGCTTCTAAACAAACTTCACAACCACACATGTTAGAGCAGATATCTGATACGTTTTAGCCTCAAATCCACTTCCCAGTGGGCCAATTACATTACAGCTATGTGATTTCCGTGTACAGTGTGAGCAAAGTATCTGCTGCATGCTAATTTAAGTTATTCGAAGTTGCCAAGCAGATGAACTCTGACAATTTATCCATTTTTTTATCCCATTTAGCTTCATTGTTAGCTTCAGGGCATGTTTATTTAACCACTTTACATACAACATGTACACACACAAACTCAAATCTGTAGGATATCGCAGTGTGACGAGCTTTGTATAGCAACCATGTTAACACTAGCTAAGTGTATCATTATTGTGTAGTTGGAGCTTCTTTCAATGAGGAAAGCGTGTAAACTGTCAAAGTCAATGTTTATTTGCGGATTAGCTGCTTCTTACAATCAACATAAAAGGTGATAAACAGTACATTACATCTCCACACTTACACATTCCCTTCTTATCAAAACTAGAGTTCGTTGCTTTTCTACTTCCTGTCTGCACTATCAAATAAAAGCATTTAAAGTAGCTCAACTCCAAGCTTCTGAAATAAATTGAATCTCTGGTTAAACATAGCAATAACCATTTCTCATTTCTTGTGACCTGTAAATATTGTAAATAGCAACATTTTAACTGTAATTCTTTGTCCTTGTAACTGACCATGAATGAACTCATTTATTTATTTAACATTTCTTAGCAATCATATAAACAAAACCAACATGGGAAAACCATTGCAACATCTAACCCAATACCCTCACCTTCAAGTCTGAAGTAGCTGTTGTATAAGATGTCCTGTGTTACATGACCAGTCAGTCGTCTGAAGTGTTTTTATATCACTGACTGAGCTTAATTCAGTTCTCTTGGAACCTAAACCAAGGTGATATGACAAGCAGACCTGCTTCTAAGTGCGATCTATAACTGAATAGACAAAAACAAAACGAACATAGTAGTACTGAGATGAGTCATAACATGCAATGAAAGACCCTTTACATGTTGAACCAACCTGTATACAACACAAAAGGACAGGGAAAATACAAAAAACATTAGCATGCACCCGAGAAGTGTAGACAGAGGTTATTAGGGTGCAGAATGACTAATAAAGAGACACCATTTTCTCCTCTTCACGTCAGTGTATCATCAAAATGTTTTGGAGTAAAATAGTTAGATAATGTTGCTTTAATAAAAAGTACCAGTGGTCTGTTTGGACTGAAGATATTGTGTCTTCTTGCTGTATAACAATACATTGTACACTTCAGTATTACTCAATACAGTTTGCTTGATCCAATAAATGTGATGAATTACACGATTGACCATGCAATTTACTCCTTATCCGTCAAACAATGCAGTGGTGTTGTTATTCAGCTTAAGTGATGTCTCTTGTTTCGACACAGTAGTTTTTGTTGTATTGTAAATGACTGCTTTGGTTCGGTGTAATCCTGCTGGGAAACCTCTTCAATGTGACAAAAGTCCATTGTTTAATTTTGAGCTCTCGAATATTATACTTTTTTACTTTCATAGAGTTGAGTGTCATAGTAAATTGAAAATGGAAATATGAGACTCACTCTCAGCGGTCCTTATTTTTGCAGCGTCGAAAATATATTAAATTGTGATACCACTATAATGCATCAAACCAACTGTGAATTTTATGAATCATTAGAGCCCAAATAGCTTCATGTTCCACAGTTGCCACTTGTGGGTTATTACATATTTGGTTTGAGATCCTAACAGATTCTGTGTGGATGCTCAGCCTGGGTTACGGTGCAGTAGACAGTTTTATCACATCTTGTGTCTTGGTAAATGTGGAAGGGAGCTGACAGGAACATGTAACACACGTGTAAGACCTCAGTGCTTTTGACTGCGCGTGTTGTCTAGTCAGCTGAAGTACATAGATGACACACTCTTTCACTTCAGGCAGACAGAGCAGCGGCTCGCTGGCTGGTGTCATTCGTTTTGCTTATCATGTTCAACCTATTCTTTTCATGTTATTGTGCAAATAGAGGACACACACAGGCACAAACACTTACACACAAACTGTACCAGAAAAGATGCAGAGCATCACATGAAGGTCAAACAGTCAGCCATCTGAATGAGGTGGACTTTTATTGGACATTCTTGATGCTTCAGAAATTGAAAGTAGATAGTTATATTGATTAAACGTTAAGTGTAATGAACGATGAGCTAGGTTTCACAACAAGCTTGGCCCAGATTATCAATATTCAATTCATTTAGGCAAGCAAACCTGTTCTTTGAGAAAGGTAAATGTACTTTCATTTGCATCTTCTTTGTTATTCAACACTGACACTTGAGACGATGCTTGTATAGAAATTTTTGACATTTGGTAGTCATAAATCTATCATTTTATTTATGTTGCAAGAGAGTAAAGTGTGACTTTGCCTGCTTTCTGTCATTAGACGAATGTCAGCACGTCGTAGCTTTTCCTTCGCTTTATTTTCTTTTTTTTTCTTTAAAAGCTTTTTTTTCTCAAGGGAACCTCTGTCCAAGCCATTACCAGTTTTGGTGAGAGTACAGTTATACAAGCATATAGGCAGTCAGAGATTTTGTGTGCACTTTCAGGTGCAACAATCATGCTGACTGCTCGGAAAAAAAAGGACCAGAAATTAGTGAGAAAGACACTTTGTCAGGACACTCCATCAGACTACTTTTAGCTTATGGAGGCAGTCAAGATGAAGAAGTTCATGACTGACAGTTGGAACCATAGCCCTGTTAAAGGCTGACTTTGTGGCGCTTGTGTCAAGAGGAGCCAAAAGCACTTTTTTTGTGCACATCAACAAAAATTCAGTAACTGACCATGTGTTGATTGTAGCAGTGGAGACTGACACAGGAACCCTCGCTGCCACTAGCTGGGGCGTGCTAAAGTACAACAGTGAATGGCAGAAAAGTACATCCCTTGCACTCCTTCTGCCCCCGCTGATTCGGCAGATGGATGGGACTTTTGGGAGAAGGGGGTGGGCCTCCTTGGCGGCGGGGGACAGAGATGACAGCTCCTCGTCCATGGAGGGCTACCAAGGGGCCTTGGCTTCGAGCACCTACTGTGTCCTCCTGACAGGCCTTGATGCCATCATAGACCATTAGCGTTGACAGCATGTCATCATGTCGTACTGGAGCTCATGGTCAAGCCATAGAAAGCAAGAACAGTAAGTAAAGATGGCACATGTAGACCAAACATGTTTTTTTCTAATGCCAGTCTAAGGATCTCTTCCTGTCATGTCCACAGCACTTTTACATTAAAGCTCGACTCAGCTTACATATAAGCTGTACAGATAATGCTTCAGATATTTGCAATATTCCCCTGCTGCCCAAATGCTAGCTTGGCCTGTGGCATTTATTCCAGCATAGACGGTCTGAAAAGCCTCCACAGCTGGTGTTGGAGATGTTTCTCATGATGCTGTAATTTGATTAGAACTCAATGTATGACACAAGTGAAGACAAGTGACTCAAATACAGCCTTGTAATGCAATAATTCACTGACTGAATTAAGGCCAGAGCAGGGCTTAAAAGAATGCTGTCCTCACAACTGGGCTGATTGCACAAAAAAGCCCTAAGTAAGGGGCTTTTTACTGTAAATAATTAACTCTCAAGGCTCTAGCTTGTGCTTGTCAAATGCCAGAGAAAGTTTCTTATGGTCGGACTGCAAATCAGTAGTAGTACTACTGCACCCTTTAGGTCTGTGTTGTAAATCGTGACTCGTTTTTAAAATGTATAAATCTAAGATAGTTAAAACAGGCATATTGGCCATAGAAATACATGATCCAAGTTTGAATTCTCTTCCACTTGATGACATTAATTAATAAATGAATAATGGTTTTGGAATATTGAACATCTGTTTTAGACAAATACTCTACAGTAAAACATTTGAATTATTCCTCAGGTAAAAATTCTGTCATTAGATTTTAAATTCTTAAAAAAACAGGTAAATTCAAGTAATTTTACGGTCTTTATTAGAAATAAAAAAAATATTTTTTCCCCCTGTGGACCATAAATATAAATGGTGGTCTTCATTACCACGTATGTGCTTACTGATACTACTTACAGCTTTAAGTATATATCTTTCTTAAAGCAAGATATGATACCAATCGTGGCAGCTTGCTATTTAAGTCAGTCCAGTGTGATACAACTAATATTAATCACATAGACTTTTTTTTCAGAGTTGAGTAAACTGCCAACAGATAAGGCAAATATTTTAAATGGTTTCAATGAGAGACATGGTTTTCCCTGTTTCCCAGTCTGATATCGCTGCACAAATAAATGCAGTAACAGGGGATGAAGAAACACTGAGACATTTGAACTTGCTTTTAATGGAATGTCTGCACAGTGACCGAAATGATAAGTTGTTTCCTGTATCCTGTTTATATATAAATATGGGCTATGATAATATAAATGATCCAGTATGTGGCTGAATATTACCAGCATTCATCAGACTCACAGTAAGTACGTTTCAAGGTTACACACTGTAGTGCAGAACTGAAATCATGTACATTTTCCTGACTGTAGTCAGAAAGTAATGGAATATCACAGCACGAGGTCAGAGAGTGGTTTGGGTGCTGGGGGCAGGGTAACTCATTTGGCTCTATGTGTAATAAATGGAATTTATTGTATATTTAATGTTTATGGGCACTAGATAAAAGGCTGCTTTCCATTTCAACAAGGTCTACAGGTTATTTTCCATTGCGGCACATCTGTGGGTGTGGTAGATTTTTATATAGATAAATAGCGTGTTTTTTTCACAGGTTTATGTTTATATTTATAAAGACTGATATACAACTGAGGGGCATCCTCTAAATAGACTAAACCCATATATCATAGCATTTACAGCCTTTGCTAATTTTTAGTGTTAATTGCCAAATGGAGTTTAATTTTAAGGAGTACATGTGCAGTGCCTTTGCAATTCTGCAATTGCACAGGACAAAAACATCAATATAAAATACTTGTTAAATTTTATATGACATGTAAAGACATAAAATCTTGATGGATGACACCAGATCATCCATGACTACATGCCTGACCAGATTCAGAAACTTGGAATTAAAGGCATCCTAGATTTGATTCTGAGCAAGTATTGTGGATGGGGGTTCCACATTTTGATCCCTTGATAGTGGAAAGGGGTTCTTTCAAAGGAGGATTTACATCATTTCACATCATTCAACCCGGAAAACTGAGCCAAAAAATGTTTTGCTAAACACATCCTGGTCAAGTAGACATAGATTAGTATTGCTTAATTTAATATTGCTATTAAAACTTCACATTAAAACATTTCTTTAGGTCATTGCGAAAGTGAGATATCATCAACTTCCTATCCAAAATAGTTACTAAATAAATAGAATAAAATAGAATAAATAGATGCTCCACAGCCCATTCAACACTCTATTTTTGAGGTTGATACCAATACTAACAGTTAGACAGAGTTAAAAAAACAAACTAAATCTGGGCATTTTAAATGTATTTTTGCATTTCTGTTTTGCAGCATCTTAAAGTATGTTAATATTACCTGATGTATATAGCCCTTTCCAGATATCTTGCCTTCACCACGGACTTTATTATTACATTACTGATTGATTTCTTCTTTTGTTTTTACAACTTCCAAACCTGTGCCCTGCCTCTGTAAGATGATGCCATCACCAACAAGTGTGCTATTTTTGCTGCAAAGCATAATGTGACCATGTTATCCATTCATAAAATTGAGAGATGACATTACAACAGAATCACTCAGTAAAATTTCCTGATTCTTTGTCAGTAAAACACAAACATCGGTGATTTAAATTTGTCATTTAGTTAACTGCTCGTAAGCCCTTTCCTTCCAGAGGCAGTTCCCCTGAGCTTTAAAGCACTTATCCTGTAGGTATTTGGCAATATTGAATTCCCACCCAGGTCACTAAAAATAGTTTACTGCAGAGGGATGGCACTGCCACCTTCATCCTTTGAACCTGGTTATTGTCTGCACAGAGTCATTATGCTTCATAACTTCATTTCTTTTTACCTCCTTGGTCATAGTTCAGAGACTTTCCTTCACTCCACCCTTTGTCTCTGACTACCAGGAAGAGTCAAGAGAAACCCTATGGACACAGCAAGGTGAGATCCATGCTGCAGCTCCTCTAAAAGGGCAATGATTCATGAGGCTAGCTCCAATGTCCCTGAGGCTGGGAGGAATAGCTGGCATTATCTTCTGCAAATGGGTTTGAAAGTGCTTTTGGCCAGGTTGACCAGGGCACTGATTTATAGCTCAAGATCCGCCGAACAGTTAGGCTGTCTTTCCAGCAAAGCTATGAGCCTGCACCACCGCTGCATGCCAGGACACGCTCACCAGCTCATATGTATACTCACACCTCCCTACTTCAGTGCTGGCAATCCAGCATCTCTGGTTTATGTTTACTCTGGCCATGTATTCAGGGGAGAGAGAGAAAGAAAGAGAGAGTGGAATTTATGACACTGAAGTTGGGGAGTGAACGAAGTAGCCCATTGTTCTTAATACATCAAGCACTGGGATAAGCAGTTTTTCCACCTTTATCTTTCTTTGTCAGAGCCTATATATAGATATGAACCTTATCCTTGACTTGAAGTAGAAACTGCTGTCAGAGAAATAGAAATTGCCTCCTGAAAATTGTTCCTTTTAATCTCGAATCTGAAGAGAAAAGTCTTTTCCCTGAAATAGTGTGAAATGGTGTGGTTAAGCCCTGCTTGATAGTAAAGTCTTAAGAAAGACTTCTGATTGCTTTGTGTGTCTTCCTCCCTAATAAGCTTTATATCCATGTCTGAGCTTTTGAAGCCTCTCAGCACTTCTGAATTTCTACTCTCAGGTAATATCGCTTCAATATTTGACATAATGAATTGACAGGATATCTAAAAATGTTTGGGAAAAAAAAGCTTGAGCCACTTGAAATGGTGCATATTCATTTAAAGCTTTCCATTGTCGCAAAGCAATTAACGTGGCAAACAACTTCCCATAAGCCCCTCAGAAGGGCTTTGGAATTTTTTCTGTCCTTTGTAAGTCTGACAAACTCCGGTCTGATTCCCACACTGGTTCCTCTGCATCACGCAGAGACGGTATTATGCTTCACACACAGGACACGCATCAATCTCGTTATTAAGTCAACAAGGATTACTAAGTAATAATCATGACAGAATAACCAGTATGTTTTCACATCAAACATGCCCTTTCCTGTGGTTGTGCTTAGCCTTTTCTCATCAGAGTAGCAGGGCCTGGCAGAACCAGGGGGCGGGAAAGTCAGACTGTAAACAAGGGTTGCACAAACCAGATTTGACTTACTTTGTGAAGCGTTTAAAATGCAAACTGACAGGGAATGTTTTAGCCAACATCACCTGCTTCCAGTGTTGCAGTCCATTAGAAAATTCCCAGACCTATCTCACCATTGGTATGTAGGATCTACATAAGGGCAGAGAGGGAGCTCAAGTTTCTTCACTCCAAGGAGCTGCTGAAACTCTCCAGCGGATCAGCGGCAGTTGCTTTGGGTTTTAATGAGTGACATCAAAAGTCTGTACTTCTAAGAGGTCTCCACATGGTGTCTGTCCACGCTATCATCCATCTTCTAAACCTCCTGCGCTCTCACCTCCCCATCAGAAAATCACCTTTTCCCCGCTAGATGTTAATGTTTGCAAATGGTGTACTTACAAGTGGATTATTTAAAAGGCTACGTGTCAGACAGATCTTTATCTGGCGGCTTGGCAGCTTGACTCGGACTCACTTGGCTTCATGTCTCTGCATGTTGATTAGCTTGTTTTTCTCCCCCTTCCATGCTACGCTGTGTAGTCTTCTGTGCTAACTCACCTCATGTGATTTGAACCGAGTAAGAGAACTCCGAGGGCATGGTTAATCCGTTTCTTGTCTTCCTCTTAGTAGTCATAGCAGAGACTAGCCTTGTGGTTTCTCCAAGAAAAAGTGCGATAGGCCGTGCTCTTTTGTATGTACAGTATGTCTTAAGTCCTTAAATCTCATACACCGGAAAACACATTTGTTGTTTGAGCAGTTTTCAAGTGACTGGAAAGATGCTTTTATATTGGTATTCATGATTGCTTTTTATATATGTAACCATGGAGTGACAGACGGACAAGTCAGAACTTGCACACCCAGCCTGTGAGATTGGTTCGTTTTAGGAAACGCCAGTGCAGTATCTCTGCAGCCTGCACACTCTCGCTCTTTTCTTGCATTTTATTTTTGTCTTTTCACAGTTTGTAGTGACTGTCATGAAGCCGGGCCTTGTTTTATATTCAGCTCTCTGTTCTGAAACCTGATAGAAAAAATAAGGCCAAGACAAGTACAATTGCTTCATAACAAGAGCACAATAATATGGACCAACATGGTCAAAAAAGGTATTTCTCTGCTTTTGCTTGCTGGAGGTCTTATCTATGCCTTCTTAGCGGCACAGCTAAGGTACTTTGATCTGATCTGAAAGTAATATGCAGGCATGTTTTATCTGCAAAAGGAAGCACAACACAACCAAACAAACATCAAAGTCAAGTCTATCAAGTTGGGAATTAAGTAAGATTATTTTAATAGAAAAAATAATTATTGTTCTAATTAAATCTTCATGAGGTAACGCTTTGGATGATGTCTGATAAAATGTGGTGAACACGGTAATACATTAAACAGTCATTCTTAAAGATTAGAGGTTAACTTTTGTGTTAATTGGGTGGTTTTATCTTAAATAATACATGAAACATCCTACAGAACATCTTATTGAATTATGTTTTATGTATGGCTCAAAGTGTGTTCGATCTCCGATGCTGCTTACAAGTTGCTTTGTTAATAATGTGTAAAACAGAACAAGTCCTTGTTGCAGCCATCTTCATTAAGCAAAATCAGAGGGCTGAAGTCCACAGAAAAGTGGTTAATGAGTGTGTTGGGTCGTTTTGATGTAATTATATCATTCTGGGTCTAATTTAAGATCAGTACAGCATTGTAGATATCTTTGACAGCTGCATAGCTCTGCAAAAACACATTACACTTATTATTTCTGCTTTCTTTTGATGGTCTCATATTAAATTTTGTGGGGCTGTACCAAATATTTCAAAGCTTTGTTACCTTATTTATGATGCTGACTTTAGAATTCTAAATCAACATTTGATAGATCATAACTTTTTGGTGTTTTTTGCAGCCTCATCTTAGAGGATTTTGATGTTTATTGCAACTTCAGCTTTATCTGCTGCCTGAAAAACTGCTCCACTTGCTAATGGGAGCAGCTCCAGTCTGCAGAGGCGCATGGCACTGCTAGTGGTGGCTACAGAAAGACAGAAAGAGGCAGCTTATAGCAAATACACTCATACAGGAACACATGTACTTATATTAATGAAACCGATGAGTTGTATTCATTAAAGAATGTTGATGTAAGAGAAAAAGCACTGAATAATTTGGTTCATAATATAGTTAAACAAGAAGCTTAATATGTAAGAAGTGTTGGTATTTGTGGTTTGTCAGTAAAAGAGCAAAGGAAAACAAAGCCATCCCTTTGCTTAGCTTTTCTTCATTTGCTTGCCAATGAATGCCAATAATTAACTGTAATTGGAGTTGCCCACTTTCATTATTGTGCATTGGGTAATGGTAACAGTCTTTAATGAAAAGCAAATGGACGTTCTCGTCAGCTAATGTACCAAAAACAAACAAACGATTGGAAATAGATAGTCTTTAATACAACTGATATGGAGCCTTTAAAAAAGTGGCTGGTCTGGCTCTGATCCTGTTTCAAGACTTTTATTTGACCACACTGGAAATTCTGACCACTTCACAGTTGGCTGGAGAGGTCTGAACCGAATGGTTTTACAGATGTAAAGTTTGTAGCTCCACACTTGTGATTAGATCACCCAAACAGGGAACAAGGTCATAGATGCAGAGACTTTCCATACATGGTGGTTAAATAAATTAAGGCCCCTGGTTTTGGTTGAGAATCAACAATCTGCGGTCTTCCAAAATGTCAACAAAATAAAAATGATTTATAAGATAAGCAAAAATAATTTGTGGCCGTCTGCATATTCATTGCTGACATGTCCCATTATTCAGTGGCTTCATTTACATTTTAAGCAGCATATCATGGTCAAGGACTGTGTGTACTTCCTCCTATGAGCCTCTGGAGCATTCCAATGAGTTTACTCTTTGAGGGGAGAGATGAGCCTATTGATTAGAGACAGCCTGACCTGTGGTGGTAGCAGATGAGCCATCACACAGCTTTAAAGCTTCAAAGGAAATCGCAGCAGTGACTGACCTTGTTCAAACTAAATTAAGACAACAAAAACATTTATTTTGTGTCATTAAAAATGCATAAATAACTAAATTGGGTTTGTCAGATTACTAGCTTTGTTTTACATTGAGATTTTAAGGAAGAGGAAGGTTTCCGACTTCCAACTTTTCCCTGACATCTTGCTAATTATATCAATCACTCAGACTTTCATCTGCAGGATATTTTGTGACGCATAAGTTCAAGAAAATATTTGTCAATAATATTTTCAGTCCATCTGGATTGATAAATATGACATGTGGTGTTTTGGATGAGTGACAACCTAAATATCAGCAACAAATGAGACTAAATAGTGAAATGTCCCAATGATTTATTGTGTGATAAGATAACACCATCTTTGGTTTTCAACCAAGAAAAATACGTGTAAATTAATTAACATTTAGGGACTTTCAAAAACGCTTGTATTTCCCAGAAAGTCTTGTTCTCAAGGCTCCGGACAAACTGATATGTTAGAGATAATTGGGCACGATATGTTCTGGCCAGTCGAGATTGTGAGTCGTAAATTATCCACTGATGTCTACGAAAATGTGATTACCAGCTTGTTATTTTTCCAACAATAGAATATCAGCAGGTAATTATACTGATATTAAAAATATTGGACTGTTTAGTAGAATATTGTGTTTTTCTACATATGTTGAGCAATTTCCGTGACTAGAGAAAAAACATTTTTTATTGTGTTTTCTCATTGTGCTGTGCAGAAGTGAATGTGGAATTTGTGTGAGTGCATCCCTCTTGAGTGCTGCCAAGAGCCCTGGGCTATAGAATGATGAATTCATTGTTGCTTCTTCTTCACTGTTGCATCTTTTATAACCAAGTTCTGAGACCACACTGGTGTTTTTGCATGTTTTAGCCCATTGTAAAATGTGCTCATGCTGTGCAGTGTAGCAGCTTTGAAGCAGCTGGACTAAGTTTCATTCAGCAGCTTGTGTGGGGGCTGACAATTGGTGTATGGAGTGTGGTGCATTCATGTAGCCTGGAAAACTCAAACACCTGACAATCAAGTTGCTCTCGAAAGCAGCCAAATTTACATTATCAATCAAATTGTTCTTTTTTTCTAGGCATATGCTTCGGTAAACATGATGAAGACAAAGTTGAAAATGAGAAAAAATAAATGTTTTTAAATCAACTGCAGCTGGAATTCACAGTAGTTTTTTTGTCAGTCTGAATTGAATATGTTTGGCAGATTGCTGCGTTGCTGCATTTCAGAGTGAAAGTCTCACCACACAAAGCTGAGCTCTCTATTATATTGCATTTTTGTACAAAAGTGAAATAGTAAATTGGCTACAAGCTGCAATTTTCCTGTGATGTTTTAAACTCTCCTTCAGTCTTAAGAGTACAGTGGTAACAATTAGCCATTCACAAAATAAGAACTAACAGAACAATAGTTACATCAGTGTGATTTAATTACTTCGAAAGTCATAATACTCCAGGAGCATTTGTTCTATTGGAGACTACAATTGGTCTGAATGTATCCAAATATGAACAGAATATGAATCGTGTAAAGCCTTTTTTGTACCAGACAAATTGCCCTCATCCAAATGAGAAACGAAAAGCTGTGAAATTAAACAGTTCCTCTTCTGTGTTTTTCTTTTCAAGGTTATCTCCGTCATTAAGCGACGGGAGAAACCAACAGTTTTGGGAGGGGGGTTCATGCTGGATCTTAAAGAGCACTGAGACAGCACGCGACCACGGCTCAGTAGGTGTCCGTCCTGAGGCTCTTCTCCCCTCTGGTGCGCCGCTCTAATGTGAGCATGTGCTTCTTCACATTAGCAAAAGCAACAGTGCCGCTGCCATTTGACTGAGCTGTTTAACAGGCCGACGTAATGTTTGTGTGCAGTGCTGACCCAGGAGGAGCATTGAGAGACGGAGCAGTGGACTGGATCTTCTTGTACGTGTCAATAAACATCAATGAAGTTGAGCATTACGCTGCTGTTGTCAGTCAAAAAAAAAGTCTGGATAATTGGAAGACGGCAGATTTGCCTGAGGATGACTGGGAATAATGCAGTATCTCCACTGCTGTATATGTTATTAATCTTCATAATAGAGACAGACCCACTGGCTGGGTTTGACAGTAACAATTGTCCTGCCTCCCAGGGGCCAGTTACTCTAAAAGAGCTTCTGGTCTTGATATTTGCCCAAAGATAAGTCTGTTATCTTTGCCTCTCTACTTTGGCATGGTCTTAACCCCGAGTCTTGTCCTTTTATTCTTTTATTAACAATGCGAGATCGGACAATGTATCTATATAGTTCACTTCCTTAAAACCTAAGTGCATCATGTGCTCACTAAAAGCCCTTTTGTCTTAGAAATTCTATGAAGATCTGATTTGATTTTGCCTACGAAATGCAGTCCAAGGGCTTAATCTTATGCACCAGGTTTGTTGTTTGTGCTATTGGATAATAATACAGTAACCTTGTATTTCTTGCTTTAACAAGTTTATTACCAGACAAGATGTTTTTTGTGTAATTTTTTGACTTGGCAGCTGCACATCTGTTCAAATAGGCAGGAGGTTGTAGAAAAGCAGCAGCAGTGCAAAATGGCTACTTACTAATGGAGCAACTTAAAGGTTTTAAAATGCATTGCTGAAGTATTTATTTGTTAATGTTTGGTTAAGTTGAGTCAAGCAGTAATAATGTGGCTACCCAGGCATTAAATGTATACAGAAATAGATATTTATGGTTTTTTAATGAGTTGTTGTCAGTAATGTTGTAATGTGACGTCAGATTTTCTAATTTGCTGTTATTATATGTTTGAAAATGACAGCTAGGGAATCTTTCCATGCTCATTCTCTGAAATAATGTTCATATTCCATTTGGTTTCAACTAAGCATATTTATTATTGATTATATTTTAATTATAGTTCTGTTGTGGGCTTTGCAATCAAAGCTTCCACACAACGACCTACTTTTAAAGTAGAAAATATTTCCACTGAAGCTTCATCATTCCCTAAGTTTAATAAGTAATTACTCTTATAAATGGTATTGCACTTTAGGGTTGTGTATGTATGCTCCTGGTTTGTTGCATGATGATCAAAAACAGTTGTAAGCACACTGCCTTATTGCATCAATGAAATGACTCAATAAATCAAGGCCCAAACTCAGTATCTTGCATGAAGTTTAAGATGTTTCTTTTTGAACATGATCACATACGAGCAACTTTGGTCTTTTTGTGCCCTTTAACTAGTGATGCATTAAAGCAGGACATGATGAATGTTTAACATGTTAGCAATCAAACGGAGTTGATTTCATACGCTCTGCCTCTCAGTGTTTGTTTTCTTGAAGAGTTTGAGTTGATATTCTGCTTTATTCTGCCTTTCACACAAGGGAATCAAACTATCTTTATACTTGGAAAGATGGGCTGTGAGAGAGAATCATGAGCAGGAGTGAACATGAGTTTAAAGTCTCTTGTGAGCCTCGTTTAATTGGTGTGTTTTTCCATTTTAGACTCATATTTCAATATTGAAATTTGTTCTGACAGTCTTTCTGGATGCCACCTCAGAGTTTGTCAGAGCGGCACATGGTGCAGATATGACATCATTTCATTTAGCGACTTTGGAACACAAAGAAATGCTGCATGCTGTTTGTGTCATTGTGTAAACATTAGCTATGCTGGAAATGATGGATACCACAGCATGTAGGCAATTACTGTGTGCGACAGATGTATCTAGCTGACTTTTAAGGAAAATTACTGCAAACACTGACTAAATGGCTATAGTGTAACCAGAGCCAGCAGCATCCAGTCTGTATGTTGGCACTGCAGCCTCCACACACTCCCACATCAGGTCCTATTAATGTAGTGGCAAAAACGGATGTGGAGACTAACTAGCCTCATGAATAGCTGTTCAGTGATTTTCCATGTTAGTGCTGATTACATTTACAGAAAGGCTTCTATCTGTTAGGTAAGAGGGCTTACTCATGAATACAAAGTGTGCAGCAAGGGCCAATTAATATTATGGAGTCGTTAAAAATAATATATTTTAAATTATTCAGAGTCAGTTCAAGGAACACTAAGGGATTTTCCCAGTGATTTTCCCTGAAGGCTCCTACTTGCCCTGTAAAACAGCCAGTATAACAGAGGTACTAATTAATCAAAGGATTAATCTAGTTAGTAAAAAGTGATTAATTCAGTTTGTTTCCAATCCAACAAAACTTCTATTTTCAATTTGAAATCTTTTGTGCATCTTGATAGATTTCCATCCAGGAAATGCCAAACTTTTTGTAGTTTTATCTTTTTGCTCATCTTCTTGTTGTTGTCCTTCACTTCCTGTTGTCCTTTCTGGCCTCACAGACATACCCACAGTGTCAACAGTAAGACAAGTCAACAATCTTTAATAATTAATATTTTAAAGCTCCTTTTTGTGCCTACTGACTGATTTAATTTATTTTATTTATGGTTCACAATGTACTAATTGTTTTAGAAATATAATTCAGAAAGGTTTAAAATAACCATGTTGTACCAAATTTTATTATGTATGATGATTTTTTAAAAATTTATTTGGTTGGTGTTGATTCACGGGAATATATAAGGAACTGGAAATAGTTAAAGAATCACTTCTTTTGCCAATAAATTCCCCGGAAGAAACAGTATTGCAAAGTCGCTACCATCACATCCTCCAGTCCCAATTTTCAGTAGTTTCAGAGTTACTAAAGAGAATAAGTGTGTTGCATCATTAAAAACAAGAAAATAAATGTTACTGAAACTGGATCTTATAACACGTTCTGACAGGCCTCATAGTTAGATGGCAGAAATTACCTCACAGCTAAAAACAGCAAAATATATGGCAGAAGATGCACACTCCTCACACAGAGTTGTGTTTTCAAATGCCGTATGACGTCACAGACTTTATATGGTGTGTTCGTTTCGATACGGGATGCTTCATGAACCGCCCCCGAATTTGTCCCATCAATCTACCATGAGAGAGCAGGCCTCTTCACACGCTGTCTGCCATTCTTTCATTCTGGCCCTGTTGGGAATGGTGATTGGATCCCAGTCAACCAGCAATAGATGGATTGGCTCTCGACCAGGATGATTGAGTGGCGCTGCTGTCTATGCATGTGTATATAGCTGTGTGTGTGTTGGTGCGAGGCTGTGCGTGCTCACCCAGTATGCATACCGCTCTCTCAGAACAACAGCACATCTGTGTCACTCCATCTCCTCACTCTCATTTGAATTTTTTTTTTTTTTGTTCGAGTTCTCTAAATCATCGCCAGTGCTTCTGTGCTCGGTCCCCGGCTCGTGGGCTGCGGAGCAGGATGGTATTTCTGCGAACAAGTATTCTTGACTTCACCATCAAATTGTTATCAAGACACAGCTAAATGCAATCCCAGTGGAAATGAGCATTCAAGCTGACAGTGTAATCCCTCTGTAGTGTTAGATGAGGGAGCGTACGAGATGCGAAATAGAAGGCAAACTTTGTTTCACATTCATGAAACAAAGAGTGATTTAGGTGCAAGCGTTCGTCTGCAGAGATAATCAGAATCTAAATCCATGTGAAAAAAAAAAGAAATCTCAAGAGCTTCACAGAGTACACATTTTGTACACTGAAATAATATTTTTATTCAAAAACAAGCCCACAGAGGCTGATCTCGATGCATGTCACTCATCCTCGTGTGCACCGTGTTGTATTAGTCTATTCCTTTTTTAATGACTTGGTAATTGCTTTGTCCCTGGTTATTGAGATGACTGCCATGCACTATTACACCAATTTAATGGTGTGTAACTATTCTTCTTAACAAAGCCATCAATCACAGGTGCTACTATGGTAACAGCATTAGCCATTATGCAGATGCAGATGTTGTACATTGAACATTAAATGTACATTGCACCCACTAAAGTTGCACATACAAGCATACAACTGATAGTACAGGAAGAGGTCAAAAGACATGAAGTAAAAGTCGAAAAGGATCTTTTTTTTCTCCATAAATGAAGAAAAAAGAGGGATATTACGAATTCTGTGTGTTCTTCCTATAGATACTATTAATAGTTAAATTCAAACGAGGCCCAGCAATTGTCGGCCAGCTTTTTTTCCCTCCGTATTTGAGCTTCACTTCACGAAAATTTGCATGGCCTGTGGAGCAAGCAGCAGAAATTCAATCATCTGTTTTTGTGTAGAAGAGCCAGGTTATTACAATCAGAGCTGCTTAAACCCTTGACTCCTTTTTTTTTGTTGTTTGACAGTTTTATACACATTTTTTTTTTTTTTACCTAAAACCTATGTTGCCAGTTTTGGCCTTGAAGCTGCACAGATAAAAGGTAACGTGGGAATGAGGAAGACGTTGTGTGTATTTATCCTCTGGGCAGACTTGTGGGTGTTGGGAATGTGTTGGATCCTTAGCTGCTGATGGTCATGGTTAAGAGCTGTATGGATTTGACCCTTTGGATTATAAATTTGTATGAGCATAAATGGTTGAACTGAATGTGCACAGCTTGCATTGCACTTTTAGCTCTGAACTATAAATACACTGTATTTGTCCTCATAGACACTTTTTTGTGCCAATTAAAAAGCTTATGAGCCAGAAAAGTTAATAATTAAATAAATGACTTATTAAAAAAAAATGTTATTTTATGATTCCTCTGTTTTCTCTGCTGTCTTGAAAACGTGTCATTCAGTAACAACAAAAACCAGGTAGAAACTGTGATTTGTTTGCTAATGTATAACATTTTCAGTTTACAGTGTCAAATGGAAAAAAAAAGATTACAAGTCATTTGCCTGTCAAGGAGTAGTGTGGTTCAGATGTATTTTAACAAACTATATGAGAAAAACCGATGTACACCTAGAAGACAAAATTCATCACTTATTTTTCATTATCCTGTTTGGTCTGCATACTCCTTTTGCATATTTACTGGGTTGCAAAAATTAGACTAAATTAGCGTCTCTCCCATGTCTTTAGTGATGTCTCTATTTATTTGTAAAGAAATGCGTTTCCTTGCATTGGCATGCTCCATATGTTGTACAGAATAAAGATCAAAAAAGAAAAATAAGATCCCTTTGCTTGAAGTCACATAGTTTAAGCATCATTTTCAAACGTCTGACTAACTATCAGAGCATGCACGTTTATTCTACATATTTATTACTGATGCCTTGCTCTGGGTCATCTGACTCCCTCTGAATGAGTTCTTTGGATATGGAATTGTGACAGGCTTTTCTATGCCCCACTTACCGGGGGGGGGGGGGGGGGGGGGGGGGGGGGGGGGGGGGGGGGGGGGGGGGGGGGGGGGGGGGGGGGGGGGGGG
>JAQNCA010000004.1:17837314-17853405 GCA_029783725.1 Acanthurus tractus | reverse complement strand
TGTGTGTGTGTGTGTGTGTGTGTGTGTGTCTATGCGCGGGTGAATGTGTGTTCAAATGGCAACGCTTTTGTATTCAGCATATTTTTTGGTTTGTTCCACATTTTTAGATAAAGATAACCAATGCTGATGCTGCAAAACCTTTGACTACAGCTAAATTCAGATTTCTAAAATGTTAATCTCTGTTGGTTATAATCATATTCAAACTTGTATACTATAAAAGGGAGGCAAATTGTAACACGTCAGTCTCACTAAATCAATTTGACTGGATACATATTTTGTTATTTAATATGTTAGCTTGATCATGTTGTTACAATTTAAATATATTTTCAAGCTCCTATTATGGTGCTCAGCCCACTATCAGTTTTTCTTGTGAGAGCTGAGCTCATTATTTGTGGTTTATTTCCTTTTAGCAGTGGAAACAGCCTTCTCGGACATAGGGAATAAATTCATATCCCCCTCTTTTTGATTTCAGCCAACTCGTGCACTCTTGTGCAAACCTCGGGGAGATTTTCTAATGAGAGCTATTAACAATGCTGAAGTTGATTTGTGTTTTAGAATGTATCCCTTTGTGTCCAAGTTATTTTTCTTGCATTCCAGTGGGAAATTATTAGTGTAATAAAATGCTTTATTAGGACACCACAAGTTTGTTTTGTGGGAAATGAGTCCAGGGAAACATGAGAAGCTCTACACAGAATCATATGTGCTTGTTTTTGTGTTGTTAGACTTATTGACATTGACTTTCCAAAAAGCTGAGGGTGTATTTGAAAAGCAATTGGCACTTTTCTCTGCTGTCAGTCAGGCTACTCATCTTCTTTAGTGCTAGCATCTTATCATATGTGTGAGGCAGAAATTTATTGAGGGGAAGCACCTGGAAGGCTGCCTTGTCAGAGACAAAATGTAGCCACCTCAGGCTGGGAGAGACTGCTCTTTGTGGTTTTTATCATGAACCGCTTGCTGAAAGTTTTTCAGATTTATCAGAGTCTCCTCAGTGCTCTGCATCCTTCATACTCAATCTGAGATATGCAGAAAATACAGGCCCTTCTTTGGATCCTATTCTTGACCTATTTGCAAGTTTATTTAATCAATTTAATGCTGGTTTTTAACCCATATCTTCATTTATATCAATAAAATTTTTTTAAATGAACCCAAAAACATTTTAAAAAATTAGAAATTTTGATGCTTGGCTTTTGTTTTTCCAAGTTTCTCAGAATGATTAACCAATATAAGTGACAGTAGTTTTGAAGAGACATTACCCAATCTCACGTTTGAAAACATTCAGGGGGAAATACACCATAAAACAATTAGAGATCTCCACTGACAATAAAATAACAAAACCTGATGCAATGTAGAAACAGCTTGCATGTTTGCGGATCTCTTGTCGAGAGCTTGTGAAATGTTGCACTGCTGAACAGCTGGTCAAAGCTCACCGCAGCCTTACTGTTTCTGCACGTAGACTTTTCATTGATTAGAAAAGTAACTAGGCTGCTTTTGCTCTCACTCTCTCCACTTACACAGAAGGTTAGTTGCTTGGTCTCGTAACCTTTCAGTAAACTTAAAGGAAGCCGATGAATGAGAGTCTCGTTCTGTGACGGTGCTGAGATGGCTATCTGTTCAAAAAGTGTGCCTGACAGTAATCTCAGTGGACTTATCATTGATCAAAAAGACAAATAGAGTCCTGAAAATTAGACCTAGGGGAGACATTTTTAGGCAGTGGAGAAGTGAATTGAACCATGCAGGCTTTAGAGTAGGTAGTGTATGACATCGAAGGTCACCCGCTAAGACAGGTTTGGATGAATGGAGCCAACATCCATATCATTGATTGCTGGCTCACACTTTAAGGTTGCACATAGTTGCATTGAGTACCTTGTCTTGCATGCTGTTCCTGGCCCCTCTATATTCCTTGCCACCCACTGGGGGACCCGGACAGCGAGCAATGCTGCCCAAGAGGACTGTGCAAAAATTATGTAAGAGAGATTAAACAATAAAACTGTGCTACGTCACTTGGGCTCTTTCTCGCCTCCCGCAAACATTACCTCCTACAGTATTGCATATTTCGCCTCAAAGCAACTTTTTCCCAGCCACCCGCCTCTTTGCTTTCACTGCCACCCCCCGTACCCCTCACTTAGAGCAGTTCATAAGGAAGTCAGTCTCTGGGGAGGTTTAGGTAGCGCAGAGGGCCAGAGGGTGGAGAGGCGACCCAGTGCTGTGAAGTGCCTCAGTGTCGCTTCATTTCCCCATTTTAATTGGGCTATCTAAATGCACCCCCAGTTTGTCAATACCCGCCAGGGTCCCAGATAAAAATGATTTGTCTCATGCATTCGGAGGCACGCTCTGCTTTTCCCCTTAGAGAGCGTGCCCCGCCAGTTGTCAGCAGCAGAGTGTAATGGAGAGCAGGCGTTGTTTTGGGTTTTCAACGAGAAGTAGGGAAATGAGTTCCTTCCGCCGTCAGTTCTACTGGTCTTGTCTCAGTCTTATTCCTTTATTCGGCACTCTCGCTCTTTCTTCACCCAACAAGTCGATGTAGGTAGCAGACAGAGCCACCTCATCAGATAGAGGCAGACACACAGGCTGGAGGACACATGCACAAATTCACATGCTTCACACACAGGCACGTCTGTGCAGGCACGTACCCACTCAGCCACTCATTGAAGGTCAACACACTAAAGCAGGTTTTATCTGGGGTTTTTATGTGCTCTGTTTGCAACTGTCCTTGTCTTTTTCACACCTCCCGTCCTGTGTGCCATCACCTAACCTCTCAGTGCTGGAGCCAGTGTTATCTGCAGACGGTCCTGGGCAAAATTCTGGGCCAAAAGTGTGTCCTTGGTGTTTGGACAATTGAGCAGAAATGATGCTGAGACCATTTTTGACATTTCTTTTCATTTTTTGTGCGGCTTGGAGATACGCTGCCTTGCATAGAAAAGAAAACCATTTTGTCCTTGACTACCTTGGACAGGTGCTACACTTTGCATAAAGAAAATGACATATGCTCATGTAACTGAAACTATCTCTGTAATTTATCCTCTTCTAAAGATCACAACCTGAGGTTAAATGTTATATTAATAATTTGCAAGTACTAATAACCCCTTTTTTTTGTAAGTTATGCTATGATCCATGTACGTGATATACCGCCAGGATTGCAATCTGGAGTTAAATTAGCTAATAAACAGACAACGGCTGGAGCCAGAGCTCAGTAAATTGTGAATTGGGCTGGGAAATCTGAGCTAGCAGGTGTGTCCCAGCTGTGCCCTCGGACATGATGACATAGTGTTAGTCTTAAGAGCCCATCAGCAGCAGCACACTGACTTTCACAGCTCAGTGTTTACGACACAGGTCAGCATTTTTTCCCTGGTGTGGAGCCAAAGTTGTGTTTATCAGTAACCTCTAGATAAAGCACATCTATTTGGATGCCATTTAAAGAATGTTTTTTTAAAATATGCAACTTTGGAAGTAATATATGTGTTGAAATGTAGTTTTAGATGATTTTGTACTGCAGTGTTTGAAAATGCAGTTTATACAGTGTATTCTTCTTATGATAGACATCATTTATTCAGGCGACGTGTGTTTTTCTCTGACCCCAGACCAACATACGTATTTTCTTACCCCAAAGCTGAACTTGTGTAAAATGTTTTGGCAGACTTGTGACACGGGGCAGACAGTTATATTGATAAAGCCCAGGGCCAGTGTGTTTCATCCCATCCTACAGCAGCCGGTGCAGTTTCCCATCAATGATGACTGGAGCTTCCACAGAGGAGCTGAGGTGTCAGACTTGATCCAGGTGTTCTTCACCTGCAGATAACCCTGGAGCTGCAAAACAAATTTGGTCCATGAACAAACTTACAAAGTAAGGCCAGAAAAACCCAGTAGAGAAACATTGATCTCATAAAATTAAGCTTTCTAGGTGTTTTTAGTAGTCTGATTTAAGTCAGGGGGGAGACTGGCTTCTACAGATTGAAGAGGTTTTCAATCTTTTTTCAGTCTAATGAAATGGGTGGGGGATGGGTGGTTGTCACAATGTTGTAAATTCCCAGACTTGGTAGGGGGTGTTTCCAACTCTATTCAAGCTCTTGGGGGGTGGGGCAAGAGATAAGTCCTAAAACTGCCTGAGCCACAAAACCTCACTCGAGGCAACAGTTTTAATCTGGCATAGAGGGTTACTGCCGTAGTCCATCTGTGTTTTGAGTTTTTTTAAATTACGCTAAAATGAGATTACCCCAGAGAAGACATGGCTCATGTTGTGCAACTGTCACACTTCACTACATTACCGTGGCTCACAATTAATTTTCTCTCCCACTCCGACGTTAAAACAACCAGCCAAATAGTCTTTCCCTCTACCTTTTACCACTGTGCGATTGTTGAGCGATTTGATCTCAGATAAAAATGTGACATTTAAGTTGGCAGACTCTTTACACCCAAAAAGCTGCTTTTTTCTTCTCCTCAGGGGTGTGTGGGTGTAATAATTATTTTCCGGAAGGTCCCCTAAAACTCTCATGAATTTGTAAAGAATGAGAGGTTTCCAAAATGTCCAGATTGGTTTGTTCTCCTATTTGCAGAGAGCTGGGATTCAAGTTTGACATTTTGTCAGTTTTACATGCTTGAGATCCCCTTTTTTTTTATTAGTAAGAGTACTGCGGCATGAACCGAATATATTTATTTTTTTAGACAAATTGAATTACTTTTTAATCAGATGACCCACATCCCAGTTTTTAAACTGAAGGAAGAGTTCAAGATAAAACAATTCCTTCTCTTTCTAAAAAAGTTTGTTGTGTGCGCAGATCTGTAGCCTCCAGTAAAACCCGACTGTCTCCCGTTGTTAACAACAAAGAGAAATGTAGAACACATTGCAGTTTGCCATCTCCTTCAGCAGAATTTGAGACTAGAAGACATTTGAAATTGCTGCTCTTAGTGTAAAACTCATACATGCCTCTTAGAACCTCAGTCTGAGTACCTTTTGTTATGTTATTCTCTACTGTATCAGCAGTACTGCTCTGCTCAGATGAACAAGAATTACACCGGCCAACAGTGTGTATAAAGGTTTATTTCCCTTTTTAGAAAGTGCTCACATATTGTAATATAGTTGTTACTGTATAATGTAATTGTTAATAGAACATGCTCTGTGTCTTCGTCTAAAAACATTTGTCTCGGTCGAGGTCGTGGCTTGCAGCATCAGCAGTGCCACTGAGAGATATATAAAAAAAACATCATTACGTGGAGGGCGAAACATTGTTGAAGCATCGCCGGATGAGTCAAGTTACAGTCCACACAGTATTATTGGGATAAATGAGCAAACCTCTCCCCAAGGTCCTGAGGCTCTGTGATCTATTAAGGCGCTGTCGTCTCGGATGGAGAATCTCAGAGAGCGAGGGAATTTTTTGGGGAAGAGAATGGTTGTGCTGACATCCTCTCTCAGTGCAATCCCTTGTCCTTGTAGGATGGAAGAGAAAAACAGCACCAGAGGCTGACTTGGCTGTTCCTCTGAGCTCTGTCATAAATCCAACTGAACATTTCTGAACATCTGTTGTGGATGATTAGCTCCATGGCTAGCGGAGTTTGACCGGAGGGAGTAGGAACCAGTGTGTTTGGGATGTGTGTCTTTGTAAATGTGTGTGTGTGTGTTTGTGTGTGTGTGTGTTCAATGCCTTGCTGATTTAAGAATGGGGACTTTGCATATTTATTTTCTCCCTTTTTTTGCAAGAGAGAGGGCCAAATTACTTTTTTGAGAGTAATTCATTATCCACTAAACATGTTACAGGACATGTTATATTGGCACAATCCCACGGGGGATGCTTGTTTGTTTTCAAGGTCACACTTTGTTAACCCCTAAATGCGTCTGAAATAAATTCTTAGGTTGAAATCAGGAGGCTGAACATGCTTGATAGTCTGCCTTTCTCAATCCAGTTCAGGATAGGTCTGCATATAAGCTTACACGAGGTCACAGTCTTTCCCTGGAAGCTGGTTGATAGATAAGACATAATGGAGTCTCTAAGCTGCACGAATACATAGTCACATGTACTCCTACCCCCCCCCCACCCCCCACCCCCAACCTTTTTTTTCTACATGCAGGTGTACTAAAAAAAATAGTTTCTCATTGGTTCAGGTTCAAAAAGGAAAGGTAAGGCCCCTCAGCCTCCTCCCTCTACACACTGAAATTTGACACCAGTGACATCACATGGTGGGTTTGGCTTCTCCCTGGACACCCGCTCAGTGTGTGAACAAGCTCTGCCTCTGAAGGATCTCTCCCCGAGCCACATTGCTCCATAGCCACAGCTGGAAAAGAACTGCCAGGGAGCCCTACAGACAGTTCACTCTGGTTTAATGAAACGCTGTGAATGGAATAACTAAGCAGGAACCGGAGACACACTTTTTGATAAGACGTCTTTCAGGATTTATCATTTGTGGATTCTGTTGGATTTTTCCAGGATTTTAGATACTCTTTCTCAGGAATAAGGAATAAAGCGAATATATTTCTGAGTGGACCTGACTGACATGCATGGGTAAGTGAATTTTCACCACAGAGTCAATGTGACTCGTCAGAGATGAAAACACAAGCTGTTACTTCTTGAAATTGACTGGGCTGCCCCAGACTCTTAACTTTATTTGTCTTTATATCCCTTCTCCCGGCTGTGTTCTTCTTCTTCTTCTTTTGAATATACCATGCCTCTTATAATAAAAGTTACAAATAAGTTAATGTGTCACACTTCAGTGGTCAGGTATTTTCTTACTATTCTTTTGTCCCCTTTTCTTTTGTCCTTGCTCACTCTTGCCTGTTGAGCCAAAACAATAGTTTAACCTCGTCTTGGCTTAGCTCTATTGGCTGGCTCTCTGGCAAATTGCCCTGTCTGGTGCAAGCCCTCCCCTACGTATTCAGAGGACTTTGAATAGAAGGGCCATAGAATGTCCCTTAGCTACCGCTGCTAAGGTGAGGCACCCTGCCGTTCTACTGCATTAGGCCTACACTGAGGCCAAACAACCTGTTTTTCCAGTTGTCTTTATCTCCCTTGGCAATCTGGAGGGTTAAGTTTCAGCGACAAGAATTCCAGTTAGAAGGAGACACTGGGAGGCTTTGAAATCCCAGATAATTTCAGAGGAGAACTTTTGGAAGTCACAAATTATAATTTTTTGGAAAATGTTTGGGCTTGGCCTTCAACAAAGTATAACCTGTAATACATGTGTGTTAAAGTTTGATTTAATGGTTTTAGTTGTGTTTTCTTCTGACTGTGAATATCAGCTGTACTTTAGTTGAAAGACATTTTTTTAGAAAAGACTTAAAATTTGAAAACTTTGTACCTTTGTATCCATTGAAACAAAACAAAGCAGCGCTGAATGACTCCGTCAGCTGTATTCATTTCATAAAACATTTGTTTTCTTTCTCTCACTGCCTAAAACCTTTATACTCTTGCATGAGAAACTTTTCAAATGAGTTCATCTTGTTCTTGGTCACAATAAATGTGGCAGTTGTTGCATAATAAGTCTGTTTCTCAATACCAGGAGCTGGTGTCAGTGGGAAAAATTACCCTTTTTGCAACTTGCTCTTTTTCATCAAAGCTGTCTTAAGCTTTCAAAGAACATCTTGCAGACAACATATCGTTTTGTTTGGCCGTTGAAAGGGCTCAACTTCCCCACTGGGTCTGTTTCATTGCTTTGGGAACTTGTATTTTTTCTTTTTGAGTTTCGCCAAAGCTGAACTTGATTTTTTATTATTTATCTTTATATTTTTTTCTCTTCATTGAATGATTCAGGAGTACAACCCTCGCTCCACAGCTCACTCTGTTAATCTGGACTTGGAGTGGTAACCCAGACTTGATTAAAAAATGACCTTGAGGCGAAACTCAAGATGGACTCTTGTTAAAAATGCCTGTTCAGACGCTCAGTTGCATAAACAAACAAGGAAAAACAACTGTCAGCTATGGTAATTTGTTCAAACAGAGTCAATCCCCTCTCCACACTTGATGACCTGCAGGTCGTCTTCCTTCAACTTCACCGGGCCGCCAACTGACCCTTCCATTCCACTTTTACGACTTTGCTTCAGTTACTTCAATGCCAGAAACATTAAATGATGTCTAGGTAGTGACCTGAGGAAATAACTGTGGTCATTTGTGTACTGCTCCTTATTAGATTTCCTTAACAAACACCAGATGTTATCATGACTGACTTGGTTTCAGTCTTTTTTTTTTTTTTTTAAATTAATTACTTTTCACAGAACAGTGAATCACTCGCTGTCTCCCCCCATTGGATTCCTCAAAAGTAATTATGGGTTGAGCGTATGGATTTTCCCATAGAACTTGATTTCTCATCATCTGTGAACAGGGTGATGTGTAATGGCCTGTTAACACATGATGGATCTACTTCGTTACTCTCGTCCCAGTTGGGACATGAAGGAGGTTGCTTACAATCACAGATCAATGCAGCGTTTTTATCAGTTTAGCCAGACCTTTGTCTTTGATGCGTACTGCAAGTTGACAGAAAAACTGCTAACTTCTGTCAGGTTATTAAAGTTCAGAGCTTTGAAGCTGTGGCTAACGAGTAGACAAATTTAGGATTAAGTCTCAGATTTGAAGACGCTAGCGGAGGAAAGTTTCTCATTTATTTTCGCCAGGAAGTGTTGGCTGATAATAGCTGTTTTATGATGACAAGGCCTAATTTTTTAATCGTCTGTTCTAAATAAGATGTTTAAGCAGCTAGGGATGAGCGTGCCAGATATGTCTTGCTTAAAGTGCGGCGTCAATCAGCGGCCACTTCCTGTGTGATGTGTTTGCGGTGTTGATAGTCACTTTTTGGTCTCAGTTGTGGCACCTCTTTCTTGCTGACAGTCGCTCATTCACTGTGACAGGTGCTGAGGAAAAAAGGTTTAGAAAAAAGGGCTTCTTTATCACTAAATTCACCAGTGTTTTGACAGGAACGTTTTTCTTTAGCTGCCCCAAGCAGAGAGCTCGTTTGATTGAACTGGGTCTGTGTCTCTACTTTGACATCAACACAGGCTTGCTAAACACATGTTGAGGTTTTAACATTAGCTCACATCCAAATAAATAGAAGTTTATTTTAGAAAAAGTGATGTTATTTTTGTTGCCAATGAGCGACGAACAGAAAACGCCCTGTAGAAGACTGAGACTGCATGTGCGACTGTAGACAGTGTAGCTTTAGCTCATTGTCTCTTTTAAGTGAATTGAACACAAGTGGATCATTGTGCTCAGGCTTAGATTATATTCAGCTCTTTTCTTACATTCACTCCTCTCATATTCTCTTTAAAAGCTGCATATTCTGCTCTACCTTTTAAATGTATCTTAATGAATCCATCTTCAATTTAGGCCCAGTTATCACCAGACACCAGAGGTCTGTTTTGTGCACATAACCTTGCACCTTTTGATTTAAAAACCGTTACTCTATGCATTTCAACCATGGGTTTCTCAATGGGACCACAAATCCGCTTTGTCAAAGAGGACATTTCCCTCTCTGCCCAAAACTCATTTCAATTCCACATCATCCCATTATGTCTCCACGTTGAATGAAACAGCCTACATTTTCAGGGGCAGCTGAATTTTTTTCTCCACTCTGTATGTATGACAAGGCCGAAGCTTATTCTTGTTCATGGGAAATGTGCAGCAATGCAGGCTGGAGACATACAGTGGCACTGGCATTGGCATTGGCAAATACTGCATAGATTCGTCCATGCATTGTGTTATTTTGTGAAAAGAGGAGAAAACTAGTGATGAGTATACTACGTGATGTGAAATTTCTTTGATATATCCCTGAAATACCATATGATGCACACCCCAAAACTTATAATTAACTTATATTCTGCTGAGAGCAGGTCAGATTTTTTGTGTGTGAATTGTTATTAAATTGAAATTAAAGGTCGTTGCTTTACCTTGCTGTTGAGTATGAAGGGATAACTCAGATGCTAAACTGCAGTAAAGCAAATAAAACTGAATGTAGGCTTGATTTATTTGGTGATTGGTTCTGAGGGTACAATCATGAAGCTGATTTATCCGTTTCCTCCACCACCATCACTTGTTTGCTCAGACTCACAATTTCTTCAAATGCATGGCTTAGACTCGACATTCTGCTTGATTACTTTATCAGCCCTCCTGTCACTTCCTCCAAAGTTATGACTTCTCTTGCAGCAGTACACTGCAGCTGATCTCCAATAGCAGTAAGTAGGACTGACCTCACACTTCCAATATCACATAAAATGGAATAATAAGTCTTCATGACCCAAGCTACCCATTTATAGACTCGTACCTACTCACACTGGCATTTAAGAGTGTGTTATGTGTGTTGCATGTTGTACAGCAAAATATTCAGCTTGTGTATTACATTTGGGTTTGTTCTTCCTCTGGTTTGTCCTTAAATGCATACAATAACTC
Organism: Acanthurus tractus; assembly: GCA_029783725.1. NCBI lineage: Eukaryota > Metazoa > Chordata > Actinopteri > Acanthuriformes > Acanthuridae > Acanthurus > Acanthurus tractus. The sequence continues at coordinate 17,843,044 of JAQNCA010000004.1, read as the reverse complement.
TTTTCCTGCAGAAGAATTCCGGTCCTTGGCTTGTTTTGGGAAGATGGATGGAGATTCATTTAGTTTCATTATAATGCTTGACTTATTTATAGCCTGCCTTCACACTGGCTGTTGGCCCACTGTGGCCCTGTAAGGATGCTGGGGGCTGAGGCGTTGATGAAACATTCCTGTGTCCAGGGGGTATTCTCTGAGGAAAGCACTGCTTGTTTAAGCGAGGGCGGCAGGGTGACAATGCAAGAACCACGGGCAAGGTCGCCGAAATCTAATTCCACTAGCCCCTGCCTAGCTACAGCATTCCTGTTTGAGCACTTTCACTCATCAAAAGTCTTGCACTGTGGGGATGTTTGGCTATGAAATGACAGCACGTAGCCCAGAAACTATATAATGTCATCTTGTCCTATATAAGTCGTCACTACAAAAAAGAGGAGGGAGTACTTGCTTTGATTAAAAAAAAAAAAGCTCTCTTGAAACTTTCATATTTTATGCACAGTTTTGAGTTTGTAGTTCCACTGCACCAATCCCAAACCTTTATCTGGATCTCCCCCTTCAGCCTCAGAGATTACCGCTTCACAACCCTGGAGCAGGGATGCTGTCTGCCTGGTAATTTGATGGCTAATCCCCTGCCTCTTCCCTACAAATCTCTTCCCTGATAAAGGGGTTGCTTCTACATTAGTAAACATGGGAGACTTGGCTGCCTAGGCTGACAGTCAGACAAGAGGACTGGTTGAGGAAAGGGGAGATAGAGGGATAACCAGTTCTTTATAGTTCATAGAAAAGCCCTTTTGCATCTTGGAAACTTAACTTAAGCCAAGATGAACACTTACACCATGGAAATGGCCTTAAGCCTGCCGGTAAGGGGATCTAATTTTATGTATGAAGTGAATAATGCATAACATATTTTTGCACATTGGTCAGTGCATAAAAAAGTCCCCCTTTCATAGTATATCATGAGTATCTCATAAAGTAACATCTTCTGTGTAAGCTGAAGTATGTGCTCATTCACGCACCAACGGCATCATATTTAATTGCCAAACTGAAAGAAGAAGCAACAAGACAAATGAATTCTCATAGATTAAGTTCAAAACACACTGTCTGATTTTCTCAGTAGCCGCCAGTCAAAGACAACTACTCATTTGTTGTCCTAAAATAATGGAACGTTTTATTCACATATAGGGCAAGAAATTGTGATCTGACACGCATGTCGTGTAAACAGGCCTTGTTGGGCTTTACAGAGAGTTTCTTTACAGTCCATTTTTTAATGCTCATTCATTAGCTTTTTGACCTGAATATGTTATCTTAATGATCACTGCTGCACTGCTGCGGCTAGACACGATGGCTCACTTAAAAGGAATTCGCTTCCTCAGATCTTTCTTCACAGGCTTACACCAGGCTATATAGATTGACTACTTGATCAACCATTGCAGGCTTTAGTCCTCATAAGAGTTTTATTAGCGGGTGTTAGCCTGTGCCCCCTACATGATTTCTGTTTCCTGGTCGGTTGTTTACCTCTTCTGATGGTGCATCGACAAAGCACTAAACGTGGAATCAGAACTGACACTTTGAGCCTAAACATGCTCAACCACATCTAACAAGACCTGGCAAAATAGCATTTAAACAGTCTATGGAATGACTCCTGCTTGATGACTGCAACATTGGCTGTGATGGCTTTTCATTTGTTGACCTGACAGAGTCACTTTAGCCGTCAGGGCGGATCAGGAGGGGTGAGTGACAGGTCCTATCCCTGCATGTCTTTCTGTATGGGTAATGGCTTCATGCTCAGTCTCATCGTTGTCCTAGAGTGCGATGACATGTCAGGAGGAATTTGGTGGATCTCCATTTTTGGCACATCGCAAACCAGTCAAACATCACAATTCCACAAACAGACTGCGGGGAGGGCTGAACGGCATGCATGTCTGTGCAAGTTTTCTTTTTTCTTAAACTTTGCAAGCTTTTTAATTTAACCTCATATTCTTTAACAACTTTTACTTTGAGTCTTGAATCATTATGTAGGGTTTAGGTTTTGGTTCCAGATTTTTCAACATTTAATTGTAGTTCCTCAAATTACCTTATTTTAAAGTTTTACAGAATTTTCTATCAATGGTACTAGTTTATATTCTGAATATAACATCTTTGGAATTTTCACTTATAATTTCTGCTCCTCTTTGATAGAACTTGATCCGAACACCAGTTTGCTTGATTGGATGTATTCACACTCTTAGTGGATTTTCACATAGCTATTTCGTTAATCAGTAAAATCCTTTGACTCAGTTCCGAATTTTCTCTAACTGGATGTTTCCCGGAGATCGGTGTGTGTTGTGTGTACGTCTTGTTAGCTAAGCTGCAGAACAGTGACTCTACACTGGTGGTAATTGATAGTCTGGAAGCTGTCTCAGCTGCAGGTAAATCCTATCAGCAGCTGCCTGTGAGGGAGAAGGGTGGAGTTGGGGAGAGAAATAAGTCTTCCAAGGACTGAGAATTTCAGAATAACAAGAGGGATGGGGGGGGGGGAAAGAAAGCACGGTGAGCTGATAGCTTAGCTGAAAGACAGGTTGATGTTTAATACGGCAGAAGTTTTCCCTCACAGACAGTTGAAATTTCTTCAAGATTGTACAGGCTTCGATGTACATTGTGACTGCATTATTCTAAAGAACTTTGCCTCTGAAGAACAGTGTAATTCTCCATGTCGTCTTTGTTCTGTATCCATTGCTTGCCTATTGCGTGGCTCTGAGTGCAGAGGCTTAGGTGTGGCTTTTGCCTCCTTTAAAACGCTTCCATCAGATTGACAGAGTGAAATTCAGGCTTGTGCTCTGCCCAGGGAGACGAACTGTAGACAGAAGCAAAGAGACAGCAAGACGGGGTAGAGCGCGAGAGAGATTGGTCCCAGTGAGAGATTCATATGTAGTAATGAGGACGTTGGTGGAGTGCAGGTCGTTGTGTTGTGGCTCCGGCCTGTCAGTATAATGGACCTTGCTAGTCAGCTGGCAATCGATTGTACTGCTCACGACCTCGTCTGCCTGTTGTTCTTCAGTCTTTCTGCCTGTCAACCTGCCACCCAGAGATGGCAGACGAAGCAGAATCTTTTCCTAGACGACAGATACAGCGTCCAGATACTTTCTCATTACCTGAAAGGGGTCTGAGGTGAGTTGTGGAGAAAGGCAGGTCCGACTTCACGTGTCCAGACAAAATAACTTGAGGAGAAAACCTCCGGAGTTCTAATAAATTCCTGTTTATCTCTGCCTATGGCTGGTAAGCAGCATTAGTTTGGGTCCTGAAAGCCATTCACTTGTGCTTTAAGGGGCTTCAGCTAATCATTTATGATATTTTTTAATTAATCAGTCAATAGCAGGGCCAAGGGGTTACCTTAATATGTTTTGCTTGAAGGACTTTAAGGACTTAGCAGCAGTTAACTGATGATCAAAACTGTGCTTGATTCATTTTCCATTTACAGAATAATATTTTGGGGCATCTGCTGGCGATTTATGTACAGTTTTCTGCTCTCCTCTTATAAAGTAGAACAAAATGTTAAATTTGACACTTAGTAAGAGAGTCCCTGCTTGTCTTGCCCTTTATTGACTGGTCCCTGCCTATTCCGCACTCATCTTTTTTACATTTTAAATCCTCGTGCCTCCAGAGAGCAATGGGGATATATGGTTCCATCTGCTCCAACAGGCTGGCTCATGGCTCAGGCAGTGAGAAAGAGACGGAGAAGGAGACATGGCCAGGGAAGGAAAGAGAGGAGGAGGAAACTGGGGAATGGAGAGAAACACAGACTGGCAGAAAGACAGAAGGGCTTATTAGAATCTGCCTCTTTTTACTAGTTAGACAGCAGCTGAGAGTATCTCAGACTGGGAAAGGAGTTGGATTAGGACTTGGGCTTCCTCTTTTTTTTCACATTTGAAATTGCTACTAACCTACATTGAATCTGTTAGGTCTTAACTGTGTCAGGTAGACCAGAAGTCTTAGCTTTACTATGTGAAACACATAGCTTTTTGTTTCAAAATAGGTTTCAGAATCTCATGTTTTTGTGCCTGGACCCCTCTGAAACTCTTTCTCATCAAGGGGTCCTCCTTTGTAAATAAAACCTTTTGCGTTGCCCCCATTCACCATAAGGTACAGTGTTTCTGTTTCCCACCACAAATGCTTGATTATATAGTGCTTTTTCCGGCCCTCCCTGAGGTAGTCTCTCCCTTCCCTGTGTCAACACTGGGTTTGGATCATCTGTACCTTGAACCACAAAGGATTGTTTCCCCTTTGTCATTTGCCTGCTCTGTTGTAAGGTGAAATAATAAAACCGCAGTGTCAATATACATTTTCATCCTCCCATTTCAGCTTCGGTTAAAGACAAACAGGCCTAAAACCCTCCAGTTTAGTATGAAAAACCATGGACAGTCTGTGTCCAAGTGAATGTAGGCTGCAAAATGTCAGTGCTTGTTCTCACCTATGCAAAGAATGGCATATGCTTGCTGAAATAAGACTTCCTCAGGAGTAGATTTACATAAAAGGACGGCTGAGATAAGAGGTGGCTTTTTATGTTTGCAGTTGAACAAGTTCAGACCATCCGCCCAGCACGCAACAGTGTGTGAGTAACCACTATTTATGCTTAACAGCCAATGGTAGCACTTGGCTAATCCTTCTGCAGTCAGTTTGAATTTTGCTAACATGAGTTGGCAAATCCTAATGTCTGTAGAGCTGTAAACACGTCTGAACAAAGACAGAGTGTGCAATTTAGATAAACACCCAGATAAAAGTGGGGCTTTTTTTTCCTAATCTGGTGAGTTTAACATGCAGCATATCAAAGTATTTGATCACATTGATTAAAAAAAAACTCCATTATTGCCTCTATAATATTGTAATCCCTTCATTTATTTGCATTTTTTTTCCACTGATTGGAAATGTTAGAGGGGTTTAAATAACTCTGCGCCAGTCTCAAAGAATACATCCTCATACAGCCCAACGTTTGTACAAAGTATTTTGGCAAGCGATTACAAGAGCCGCTGCTCTGTCACTGCGAAGGGAGGCCACAGCTTGGTTCTCATGTAGGCGTCTGAAGGGTCCCTGCTGACCAAAGAGCTTCACTCCCCGCCCGTTACAGTCACTAATCTGGCCTGACACCAAGCTGATTTACAATACCCCCCTAACCTAAGCACTGACTGACTAGAGGTAATTGATTTAGAACAGTGGAGACACCTGCTGAACAGTATGAAGCTCTAAAAAAGCCCCCTCTTACACTCTTATGCAATGTTAGGCTCAATATCCTCGCCGTGGTGCAACCTGCGGATAATAAATACACTTAAACCTGAAAGAAAGGGAAAGATTTCTTTCCTTGTAGAACATTACAAGAGAGAAAACCTGCTTATACAATGATTCTTCAGTTCGTATTGTATTTCAAATCCTTCTGTGTAGTTCAACAAGGCTTAATTTTTCTAATATTTCGGCTCTGTCAGGTCGCTGAAAAATCCACACGTGTCTGTGGATTGAGCTGAGACTCAACAACTGCCTCTGTCTGGCCAGATATTGATCTATAGAGTACTGTATTTGCCAGTTTGTCTGATCAAATGCCTTCACTGTGTTTGTCTTTTACTGGCGGAGACGAGGCTTTCTGCCCGGAGGGGGGGGGCTGATGGTGGGGCTGGGGGTTGAAGTCCTCTGCGTGGTGTGTGTGTGGGGGGGGGGTTCGTGCCGTCTGTGCTGCCTGCCTAGCCATTTTATGGCGCCATCTGTCCACAAGCA
>JAQNCA010000004.1:17804114-17830841 GCA_029783725.1 Acanthurus tractus | reverse complement strand
TGAGGGCGTGAGACTGGATCTCCCCTTTACTGTTTTACCGCTGTTACTTGGGCAACGCCCACTGACTACGGTAGCCAAAAGTGACCAATATTGATCCATATACAAGGCGCACTGGATTATAAGGCGCACTGTTGGTTTTTGAGTAAATTAAAGGCTTTTAGGTGTGCCTTATAGTGCGGAAAATACAGCAAGCATGGAGTGTATCAAAGCCCCAGCGACCGGACGTCAGTCTGAACGGGGGTTATGGCGGAAAGAAGATGCTCAGGAAGATGTGTCACCATTGCTGCTCTTTGGATCTCCAGGGCAGCCAAGAGGCCCTGCTCTGTCGTAGACGGGGTCAGGGACAGAATTAATTCAACACATGACTTCACCTATAGTACTGTCACAGGGTCACTGTAATTCAATTATACCCCGACCCCCTCCCATTCCTCCTCCTGACCACGCCAACCGCCCCGTCCCTTTAAACGTCAATCCCGCCAGGGTTTGTTTTCCTGTACCCTTTGCCTTGTCTCATTTGGCCCTGTGTCATCATCTCGGTCTCTTGCGGCGTGTCCAAAGTTTTGCACAGTATCGATGTGAACTTGACCTTGCCGAGAAGTTTTTCATACTGTCATTTCTCTTGTGGTCTGGCAGGACCATCTTTGCTCTCTGCCAGTAATGTGATCTCACCAAATCAAACCTTGACTGGAGCAGCAGTACTTAAATGAGACTAAAGATGTGCTCCAGTGCGCTGAAGCCATCCCACTGACTCAATCCATTTCCACTGAACTGTTTTTGACTCAAGTCCATTAATGTTACTTTTCCTATGCAACCTAGACTACTGCAGTATGTTACAATATGCATAGTCTCTCCATTGCATTCTGATGAAATAATAAACTCTGAATACTAATAATTATTTTAGAATTCAAATAAAGTATGACTAACTGATGATTAATCGTCTGACAGAAATTAATTTAGTAACTGTGGGACAATTTTCAGTCTATAAATCAGGAGCAAAGGCCTCTTTTTCTAAGCAAGTAAAAACTGCAATGCCAGTTTATTTACAGTTCATCCAACAAGTATATTGTCAGGTTGTGAATGCTCCTCTATGCATGCATTTTAATTGCCACCAAGGGGGTGAAATAAAGGTAATGTCAGGGGCATTGACTTTGCCAATAATATTATGATATTATTTGATGTCTGTCAGAAGCTGTGTGGCACACAGTTTGATTTGAGCCTTGATGATTAAAAGCTATTGTGCTGTTTTTATTCTATAGCACGCAGGGAACTACATATATAAATTATTATTAAACAAATATGTAGGATGGCTGAAGTCCTTTCAGGTTTAATAAGATATCTTGTCATGGTATTGACAAGTGTTTTACAACTTGAAAGCATGTAAGTTTACTTAATTAAATCTATGAACAATCAGTTTATGTGGAGAGTGTCTTCACTGTTGTGAATTTAATCTTTTTGCTCTCTGCTTCTCTCTGTCAAAGAGAACAAGGTTGGCCTGGTCTCTAATTATAAGATTTATGGATAAAACAAACCCAATGCCAAGCATTTTGATTTCCAGATGAGATACTAATCTGTGGTCACTGTGGCACATGTGTTTTTATTTTAGATGTGTTCAAACACCAATCCATGAACAAGGATTTTGAAAAAACGATGGAATGTCAGCTTAAAAAGAAAGATAAAACCAAAAAAATTTTGTAGAAACACTTGGCTCTGCTCCGAGGTTAACCTATGGCTGCAGTTTAATGTAAGCACACATGGCAAAAGACCTAGACCTGCTATTACCCAGACTGCAAAGCAAACAGACATAGAATTAAAATAAGACTGTTGGGGGCAAAAATAACACCTACCACTAATGACAGGGTTGTGCACATTTGATGCCTGTAATTTGTATGCAACTTAGTTATGTGAGCTTGATAGTTCTGGTTTGGATTTCCTGTATTACAGGGCAGACAGCAGACACATATTATGGGCGGGGCGCCTGGCAGGGTCCTGATTACATGGGTTCAGTCTGCTGTCCTTGTCTCACTTATGAAAAAGTTCAGCCAGAAAAGCAACTACAGGTAGCATACGTAAGCAAGTAGTTCAGCCTTGATGTGAAAACTGCTCATAAAACAGTTTTGCTGGCTGTGGATGACTGCATTCAAAGGCTGTTGTCATATTTTTTTGGTCTTGTACTTAAGATGAAACAATTCATCACCATCTAGAAGCACAGATAAGTACAAGAAAACCTGCACAGGCACAATCAGTGTTATAGCCTTCTGACATCATTCATCTTATGCTGTCATTGAGTAGGCACACAATACACTGTGATTACTCTAAGTGGTGATCGCAGACATCCCATCGATCCCTGTGGAGCTCTGCCTAATCAACCAGCCCTCTATACGGCCTCCATGTATACAATAAGCCACCGGCCCACAAGGTCAGCCTCAAAGTCACACATACCCAGCACTTAAATGTAATGGTTATCTTTTTGTAGTGCTGTCATTGTGAGTTATTTCATTGGCCTTAACGAGCTTTTGATGTATGTGTCTTCTCTCGTGCCTCTCATGTATAATCTTGGGTGGGTTTTTCATATGAGGTGCAGCAAAGACCACTGAGGCCTTTGTATCCTGCTCCTTTCACTCCCATTTGGGATTACAGCAGCACGTTAATTAGATTAAAAAGTCAAAAGTGACATTTTGTATGAAACTATTGTCTCATACTGCAAGTGTTTATTGTCTTATTTATGTTCCCCTATGCAACACCAGTGGATGAACTGTAGTTTGGTGCAGCTTTTCAACACTGTGTTTCATTGTTTTCTACAGATGCTATGTAGAAATATTCAGAATTATGCATAAATCATTGGCTCTATACATGCTCTATAGTAATGTTGCACATCTTACCAGCATTTTAGGGACAATAAATGAACCTTTAAAACATGCACCATGTATTGATTTGGCAAATCCTGGGGCTCCTGCAGTGGACTGATGTGATGGAAGTGCCAAAGTGGTTTGTAGAGTGGTGGCCAAGCAAGGGGGATGGAGGGAGGGGGGTGGTCTGGAAATTGGATTGTATTTTTAAGTGTCCATATGGTCACCCAACTCAAAAAAAAAACTGACAAGGATAGAAATTGATTCTTTTTTAATTAAAAGTAACCATATCCACCTTGGAGAGCCACTTGGAGAGTAATGTAGTTAGCACACAGCTGTGGTCCACACACGTCACGCAGACAGGCAGCGCTGTGGAAGAGAGGCTGAGGTGGAGGGAGAACTAAACTGCAGGAAATGCACTCTGAGAAAGCAGTGAGGGGAAAAAAAAGCAATATATGTGGGGAAAAAAACATCTGCAGGATAGAGTGATGGTTAGACCGCCGCATTTTAGAGGTTGTGGAGATACGATGGGAAGCTGTTTTCATAAGCCAGTGCAGCAATGTCAGAATGAAGGGAGAAAAGGGTCATCGGAGGTTAATGATGTGAGATTAATAGTTTAATTAGGAAGCTCAATAGCAGAGCCACAGGCAGTCACCCAAACCCACTGCCGCGTCCTGGATTCAGCAATGCCACAGGATGAGCAGAACTGCCAGTGTCCTTCCAGAAAAAAAGGGCAGACGGAGGGGAAGACATTTTAATTCTGTGTTCCTAGTGAAAGCTTTATTGACAAAAGATAAATTCCTCGGTCCCTCGTTACTTATTGCTCGTTACATATCCCCTCAATCTTTGGCTTCTTTGAAAATGAAATACTTAAAAGATGACTAGGAGCGGATGGATATTTAATTTGTGTTAAGGGAGATTATGTGGTATTCGAAGCACTAAATGATGCCCATACGATGCCATCACCTCCTAATCATTGATCAGACTCTGTTTAGATTAGAGATATGTTTAGTTGAAACTGGACATATTCAAGTAACATACAGGCACATCGCCATACGCCTGCATTGTGTATTGTTTACTTGTGAAGCATCCTCTAAGGTGCATTTCATGGCATTTTACGGAACCCAAACAGCCGGTGGGCATGGAGCAGCATAAAACATGTTCGGATCCCAAGTGGGAGCTATTTTATGGTTAAATGGTCACCTACCTTTTCAAAGAAGCTAAATCATATGGAAGGCAAAAAAGGGCCTGTTGGCACATGTAAAGCAATCATTTTCCTTTCTTGTTTTCTGTCTCTACAGTAATATAATTTAATTCCTACCTCAATTTTGGAGAGTGAGGAGTTGAATTACTTAAAACCTTCCGGCTGTGTGACTGAGTTGATGAGAACAATGGTAGGGGCTCTTTGTGGTCTCTGAGGGAGGGCTAATCTTGGGGAGGCAAATTAATGAGGTTAGTGGGGTCGCAAGGGGGTGCGTGGTGATGGATGATGAGCTAACCCCAAAATGGGACCTCTGAAGAAGCTAGGAGCCATCTCAGCAGCTGAGCCACCAGCACGCCCCCTCCTGGGATCGCTTAACACACTTAACATTTTCCCCATGCTGGTCTATTAATGTGAGGGTCCAAGCCAAGGTGACTGTTGGACTTTATCAGGCAGCGTTTACCAACCAAGCCCTCCATCAGTTGCCTCAATCTTTTTTTTTAAAATCCCCACAGCAACTTTATAGAGTACGCTGTACTTCCATTACAAACATGTCACACTACTGTTCTTTATTACATACTCAAACTGCATTCAGAATGTATGTTTCCCTCTTTGTAGTTCGCTTTGCATGCAAGTGTCCCCAGGTTGAGACTATGGTGCCCACCCACACAAGACTTCAAATGCAGCTGTCAGTCACCCTTCACAGTTTCAGAGAAAAAAAACACTCACTTTCATGACAGCACAAATGAGAATATTTCATCAAATGCAGTAAATGAGCATCGAAGTTGATCTCGCCTGTGGGCTATGCAGAAGAGCTGTGCAGTTCAGTCGACACATTTGCAAACATGTCTTGCGGGCTCAGGGAATGCATTCTTTGTGAAGAGTGTGTTCCCTGCAGACACGCAGCCATTTTGCATTTAACATTTGCATTGTCCATACTCTGTGACAGGAGATACATCAGTTGTTCACAGATGATGATACTGTGGGTCTGTACCAGTGAGAAATGATGAGAGCTAACACTGAGACAAGAACCGATAAAACATATGGTACAATTAATTTTTTCATTTTATCACCATAATTTTCATTAAACAGCATGAGCTTTTTCCTCTGGAAACAAAGACTTTTTTAGACAGTATAACAAAGGAATCTTTGTGGAATGTCTGCCTTTATCTAATGTCTATTAAAACTTTCCCTGAAGGAACCAGGTGGGTTGAAAGAAGCCACAGGTAGTGAGTCATCTTTGACTCGAGTGAGGTTAGGCGCCAGTTTAAATACCACAGGTAATATTAAACCCCCAGATTCCCAATCGTGTGATACCAGGAACACCCACGTCCTCACAGCCCAAAAAGTACACAATGAAGCCTTTATTTTTGTATGTTTTCAAGCAGTTTTCTTTTAAATGCCCACTGCAGACATTGGTCACTAAAGCACATTGTCTGTTTTTTTTTTTTTTGCCTGAAAATATCACACATTGACTGACAGACAAGAAGAGAGAGAGAGACGAGACTTAAGAGATGCCTCCCTCGTTCTCAATCGGCTTGAGAAGATGAAAGCCATTACATTAATGTTGTTCACACTGAGAAGAGTGAAGGGTAATTGCACTTAGAGTTCTTGTTCTTCTCCACTGTCTTGAATAATTCACTGAGGGCTGGAAGGCCTGATTGAAAGCCCGTCTTCCTGGTCCACAAGGGTATTGAAAGTTTGATGTTTTTCTTTTTCCCTTTTCTCTTCTATAGGTTTAGACATTTTGCCTTAAGTACGCTCTCCCAGTGATGATGAATCATTGGGCTTGTGATTTCGTTGAAGTTCTGATAAAGCTTGTAAAGCTTCATCAATCTTTGGCCAATACGTCATCATCCTCAGAAAAGAGGAAAAAAATACGTTTCTTTGGTTTCTATGTGCAGTGTGGACTGACTGTCAATGAGGGGGAGTGGATGGAGCAACGAAACCAGACCATCCAGCAAAAACCTGTTTAGACAAGAAGAAAAAAAAATTCCTCGTCGAGTTTGAAACCAGGATCTTATTAGAATGAGGTGATCAATCTAGACACCTAACCTTTGTGTCAGGTTTTGTTAAAAACACGAGTCCCACTCACCTTGTTGCTTATGTATGTATAGCTAGATGAGCATGAGGGGAACAGTGCGGTGTGTTTTACACGGAAGGAGCAAGTGGAGAAACTGGTGAACTGCTGCACTGCTTTTAAGAATCACAGCTGCTGCGTTTCTGTCTTTGTAATGTAAACTCAATGTGATTAATTAATGAGATTAGAAACTAGGCAATAAAATAAATGGTGTTGACCACAAGAAGATAATTATAAGAAACCCTGCTTTGTATTATTTAGTCCCAGGTGCCATCCAGATGACATGTGCTGTGTTCATGTGCCATTTGGGAAAAAAAAAATATCACAATGCTTCTTGGTGTTCAGCTGTAAAAGAGAAGTGCAGATAGCAAACATGGTGTTTATTGGTTTAAACAAACAGCCTGAAGTGCAGTTGACTTTAACGGGGTAAATAATTTGCAGGGGAGGCAGCTTTATATGGAATTAATTGCAAACAAGTTGCCTGCTAATGGCCCGAAAACGGCTTTAATGGAAGTGTTCCATTAAAACAATCAGTGCTGATGCCATCAGACAAATTTCCACTAAGTGTTGCCTCATGAAAATGATAACTTGCTAATCCATTATTAATAAGAATTAATGGTTTTCTCTCTGCTGTGTGTATATCGATCCCTGATACTCTACACCTCAGAGTAGCTCTCATTGGGCTCTCTTGCAGGCTTGGGAATACACTAATTGTCAGCCACACAAGTGCCATTTGCATGACTCTCCTTGCTGTATGTGTGTTTATTGCAAACCCTGCTCTGAGGCTGCAGCAAGGAGAGAAGAGGAAACTATAAAGCTGCTTTGCAAACTTACCATACATTAACACTGCTGGGTCAAAAACAGGGAAAAACTTCATTTGGATAAAAATTTCAGTGAACCAATTTGCATTTTATCCTGTCTCTTACAAGCTCAGCCCAACTGGTTTTCCCAAAATATAACCCGTATTTGTTAATTAATGCTCCAGATCCATTTTTTTCAGCGTTGTCCTGGACAGGTTGTTTACTGTTTGCATTGAAAGCTGTTCCCGATCATCTATCCCAACACCTTGATATCTGTCTTTTGAAAAATAAAACACCTGTTGCAACCTTGGAGCTTAGAAACCCCCTGTATCTTACACCTCTCTATAATGTCAGACCACACAAATACTGCTGCAGGCAGAATTTCAACAGACAGGAGCTGCCTGACGCCTCCCACCACCACACACAGAGTAATCAGCAGCCTCGGTGCTCTGTCTGTACTTTCTTAACCACCGGTCTATGCAGATTTGGCTTTGATCTTTCCAATGCATTAATGTAAAAAGTAAACTCGTGCATTTAATAATTAAAATTACTTGTAGTCCAGATTTATCTTGGTATCTGTTTATCTGCTTTGATTCTGATAACCAAGTTTATGTGTTTACATGAAAGTGTCGGTAATTAAGGCACCACCTCAATCTAGTTGGCGTGAGTAAACTAAACGTTGTAGATAAGATGTTCGTGAGTGGATTACGTCAACCCTGAAATTCTAATAATTTCTAAGCCAATAATGAGCCTGATGGTTGTGGCAGTGAGAAGAGTGCATGGGTTAAAACCTTGTGTGTCAAGATAGGACTTTTAAATGTGATGCACTGAAGCTTTGAAAGAGTGCAGCTCAAAGCTCGCAGTCACTTGCTGAGTGAAGGATTTGCATAGGTAGGCTTACTTGTTTTCCACCTCGTCCCTGCTATTGTTTTTATGTGACAAGTGCCTGACAGCCAGGAAAATGGGACACACACAGAGAAAAAAGGGTCGAGTCTGGATTTTGTCTCTCTAAGAAAAGAAGTGACAAACCCAGCAGTTTGATATCCTCATGCGCCATTTGTGGCACAGTGATGGAAAACTTTGCAGTGTCTTAGTCCAAGAATAAATGCTCTCACCCTTCGGTTGGAGTTTGTAAGGACCACTTTTTAATCCAGTCCGGATTTTGTGATTTAATCCTTGGTGAGATCTGGATAAACGGTGGACAGCTCAAAAGTTGCCATAGTTTTGCCTTTGGGTCAAAGGTTAAATATCGAAATGCAGTGGGAAGCTTGCCTAAGAGGATTAGTACAGGAAAGGCTCAGTAAGGGCCAGTTTACCTTTATCTTCCACTTATCTGTGAAAATCCTTATGATTTCTAAAATGTAGCGGTTCCTCCCTTAAATGTTTGTGGGAATACATAAGCTTACATCCTTTAATTTTGAATGGGTGAAGAGAAGACTTTAATGCTGTCTGATCCTCCATCTTAGCAACCAAGTGAAAAGCCCTCATATATTAGTGTAACTTCAACAGTCCTGCTTTGGACAGATGTTAGCAGGAACTCTTGGACGTCAGCACTGTGTTAATCAGGTCTGCTGGATTCCAGCTCGCCACCCATGCACGCACAGATGCATGATCAGGCGTACGCTCTCAAGGGCTTATCAGGTTTGCATGATTAGCAAAGCTCAGTGTTGCTGCATGCATGTGCATCGCAAATTCTGATGCTATAGAAAAAGGATTTATTGCTGTGCTGTTGCAGCCTTGTCTGTGGGAGAACCAGGATGAAAATATCATTCAAATGTCAGGTGGACTTAGGTACTATGAAGGGGCCACAGGTCACAGATGGATGGATGGATGGATGGATGGATGGATATTTTGGATTACTGTGTATCACCGAGCACGCTTAACTGCCTACTCACACACTACTCTGCTCCACAGTGCACTTCAGCCTATCAGCGTTATGTAAAATGCTGAGGATTTGTCATTATTAGCAGTATCATGGCTGCGTTTTTTTTTTGTTGTTGTTTTTTTCCCCACAAAGGACAATGTTAGCTTCATTGTCTTTTAATTGGACGGTTATTTGACAGGGACTTACTACAAGAAAAAACAGGTCATAAAACAGATCATTACAAGAATAAATGATATCAGCTGGATTCCTGGATTTTATGTTTTTATGTCGTGAGGAGGTGTTATCTCTCACTGCTTTCCTATTTGGAGTGTAGGGCGCAATTTCAGGGTATTACTTCTGTTTGACTGCCTTGCCTTTATCTGCATGATCATCTTAGAGATTGCGGTTTATATGGTGCAAGCATTAAGACGTCTTGTAGAAAATATATTTATTTGCATACTATGTTTGTATGTATGTAGATTTTAGTACACAATATGTTACCTTGCATGGAAAGTATGCTTTTCTTTGAGAGCAGCTACAGTAAACATTTTCTATTTCTTCTCCTTCTTCCGTCTAGTTACTTGTTACATCTGTATGTATAACCATCTCACATGAGACTCTTATGTATGAATACACCATGTTTGCATGCCCTCGGAATTATATATATTGTGCTCTGCTGTATTGATCGAAAAAAAGCTCCTCTTACATTTATGCCCTCGGTCAAGGACAGTCGGCACCTCCTTTCTCTGTATCAAGCTAAGTGAGTGCAGAGGTTGATGATATAGCAGGTAGACCTGGAGAATCTGCTCAGTAAAGGGCCCTTTCCACATCAGAATAAGGTACAATGCTGTGTTGACCAGATATTGCCCTGATACCCCCCCCCAAACCCCCACTCCATCCCACCTACTCCCACCAATGTTATATATAGTACTTTTAAAAGAGTGAAGAACAGTGGAAGCCATAGCTGGATATTCCCCAGTGTATGCTTAGTGAGGGAAGGCTGGCGTCTCCTCTGTGTACGCAGCATAATGATTCTCCCCTTTGTGCGTGTCTCCATGGGGCGGTCTCTTCATCATCACTGTGGTTTAGGTGTTCCCCACCTCCCTGTGTAATGACTCTGGAGATGAAACACGAGCTGACGGAGCTGGTAATAAGGACATTGTGTCACATTGTTGAAGCCAGACTTGTATTGTGCATGTCTGAGGCTGTAAATACACAATAAAGGATGGCAGCTATAGAATGGGGCGATGTTGCACCCATGGTATGTCAGCTTAAACTGCCTGTTGCTGAAATGCACGCTTAATTGTCTCATGCAAGATGATGTTTGGTGCGATACTTGATTAAACACGCTGAAGGCGAACAGAGGAACTCGTTTACAGGTGTTGCTCACGATAGTTGTTTAAAAAACACGTCATTTATGTCAGAGTTGTCACATGATCACAACATAGTAACAGCCTTGTTTGGATTATTTGACTTGCCAACCAGTTTCAAGGCCTCATAAGCTAAAAATGACTATTTAAATGCTAAATAACCCTATTAACTCTCAAAGTGCCTAATTTCCCTGCAGGATGAGCTTCTCTCTCTTTGGTTTCCATCGTGTTTATTTCTCTCTTGAGGAAAAGCAGTTCACCTGCTGATCTTGTTTTATCTGTTAAGTTTAACGCAATCCTTAATGTTCATGAAATAGACTTGCGACTCCATTGTCTGTGGGCAACAAACTGTACTGTTATTTCAAGCAGTGTGTCAAAGCAGAGGTGAGAAATTCGACATGATACAGTGACAGGCAGGCACACAAAGGCTGGATGTTTCTCCCATGACTGAGCTGCAGGTGTGCACAGCAACAATGCCACTGTGGGTTTTCTCATTGTTGCCTTTGTGTGGAGAAAGTGATACCCATAGATAATCAAGTTTTGCATGCCGATGTGACTGGTACTAACGTCACCTTCACCTCCCCCTCCCCCTCCCCCTCCTCCCCTCTGTTCTCCATTGCCTCACTCCCCTTTTTTTCCCATCTCTGACTTCTCTCCTCTCCCTCTTTTTATTCTCGCTTTCCATCCACGCCTTCCCTTCTTTGCTTTTATTTTTCCTAGGTTTGCCAAGTTTTGTCAAATCCCCGGAGGACCAGACGGGCATCTCGGGAGGAGTCGCGTCATTTGTGTGCCAGGCCACCGGGGAGCCCAAACCCAGAATCACCTGGATGAAGAAAGGCAAGAAAGTCAGCTCCCAGCGCTTTGAGGTGAGCACTCATGCGTGACTTTCAGATCCCTGAACACTGACTCACACACACACGCACACACACACACACACACAAACACACACACAAATACAAACAAGCACAAACACACAACACACGTGACAAAGCATTACAGGCGTGGGCCTTGGACTGCCTTTCTAACCCTCTCTCATTACCACAGACACATCCACACTCACACAGTGTTCACACTAAGCACACACTCGCACAGTGCACACAATCAATTGCCCTGTTATTGAGCATCACACCAACTCCTCTCTTTTCCGAGTGAGACCAGACAGGCTTCTCTTCTCTTTAATCTCCTTCCATCTTGATTTATATAGTCCCCTTCATCTCTTTCAGTCTTTTCACACCCTCATCCTTCCCCCTTTTCTGTTGCTCAGCTCCACCATCTCTGGCCACACACACCCTTGATGCATTGCTTGATGTATTTCCCCTTCCTCTTTTGAACCCATATGAACAGAGGGAAGTACCTTGGGTGGGAACTCGCACTGTTTCTTATTAGTTTTTCCTCTGTCACATGATGCAGTTGTTGTACCTGGGAGCACTATTAGGTTACAATGCTGGTCGGGATTACTTTATATGATACTTGTTGTAGTTCTGTGGTTCATCACATTGTTTTGCGGATGTGATTTAATTAAATGAGTCACTCTAAACATCACTGACTCTCTCTTGTATTTAAGAAGATATCTTAGACACATTCTCACCGAGACAAAGAGACTTATATCCTGCTTTTGGGGAAGTCAAACAATGCAGCAGGACATGAAAATAGGCTTTTGAGAAACTGGTAAAGCTGCAGAAGTGGCACATATTTTTTCTTCTCTTTTAGATCAGAGGCATAAAAACCAAGAAAACTATAATCTGCAAGTCTAAATGGTTGTTATTTATATCCCACAATGAAGTGATAATCTAGGAAAAGAAAAGGACACCTTCACAAATAACATTCTTGGCCTTTTGCTTTGCTCTGGTTCGCCTAGGTGATTGAGTTTGATGATGGCTCGGGCTCCGTACTGCGGATCCAGCCACTGCGCACACACAGAGATGAAGCCATTTACGAGTGCACAGCCACCAACAGTGCTGGCGAGATCAACACCAGTGCCAAGCTTACGGTGCTTGAAGGTAAGATAAGACCTTTTCTCGCTCAGTTTCTTTTTCCATCTTTCTTTCACTCTCACTCTTTTCTTTAACTGCTCCTTTTCATCTCACTGCTGCTGGATTTTAGAGCTTTTATTCTGGTAAATCCAAGAGCAAATATCAGTGTTTGCCTTAATAGTTCATACATAAACATTTGAAAATTCCCAGGATTTCCAGGATTGGAAGTGTCATGGAAGAGTAGATCTGTCTTAATGTCGACTTCCCAAGGCGGGAAAAAAAATGAAAGAAATGCGTTTTTAAATAAGGTAGCATATAGTTCAGCAATTCAGCAAGTTTATGACCTCAAATCCAGTTATACTGCAAGAAACATTTTCCATTTACTTGCTTTTATCCTGTATTTAAATTACATCCCTCTCTTAAAGAGTCAGCCTGAAACTTCTACCACAACAAATCAATCCTCGATCAATTAAAAATAATAAATTGCCCCATTAAAAGCCTGAGTGTGAATAATTACTGATTGATAAAATATATGACTTAAAGGTCCAGTGTGTAGCTATAATGTTGCAGCCAATGAAATACCCCCCTTACTTTTCAACAATGTAGGAGAAACAATCGAAAAACTTGCAGATATTATAAAAGCTCTAACGAGAGCCGGCGTTTGGTTTGTCTGTTCTGGGCTTCCGCAGAAACAAAGCGGTGCAACATTGGGGACTCGTGTATGAAGACTCGCTCCCTCTGTAGTTATAAAGTGCTAATTCCAAGGTAATGAAAACACAACATGCTTATTTTCAGGTGATTATACTCTAATGAAAACCTAATTATGAACATTATATACCATCGCTGACATAATCTGCCGATAGATCCCCTTAAATCTCACACACTGGACCTTTAAATAAACATTAACGTCAGTAATTTCCAGCTTATCCAGAGAACTTTGAAAAGATTGCTCCACGTGGAGGTATAAATAATTTTTCCATGTATAGTGCTACCCACAATGCCTGCAGGCTGGCTTGACCCCATGGATCTCTTCCCTCCTTCTTGCCCGTAGAGTTAATGCATTTGATTTATGTGGACAGAGGTTCTGCATCTCTCACAGCTCAGCCCTCCATATCGCCGAGCTGCGAGTGTGAATTTCTTCCTCAGTTGACTGTAATATCGTCACGTGAGTGCTCGTCATCGCAGGAGCTGATGTCATTAGTAACTTGCAGGACTTAGCCAGCGGTGGAATTAAGGCCGTCCATAACCGTTGCACTGGCATTAAAGCAGATGCCCTCTTGTTCAAATGGAGCCTTTTCATCCTTGTTAAAAACCCATCTTTCTTACACCCACCCTTTCTTTTTTTCTCCGTGCACACTAATTTGATGATATCATCGGCTGTGCTTGTGTAATCTCCCCAAAGGGACTTTTCTCCTGCGTAAAAAAAGGTTTTCTTTTACCCCTCCTTTGCACTGTATCGTGAGGAACGCTGCTGCTGCCTGCACCAACAAACAGCACTAACATGACATGAAGCCTATGTGAATGAGATGAGAATTAAACACAGCATCAGCGGTGGGGGGCAAAGTAGGACGCAGAGTTTAGATCCCCTCACTAAGTGGCATAAAGCCGGACACAGTCTTACTCAACAGTGAGCAACTGTTCTCAGCAGCGTCCACGCTTTGCATGCTTTGCATGGAGTTGTCATCTTTCTGTGATCCTGAGCTCGGTGCTGTAGTTGCCAACACTGAAGTCAAGAACCATACAGACACATGCCATGTGACGGATGCTTTCATCTATAGGGCTTCACAAGTACTTCTCACATCTGCAGCATGATGAAGAAGCCGGGCCTGTCTCTGATTTGGCTTAAACCACATGTAAAAAGAACAGTTATTGTAATTTTTAAAGAATTTGCCTTTTTTATGGCAGTATTCCTCATGACAATATCATATTAAGTGATGGGGATACAAAAAGGTTACTAGTGTAAAATGATCCCACCAAAAGTCTGCTCCTCTGTGCTAAGGGAAGCCACTGTAAGCTCACTGTTTTGGTCTGACAAACCAAAACAGTGTAGAAAACCTTGCAGAGCTGCTGTCAGCCAACAAGCCTGAGCAGGTCCGTTCTACACTACCTGTCCAGAGTAAAGTGGCAGACAGCCAAAGCGAACGAGTGGCTGATGGAGTTAAAGTCTTTGTTGAACATTTAGCAAGAGAAACAGATATTTTGAGTCCAAACGAGGTCTTGAACAGCATGCTGCCAAGCCGTTAGGTATCTGTTGGAAGTAAACAATCTCTGCCAAACTGACACCGATAACCTTACACGCTGATAAAGACTCAATGCTGTTACATTGTTTTTGAGTCTTACCGCGTGTCATTGTTTAAAAGTGTCTTTGTACGGGTTTAACTATACTTGTAAATAATTGGAAGTATTCCTGGTTGCTTAGCAGTAATACAACAGAGACGCTGCATAACTTGCATAATATTTGATGCAATTAAATTTTCTTGTTTATTGATTTATTGGTGTACAGCAAATTAAAGAAACATATAACAAAATAAACATAAACCTTTAATAAGCAGCTTGGCTTGATGATGCAGTTACAGGGGCTGATGGAGACCAAAACCATGCATCATGTTTACTCAAAAATAACTTCCTCAATCTGCCTTACCAGAACCACAATGATGTGGTGAACAACTTGGAGGCTGTTCTTGCATTTATGCATATTCACCGACACAAACAAACTCTGTACAAACACACACCCTCACTGTGCAATGTTGTCAGCTTGGCTCTATTTTTAGACTATTGTTTGTAGCCTAGCAATACATCAAGTTCATATCAGCAGCAGCGCGCAAGAAAACACTCGGGCAGCACCAAACAGACGGAGACTAATGATCCTCCTCCTTAATGGGTGGTGGTAGCCTAAAGGTTTTAGAAGTCACGTCACAATGTTGCTTTTTGAATCAAACGATAAAATCTGGACAAAGTAGCTGAGAAACTTGCCGAGCTTTTGCAAATTTAATTCACCGTGATGCCCTTGAGCAAGGCACAACACCATTAAAACTAATCAGTGACCGATAGTTGTAACTGTAGCTGTCTTGGGTACTTCATTGGATGTGAATTAGCTTATGAAACTTCAGCATATAATCGCCTATAAACGTGTTATGCCTCAGTCAAATTCAGCTAAATAGATGAAAGTTGAAAAAATTACTTTAAAAAACAAAAAAACTTCCTGTTTCCAAAAGAAAAGCATTAAGTTCCTTACGTGACCTAAAGTAAATGTGACTTTGCTTCTGCATGAAGTTGCGTTAATTCTCTGAGCACCACGATCCAGAGAGGCAACGAAAATGGTGAAGTCATTATACGACTAAGTCGATCTGGATTATAGGTTTTAGCAGAGCAAAGGAAGGTCGAGCATTAATTATGATTATTTTATATACTGGCCCTTTATTTTCTTATGCCAATCCTTCAAAATATGGATTACGACTGTCATACTGATGCAGCTTTACATGTGTTTTCAGCGTGCCTGTCGAGAGGCAGAGGTATATTAATGATAATACCAAGGTTCAGAAGTGCATTGAAGAATCCTGTTAAGTGTCAAACGAGTGATTAATGATTTTATTCCCATCACATTTTTACATGACTTTAATGACAGTTAATTCACTTTCTGAGTCAATGCAGCAGGTCAAAGGCTGTCAGATGTTACCCAACTTTGTAGAATAAGCTCAGGTTGTATGGAAATTAGTATGCATGTCAGTCTGGACAACGAATGTCAGGTCTGGTGTTGAACAACGGTCCCTGTCTTTTCTTTAACCTGAGCAGATCGAGGACCGAAGTTGCGACAGTTGCATTTATCCTGATGCTTACCTGTGGCGAGCTGCTGCTTTCACACCAAAGCCGAGTCGGGCTTTGGGATTTTTTGCGGTCATGTGTCTTGAATCACTCTGTAATTCTGTCACGCTGTAACAGCCCTGCTCTTTGTTCTTGGCGGTTCTCACGCCCCTGCCCGAGAGGTCGCACCACGGAGACTTACATTCAGGCCCAAAGTCAGCTCAGCCATTTCTCATTGTGTGTGACTATGTGTGTGTGTGTGTGTCTTGGAGAGAAAAAGACACACACACGCACACACACACATGGTTTAATCATCAGAACAGAGCCGTTTCTCTAATGTCGTCATTCCATCATGAGTCCATATCTGCAGAACTCAGACTGTTGTCATATTTTCTTTACTGTGATGTTTTTTTAATAGTTCATATGAATAATTACTTTTTAGATATGTGTGTTTGTGTGTGCACAAAAGAGGGAGTCAGTCAGCTGTGTGTGTGAGTCTGACCTGTATGGAAAAATAATGATGCAGACCAGTGTGGAGGTGTGACTGAGAAATAGTGCTGCTGTCAGTCCTTTATTTTTATTTCTCTTTTATTTCTGTCATTGCCGTCTTATCTGGATAACTTCTTTTTTTATATCTTCTTGTTCCTCTGATTTACATGGTTTATGTATGTATCCCTATGTATTAAATACACTGGACAGAGTGATGGTGGCAGGGCAGTATAGAGAGATGACCAGAGAGAACAATGACTCATTTCTGGGGTAGCGATGCCGATGTTTTGACCTTGAGCAGCCCTCTTGAATTGAACTGCCTCAGTAAATGTTCAGGTAAATGGTGCTTGTCTTGGTTGGTGCGATGTATGAAATAAACTACTGCTGGGCCAGAAAAGACATCTCAGCTCACAACATCAGTCTTAAATGCAGTGTGCTGCCACTTCTGTGTGTTGAGGCAATATTTCATATCTCCCCCTCGCCGTTAACATTTGATGAGCATGTAAAATGTGAAAATGCAATGACTCAGATCAAGAGATAACTAAGATGGTGTTGAAACCATGTCATGATTCTGGTAATGACGCTAAAACAAAGGAGATTCTCTGGTGCAGCAATCAGAGTGACTGTTTTCACAACTCGAAGGCTGATTAACTTTCTCCATAGCCGGCACGAAATTCTGACAAAATTGCCTCAAGCTAAATCCTTAAAAGTACAAGGTTTTAATTGGCATCTATTAGCAACTGGGGAATTTTAACATTGAAAAGTCATGGGAAAGGCCTGCAGCGGCTGAGACTTGTTACTGAGGAATCGTAATGCACATTCTCCTGGTTAGAACCAATCAGCAAGATACTTGGAAAGAAATTTCAAAAAAAGCCATCATATTACAAAGGAAAGATAAAACACCGTACAAACAATACACAAAACTATTTGCCCTGCTTTAGTTCTGAATTTCCAGAATGAGTCAGAAAGCAGCTTTAGTCATTTGTATTCATGAATTATACTTTTATACCCCAGGAAAGGAAAAATCTTAACTCTACTTACAGTAATTTTAACAGTTTCAGCAAAATTCCTTCGAAATCAAAAACTGAAATAGAAATAAAATTGTCAGTCTGATGACGGCAGAGCTCTTGTAACTGTGAAGAAGATCCCTTAAATATGAGCTGAAACTTAGGCATAATTCTGTGACTTTTCTGCTGTGCTGGAGAACATTCTCTTGTCCTTTGGGAGACAGCGGACCTGTCTTCAGAAAGGAGGAATGTTATCTAATGGTAGCAGATCAAAAGGCTCATCATTACTGGAATCCTCTGCTGTCAGAGCGTGAATCAGAAAGGATCTCTTTCAGACCAGCTGCACACCTTTTTTGAAGTTCCCTGGCAGCTCTGAACATGTAATGTGGAGAAAATTGTAATTTTTTTTTTTTGTAAAGGTCAAGTGAGAATTAAGCAGAGATTCAGAGCTTCTGCAGTGGAGAAGAGAATAGTCCCCTGATTGGTGCAAACATGTCAAACACAAAACCTGTGATGCAGCTCTTTTGTAATATTTATAGAGTTCTGTCCTATGAGTCATTTTATGTTTCTCAAAGTTTTTGCTGGGAAAAGACGCCTTAATTATACAGCAGTGTTTAAGACTCATCAGTTTTTGCACACAATGTAAAGAAAAACAGTACAGTGTCCCATCTTCACTGTGTTGACTGTGTTTAGTGGTCCTGTGTTTGGTGGCAGCAAACAAATTACAGCCTCACCGGTTAGAAAAGGCCTTTATTTGCTTGGCATGCATTATAGTCCCCCGGTGCAGAGGCAAAAAATGACTGCGACACAATGCCAGTAATAAATATCTCAGAAACCAGGCAAGTGCGGACAACAAACCTGACTGGATAAACAGCATAGAAATCGCATTGCGCCTCTTCCCAGGCAAGATAAATACATACAGAAGCTATATCGGAATGATTTAATACCGAGCCCTGCTCCTCCGACAACTTAATCCTCTCCTTTCCTTCGCGCTATTCAAATCATCCACAATGACCAAAATAAGGTCTGTTGTGTAACTGCTATTCCTCCACATTACTTCTTCACTCTCTGACTCTCTCTTTGAAAGCCGATGGGTTCCTGTAATGCTCCTGCTTCCATTTTAAAGGCTGTTTCCTCATGTTGTTGAAGAAAGTAAGTGGCCAGGTCTCGTATAACATTACATGCTATAGGTTGTTTATGAAAACGATGAAGGCAGTATGGCTTTACCATAAGCAGGGCTAGTCTAGCTTTCCTTTCAGGAAGAGCTGTTATTTGCCACAGCATGCTGTAGGAATATAAAAGCACAAGCTAGCATGTACACAAAGACCATTCAGGGAGTCGCATCCTCAAACATATGCACACGGATCTACAGGTGCACCTACTTTTTCCTCCTCCACAACCGTATTTCTGAGCTCCATTGTGATGGTTTGTGTCACAGATTTAATTTCCCCTACCATCTGCTGGCTGGACGCCCAGCGTTGTAGATCATATCCAGCCTGACAGATACAAACTGCATCTGTCTATGCATGCTTCTCCCAAGGACTCACACAATATGGCTGGTTGGAATCACCCTCCCGGCCACCCAGTTTGCATTCTCACACCTTTACTTCAAGGACTTTTTAAATTTGCTGCGGCATCTATTTTGTGGTGTCCTTTTTTTAAACCAAAAAACACAGTAAACTTATGGTATCAGACAACATACACCCTGATACAGATATGTCTGTGATAGGCCAATACTGATGATAATTTCATTTAACCAATAAATTGGTCAGGCTTTTCTGTCACAGATCTGACTCTCTGCTCTAGTCTTTCTGCGTGTGTTCAGTAGATTCTAATTTAAAACTACAATCAAAAAATCAGAAAAGCAGATTTCTGAAAAACTACCTTGGTTCATTGAGCCATCCTGAGAGATTCTCTTGATGCCAGACAAAATTTGCATATTATATGTAGACATCTGGATGAAGTCATTCTTGCTTTAAGGCAACATTTTATCATCTGTGCTTGTCTATCAATTTGTCCATGCTTTTGGAAAATTGTACCTGCAAAGACTGTGATGTCTGGCATGTCTGTGTCGTCAGTACTAATGACATCTCTGGCCTAAGGGGAGAGAGGGATATCAATGAGTTTTAAAAATATTAGAACAGTAGAAAAGTGGTTGATTGAATATAGAAAAACCAAGACAGTCAGGCAGTTAATTATATGGGAATCAGTGTAAAAATGTAAGTCTTTTTGTTTTTGTTTTTTTTTTTCTGAGCACAGGTGGTGAATTAGAGCGGCTCTTTAACTTGATCATCACAGCTTTGGCTGCTTTCTAAACTGTTGAAAGCATATAATTAGGTATTAAAAAACCTTAAAACACATCTGCAGCCTATCCTAATAACTCAAGAGCAGATTTACATTTCTCTAATTTATCCCATAACTTCAGCCACTTTGGAGAAAATTCAACATCCTGAAAGGTATTATGGAAAAGGCTAATGCTGGGAATTATTTATCCTATTTTGGGAGGCCATTGGTTTTTTTTTTTAAAAAGTGCTTTAAAGTGTCAGAGCTTTCCACTTTCTCTCCCAAACAACACATTTGCTCAGACTCCAAGCACAAGAAGCAGAGAGAAGAAAACGGAGAAATCAGTTGGAGACAAAAGTCTTCCCCTTCAGTATTATCTGGTGCATTGATGACACTGATGTCAACTCCAGTCTTTTCGGGAAGACATCAAAACACCCATACTGTAATAGTCCTGCAAAAAAGTAATCTTTTTGTTTGAAAAAAAAGAGGAAAATCTTAATGTACGTCATCTAACATGCAAAGTTGAGTCATTGCCTCTTCTTTAACATTTTAGCATTTCTTCGCTCCCCAGTGGTCCTTGTTACAAAGCTCTTATACTGGATTGCATAGTGTTGCATTCATGCATGTAGGTGTTAGTGTTTCTACACTCCATGCTACATAGCTCATACAATAAAATACTGTTTCTTGTTGCTTCTGACATGCATTTATTGAGAGCAGAACTACAGCCCGTCACTGTTTAAATTTAAAGTTATGGCAGCTGTTATTTGCCAGGACATATTGAACGGCTCATCTGGATGTTGTCTTTGGGCTTTAGAAGATATTGGAGATGTGACAAGACATGCATGTCAGTTAATATCTGCACATCGTCAGGAACAGACAGGGATATCCGTAAATTGACATTTGCTATTAAATATCTGCTACAACCGGATGCAGTAAGCTTTCATTTATTCAATTACAGATTTTTACTGAAGACTTGCTTGTGGGAGCATGACCAATGTGATTATCAATAGTGTTTCACCATGCGTGCATTCAGAGTGACATAGTGCTTCCTCTATTAGAGTGTAAGTGAGCTAACAGGTTTTTTTAAATTTTCTTTTACCTATGGCATTTATTAATTTTTTGTCAGTCCCTGTTTCTCTAAGCACTTGTTCCTGATTATCTGAGCCAAGAAGTTTGTATTAGAGCTGTTTTTCTTTCTAAACAAGACAAAAGTCTAATAAGGTGAGACAGCCAGGCATCTACATTTGAAGATCCGATATTATTTTTCCAGTAATGAAAGGCCGTCTCACTTAATATGAACACACAAGTAGATGGAAAATGTCACTCACAAATATGCACCTGAATCAAATTGATATTTGAAGGGTCAAATGAAAGTCAAATGCTTACTTAAACCTGAGCAGCCTGAGCCCTACAGACAGCTACAGTGTAATTTTGCACATCAAATCAATTTGTTCATTGCTTCACGGTGTTTTTCTTACTTTATCTCAAAGTGTATTATGCTTAGTTAGGATTCAAACTGTCCTCCAATCACGATGCCATGCTACGTTTTTCAATCAGCAGTTGTTAATAAAGAGGTCTCTTACATTTAATTTGCTCATGGCACAAGAAAACCATGCAATAAAAATTTTAAAGTGGAATTGGGGTGAAATGACTGAAAATTTTCTGAACGGCTGATACAAGCAGAAAGTGCATCAGAAAGGCACAAAACTCAATACAGCTTTTCTTCAGATAACCAAAACCTGTTATACCTCACATTGCTGTTAAGGCACAATGTTTGCCCTTGATCCACATTTGGTTTATTGACGTAAGCATTAGACTTAAGAGTGGAATTCGCTTAAACTTCAGTGGTTTTTTTTAGCCTTTCTTCACAACTGTGTCATGTCTTTGTGGGTTTGGTCTTTGTTGTTGGTTTAGTATAGATGATTTAATCCAAACACCTTGATGTTGAGAGCAGTCAAAGCTGCCTGTGTCTCGCTGTTCGTCTCTGAATGCTGCAAATCAATGATTCAACCACACTCCAACACTGACAACACACAAATAGAAATCTCTCTACTATTGAAGACAATTTACAATCTTGTATGAAAGCCCTGCAGATTGATTCAACCGGCCATTTCTTGGGCTACAGTTTCCATGTTGAAGCACATTCATTCTTGATAACATTTGTTATGTTTTAACCACCCCCTTTTAATTAGCACAACTTAAGACTTCATAAATGACCAAGACAACACATAGCTAAAACAGTCTCAACATATGATAATTTAGCTGTTTATCTGTTGCATTCAATTGCAAATTGCTGTGTTATACTGTGCCAAAGTTTTTATTTCCTAATAAGAAAAATAAAATACAAACAAAATGCAGCTCAACAGAAAAATGACGCCCCCGGGCCTGCAACCCTGAAGGTAAAGAGCAAGGTCCGCCTTAAAACTCCACAGGCCAATGAGTCAACGGCTCCCCAGGCCCTGACTAGCTATGGATGGATGGGCCTGCTGCATGTCAGGGGAGTTCTAATACCTACACTCAATGAGCTGGCTAATGGGAGTCCTTTCACCCTGACCCCCTTTTCTCACACATTTACACACCAAGCCCTTTTGGCTTACCCACTGGGCCATAGAAGATGGGGGAGAACGGCTTGGCTCGCTATCAGCCTCATAGCCTGGCCTTAAGCTTGACATTTTTCTCATGTGTTAGAGGCAAAGTCCCATTTTCTCTAAGCTGCTAAGCTGTGTTTTTCAAGGCTGTAGTTGATCAGTCTGCTTACAGCTGTCAAGGCCCTGTTGATTTTGCATGCATTACATCTACATTAATATTTCTAACCTGTTTCGCAAGGAAAGGTTGACTGAGCAAGCAGGATCAGAGTCAGGTCTGCTCTGCTTAACTCTCGCGGTGTCAGGGCATGTTCACACTGAGTAGTTAGCTGGCACTTGTTCTTTTAATAATTAATTGTAAGAACGATACCTCACCCATTTATTGGCTGTGGCTGTTAGGGGAAATCAGATGTGTCCTTTCCTAATAAAAATTACAGTGAGGTTAGCTTACCACATGATCATATCGACTGCCATAAATGAGATGACATGTAGATCTAGACTCTTCTGGAAAGATCGATAGTTGCAAGGTAACCCAATAAAATAACAGAATGATATCAGCCATCAAGCAATTTTGTGGTCAAAGATCATAACAATGGTCAATATAACAAAACGACACTCAAGTGCCAACAAAAACTGCACAAACTGACCTGACAACACCCCCTACACACACACACACACACACACACACACACACACACACAGTTTAGGAAGAACATGATCCAAAACCACTTGGCAATCAAAACCATTTAAGCAAGACAGATGCAACTGGGACTTCTTACTTGTTGTTGGCCGGCCAAAGAACCAAACAAACAAAAAAAGAATTAACATAGTGCAAATTAGATATCTGCATTAAATGAAACAAACTGAGATCAAATTGACATGGAAAATTAAATAAATGTGCACTTTCTAAAATTAAACTTTGCTGTTAAATTGCTAATAAAACAGTGAGTTTGTCATACAAAACCCAAATTTTGTAACCAGCTACTTAACTGTTTGATTATGTGCATTTTGAATGTTCTACTCGAGATACATGAAGCTTCCACTTTTAGCATGTGTGGCCATCAAATTGCTATTAACCAGCTCTGATGAGAGCATTGCATTTTCCTCAACATAGGTGAGGAGTTAATAGGTAATGCCAAAATGTGATATTTTGAACACCCATCACTTATGCAAAGCACTAGTTGAAGTTGTCGACATTGACTCATAGAATCTGTATTATTCATTATCTCTGACTGAGAATAAGTAAAGGCTGTCACAGGAGCCCAGTCAGTAAGGATTTAATTAACAGAACCTGCCACATTCCACTACATCCACTGCCTCTCTCAGAACTCATAAAAGCCATCCCTATCTTCTGTAATTACACTAAACATGTCACAATAAAGCTCTGCCGATGATTAATTTGAGACATGGAGAGGATCAATTAATTCATTTATTTGCAAAACGCTCCTCTGCTTCCTTTCTGTGACCGATTTCATTAACTGTCACGCTTCTTGATTCTTGGTCTTGTCCTTGTTCTTTTTTTTTTCCTGAGGCACCTGGAGGAATAGCCTGTCTTATTAACCACATCATATTACCACAGAAATTTACCATGAGCCCTTAGGTTTTTTCCATCTCAGAAGCAGTTACATTAAAATGAGTAGTAAACCACAAATGTGCACTCCCTAATACTGTAATCTGAAGAGTTTTCAGTCGAACTCTTGTTGGTAGGACCAAGAGGCAAGATGTAGAGCCGTAATCTGAAAATGAAAGCCTACAGCCGTGATACTCATATGGCATATTTAAAGGAGGATGTGGATTTCTGCAGCTTTGCTTTTACCACAAGGTGACACGGTCGGCATAACCATGTTCATTCAGAAGACCACCCTCGGGTGGCAGTAATGGTTGGAGACCACGGTTATGTACTAACTGGTGTGCTGCATCATAAATAACAGGCGCGGGGTATCTGGCAAGACTGTAGATCATACTGACGACGGTGGAAGTATGATATCAGATAGGAGAAAAAGGGTAGAGATGTATAGGAAACTAGAGAGAGGGAGATGATAAAAAGTGGGGGGGGTGGGGGGGTAGATGACTGTTATTGATTATCTGCCTGTGGGCGAGGAAGTAAGGCCAAATGTTCTGCTCAGCCAGACAAAAAAGTGTATTATTTCAAAGGTCATGGCATGTATTACAGTCTTTTTACTCCAACAACTCTTGGATAAACGGCAGATAAACAGCGCATCGTTACAGCCACTAGCATGTAGCATTAACAGCCACATTAACGCTTTATTTGGACACTTTTAGGTGCAGTGACGATAACTGCAAAGGTGCAGGATCGCCAACTTATTTGCAAATCAAATGTTTATTTTCCCTCTGTTTCTGTTTCCTTGTGGCTGATCGGCTGAATGGCCACTGTAGCATGACATTGGGCTGCAGTTTTCTCACAGCCTACATGGTTCTCACCATCACACTACTCAAATTAAATTGAGTGGAAAAACTCACGTTTTTGGTGCAGCACCTGATTTTTTTCCAAACAGGCTCTGACAGTGTTTTTGATTGGACCTTGTTTTTGTGAGGGTCCTTTGCATGCAGGTGTGTGTGTCGTTGTGTGTCGTTATGTTTGCAGTATGTTTTTTTGATGAACCACCATCGTCATAGAAACTAAAAAAACACCTGTTCAAAGAGATAGCATGCCAGAGACAGCTGGTTTGACAAGATGCTCAGACATATTTTACTGCACATTTCATTGCACACTGTACATTTGTCCCCATTTCCATGGAGATTTTCACTATTTTCATGTCATTACAACAGTATTACATCAATAGCCTCCTTGCAAGGTCTTTGATGTTGGGGTGTGCCATGTTATCCCTACTGAGGAGACCTCTGCAGCGGGAGCTCTGCCAACTGGTATTTCTCTGAAGAGCAGGAGGGTCCTGCTCACACACCCCTCATAGCAGAAGATGTGAGAAAGCTCCTTGCCCTCCAATGTTTTGCATGTCAAAAGCACTGAGGCAGTAACATGAAGAACAGTTGAGTCTATATGCCTTTTTGTGAGGCCTATTAGTCACTGTCTGAATGTCACATGATTTCAGAAAGAAACACATGCAAGATCTGCCGTACTTAAGCACATAAAAACATGAAAGTTAACTGAATCACAGGAAATGTTTATGAGCTACAGACATAATGGGATATTGCTTTACGGTAGCTAGAAATGTGATCTTCGAAATGTTATCCCCAGGTTGCAATCCAAGTTAGCTCTGGTGCTTGACCCACTTCCATGCAGGGTTATTGGGACTTTGGTGCTATCTAGTAAATCATCTCGTGTTACCAGTTAGCAGCCTGGTGGTAACACAGGCCACCTTTGAGCAGAGCCGTTATAGACGAGGATACATTAACAGAAGGCATTGCACAATGTACTTTCACATCTTTTGATGCCACCAAGGAACTAAATTATCTCGATCAAACCATATGATATCTGGTCAAAATACTCCAAAAGTCCAAAACTAAAGGCAAAATAGAACAGAACCAGTTACATGCTGGTGGAAAGGGCGTACCGCAGAGAGACAGCACACTTGCTTTGACACCTTCAAGCAATTAAGTTTTGCCATTGAAACCAACCAGCATGTCTTTGAAAGAAAAGCAGCACCGTGGATCAAACCCACTCAGTCACAGGACAACATTCAAACACTCCGTCGAAAGGCCCCAGCCGGCTGACTGGTGTGAACCCAGAACCTGCTTTCTGTGAGAAAACAGCACCGACCACTTCACCGCTGTGCAGCCCCTCATAAAACCTTTGCAGTAAAACATTTTCCAAGAGAACTTGCTGAATGTTTTACACTCCATCAGCAGTCCAACTATTCATAGAGCTCTTTTCAGTAGATTCATGTGAGCTTTGGCTTTCTGTTTGCACCTCCTGCTGCAGCCGACAGTTCTCACACACTCCCGTGTCTGAGGTAGATGTAAATGTCTGTCTCGACAATGTTCTTGGCTAGAAACCGCTACAGGCCATGCGCTTTGTTTTCTGCAGACGGCCTGTCTACTTTTCACGACCAGATTGACTCAAGACCAGTTGAGATGTAGACATCACTTATTGAACTATATTTAGTTTTCCTCAGTGTTTCGACCAGCAGAAAGGTGAATAATTTAAAGATTTTATCGGTGAGACTGCAATCTTTGTAATTCTTCTGACACATTTAACAAAATGAATGCTCCTTTAAAAATGTAGGCATCAGTTAAGTGCTAAATGCTTCTCATCCTCCTACAGGCAAATGAAATACCAAAGTGGCCTACACATTTTTTTTAACCTACAGTATGAAGACTGTGCACTGATGTATGTTTAAAAGGGTAGATTTTAGAGCAGTAATATTTCATGAGGCAAGTGGCTGTGTTGCTGTCACTGTGGTCCTTTGGTTGGCTCCATCAAAGGAGACATCACCTTTAATTGTTGTC
>JAQNCA010000004.1:17783266-17803111 GCA_029783725.1 Acanthurus tractus | reverse complement strand
CCTCTCCCTCTCTCTCTCTCTCTCTCTCTCTCTCTCTCTCTCTCTCTCTCTCTCTCTCTCTCTCTCTCTCTCTCTCTTTCTTCTCTCTCTTTTCTCTCTTCTCTCATCTAAATTTTACCTCACCTGCCTGTGGCTGTTACAACAGAGGCACACCCAGAGTTCAACAATGAGGAGTGCCCCGAGCCCAGGGCAAGTAAAATGTTGTGCAAGGCTGGTCAATCTCCTCTGCCAGCAAATTCCAAAATGGTTTAAAAAATAAATAAATTGTTTTTTATTCAGAGCCGATGATAGAAGCAGCTAAGTGGTGAGTCTTCTTGCTTCCTTCTTATCTTTTTTGAAAATTGCATAAGTGCAGAAACAATTGGGCACTCGCAAAACAGAGCAGGAGTAAACACATTAGTAAACTGAGGCCAAAGAGAATATTTCAATTATCCTGAAAACAGAAGTTCTGCTGAGCGAATGTGAGTAAAATTCTTACTATGTTTTGCTCAGTTTGCCAGAAATTTGAGGGAAAAAAGTGGTTGTTTCATTCACTCGAACACAGTTTTAAAGTTTCCAAAAAACATGTTCGAGTGCCATAAGAGGAGCCAAGTTAAATAAATCTTGTAGTTTTTCCTCTCAGTTTAAGGTTAGCCAGCGGATAGTGAAAAGGGTAATGGGATTAATTTAGTTACCAGATCAGTTTTTACAGTCACGACCAAGCCAGAACCTCATGCAAACAAGTTTAGCAAGCAAAAATACACTTACTCAGCTTTTCAAAGTCTCAGATTGATTGATGGATAAGCTACAAAGCCAGTCACATGCGAAGATAGCTAATGCTGAGCCCCATGTTCAGGTGCTAATGTATCTTAACCCAACTTGCAGCACAAAGTGACTCACCTATCTAAGTGCATTTTAACAAGCATGATAAGGTTAGACATGGAGCATCACTTATTTTAATACTGCAGTGATGCATTTAGCTTTTCTCCACACATCTGTAAAATGAAAAGTTATGATTACTGCTGCATGTTGTGTTAACATGTCTGCCTATGTTTTGCCTATAGTTAAAGCCCCTGCTGCTATCTTTATGGAGTATTCCAACCACAAACCACATTAAGCCATCACCTTCTGCCCTCTTATTTCTACCGTGCTGCTGTAACCACTGCAAACAAGTTCATCTGCTAAGCTGCTCATATTGCAGTATGACTGTGTGCGTGATAAACAGCTGTTGAGAGAACAATGGAGCTTATTTTTCACAGCATGGAGGAACTAGTTCATGCATACCTAGCTTTGCATCTGATGCCTTTCTGGCTTCGCCTCTGGCCTTACAAATTTGCATATCTAAGCGTTTGTACTGCTTTTTGTCGTAACAACTGCACCACAGATGCACTTTACAAATAAAATGGAGTCCCATTAGATACCAGTCCTTTAAAACAGACTGAACTCCTCAGTATGAGACAGTTATTGCACAATTTACGATCACTAGGAGTCCCTGTGTAATGTTATACATTACATAGGGCTTTTCATTTTGTTTGTTTTATTGTTGCAGCACTGTTCATCTATGTAATGGGGCACCTATGTGATGTTATCAAATGATTCTCGCCTTACTAGTATTTTCCTGCCAGGGCTAGACAGAGAAGTGGAGAATTTTTTTTTTTTTTTTTGATGAATTACACTCGAGCACAAGAGGGCCTTTTTATTAAAAATGCCCTCTATCTTGACAAACATCAACCTGCATCGCCTGCACTTTTTCATTGGATTCTCTCCAAATTTCCCCGTTCCTTTTCTTTTTCCCTTCAAATTAAACAGGACTGAACAAAGGCATGTCTTTGTCTTCCTGGGATGACAGGTTGGCAGACAAGACTAGCCGCAGGAGCTGCTGTAGCAGGAGCAGACAGACATGGCTCAAATCTTTCCCATGAGCTGGACAAGATCTTTGATAAGCATGTGTGTAGAGGCAACTCTCAATTATTCTTTTTTAACAATAGCCAAGGACACAGTGCGCTTTAGAAAACTACACTGTAGGCTGTATGGTTTTGCAGTTATTGAAGTAGAGAAAGATATTCAACCTTTTCATTCAGAGACTATTTAAACATTGCAGGAAAATTAAAAAAAAGAAACTGTAAATCCCTATTTTTCAAGGGGTCGAGTGACAGTGATTGTGCAAGCCTGGGCCTCTGAGGCAAGGAGTTTAAAATGTGAAGGAGCTGCATGTCAGAGGTTCATCTTTAGTCTGTGGCCTGAACCTTGAAAGCACAATGGTATATTGGAACTTAAAGTTGAAAAAGAAAACCTTGAAACCAAAACAGATCAAAAGTCCAACCCAGGTCTTTGCATCACGGACATTTTTTATCTTTTTCTGTCGTGTTCTTTACAGGTTACATTGTTCTTACACTTTGAGAACAGGATGTATTGGTAGATTTTTTTTTAATAATTCCTGCACCAGTTAAATATTTTTTTCTTCAGTTTAGTTGCATTCTTCTTGGTTATGCTGGCCCAAGAGTAGCTTAGCCTGGACAATTTCTGCTGCCAGTACAGCACTTATGTGAAAATAAGGTCAAAGCTGATCAGTGCTCTTCCTCCTACATATGTATTGTATCTGCTGTACTTGAAGCCTGGCCAGTCTTCCGTTCAGCAATTTCCCATGTTGGAATTGACACGTTAAGTGAAGCCAAAGTGCACTCTGCCCTAATCAGACATACGGTGGCAGAAATGTATGCGAGTTGTAGTTACAGTTCGCCAGGAATGCAACATTAAGTAGAAATAGGGGATGAATTCATGTGTGTGCTTTTGCAGCAGCTGTGCACCTTTTAAAGTACTCCCTGTTTACGCCTCCTGATTTGATAGAGCCACTGACTTGTGTAATAGCTCCGCTCAGGTCTTTCACCCCATTTTACAAGTGGTTTGCATTTTTTCACAACCTAGGGACATTTGAAAATAATCTTAATCATAGATATATAGGCAGCAAGTGGGTTTGGTGGAAAATAACCTACACTGCTGTGCATTTTCTTTGGTGAAACTCATATTTCAACACAGCATGAAATATAAATAGCTTCACTGGTATGGCTCTGCAATTATTTCTTTTGGCAACTTTATCTTTCAGACTTTAAAGTTGCTGCAGATACGTTTTGGAGGAAATAGAACAAATCTTAGGACATTTACTTCCAATATGGTATGACAGACTTCAGTTATCCTCTGTAAAAAATCCCCTGGGTAAGAGGCCAGATGTGATTGACAGGAGAGTGTCATGCCTCATTGAATCGATTGGTTTCCACCGAATACGTACTTTATACTAGACAAAGGGGAAAGCAGCACCATTTTCTGGTTGAAAGATTGGGTGATTTAGGGGGTTCAACCATGTGTCCCATGCACAGACACTGTTAATCAGCAGTGGACTGCTAGTTGGACTTAAATATACTGTATTTTCCTCATAACCAATTCCTCATATTTGACTAAAAATCATCTGCAATCTGTATGCAGAGAAAAAGCCGTTAAACATCTTAATTTGGTTCAAAGATTACTCATGAGAAATAAAACTGACAAGTCGACTAAAATTACCCCATTAAATTTATGGATGCAAATATTACAAGTTTTTTGCAACCTCCACTGTTGCTCAAATCTAGCGCTGCTGCATCACTACACATTAAAGCACAGCACCTAATTCATTTCTAATGCAAGACCCCAAGACACAGCCTGCTGTCCCCGAACACAACCACCTGAACCATCCCAGTGAATGAGAAAATGTATTCATTCATGTCAGCAGCCACAATAAGACTGTCTCTCAGGTGGCTTTCTGTGGCTATTATGAACATGTTCTTAGTCAATTGTTAGTAAGTGAGACTGGAGTTCAGCTCCCTCAAGGTTCAGTATTATTTAATGGTTTCCCTGTGTTGCAGTTTAAAAGATGGATGACAGAGAAATCTATCATTTTTGTTCATCTTTGGCCACCATGTTCTCTCTACCTTTTTCTTCTCATTCTCTTTGAAGGTCGGAGAGAGCAAACCGCAAAGGAACATGGGCCGCTCCTGTTTCCATTATGCGTACAATGACAAAATGTACAGTATTATTTCATTATGCTGTAGTTGTCTGTTTTGGGGAAGTATCCCGATTTCAGTTGGGATGTCTGAAAACAAATCCTATGTTGTTAGTCAGGAAGTAAAGCTCGCCACAAAGATAAGAGGCCATGCAGGGAACTGTCAACTACATCTGAATATGAGACGGTCCGGGCTTCAGGCCAAACACAAGGGTGAAAGGAGGAACGAATGCTCTGCTGGGGATCAGAACAAAGTACAACTCCATGGGGGTGCACCTCCATGCACCTATTAATGCTCCACACATATAACTTTACATATGGATTTTTTTCACTTAGACGAGCTTAGTGAAGGGGAAAAATTGAGAAAATCCTTCTTATTGCTTCACTTAAACTCCTGGACTTTTCTCAAAATCCAAATCTGTATATTGTATTAATTTAGTTCATCCCTGTAGACAGCTATCGTTAGCTTATTCTTAACCTCCAGTTAGGCCTTTTTTGCTAATGGTGAACCAAAGGCAGAGCTTACAATCATTAGCTTTGTTCTAAGGATTTGATTTTAGCACAATGGCCCCAAGGACGCATCTACATATAAGGAATGAGATAGAAGAGATTACAAGTTTGAAAGCGAGCTGATAATAAGGCCTCTCAAGGGTCATTGCGTTTCCTCTTGATTAATGCTTTCCAGAGGTTAAATTAGGATTTATTATTTGAGCAGGTGGACGTCTGGTTTGCAAAATCATTAATAAGCACACAAATAATAAAGCTACGGAGCTCTTTTCATTACTACATATTTTAAGTTTTCCACAATAAAACACTCTGTAATTATTTAATTTAAAAGGCAGATACTGTATCCTTGGATGTACCTCCTTTCTGAAGACTTCAGGACTGCCATATGCCGAGTGTGAGCCTGGGGTGAACTTTAAATTGTTCACATTTCAAAAACCTTATGATATGATGTCAGTATACATTAAACAGAATGAGAACTTTCACCTTAAAATCCCAAATTCCGCTTTAAGCATCATACTTTATGTGTTGTCATGGATATGCTGCTACATCCATTATGATGAGTTGGATTATTCAAATAGGTTTGTTTGGCTTGCTAAGCCTAAGGCGGCTCATTTATGCATGGGTGCCCAGAGGCAGATTGCAACTATCCTTCCCCTGTCTAAACCTGAGTCTCCCCGTGCGGGGTAATAAGCCTGCTATGATAATCAATCAGAGACAGGTTTTTTTTCTACAAAATTTAAAATCCAAATCATACCATTCCCTTGTAGTTTATTTCTGCTTTTACACGAGTGTGTTGTAAGTGTGTTTGTGTGTGTGCGTGCGTGCGTGCTTGCGTGTGTGGGTGGGTGTTCTGATTACTGTTCGACCTGTAGCACCTGAAATGTATTTGCTCTCTTTCATGCTCTTCTCTGTCCTTGCCAGCTCAACAGCTCTGATGCACTTGATGCCTCTCACAGCTGTTGAGAACCTATTTTGTTAGAATCTTTCCGTAAACACTCTTTTCCTCTTCTTGTGTTTTCTTTTTATTTTCAAATCTCCTTCTCTTTCTCTCTCTGTGTCTTAAGATACACTGAAAATCTTCCCTTGTAAATTTTGCAGAGAACCAGATCCCCCATGGTTTCCCCACCATCGATATGGGTCCTGCGTTGAAGGTGGTTGAAAGGACCAGAACTGCCACCATGCTGTGTGCTGCCAGCGGGAACCCGGACCCGGAGATCTCCTGGTTCAAGGACATGCTTCCTGTGGACATCAGCAGCAGCAACGGGCGCATTAAACAGCTCCGTTCAGGTACAAATTTGATTTGATCAGATTTAATCTCAGGTACAATTTGATTTGATCTCATTTATTGATTCAGGTGTTGCTCTACATGATGTGTAATGTACATACAGCAAAGGCAAGTTAAAGGATACAAGACGGCTTTATAATACCAACAGATATGAGTCATGACATGAGGATGATGTGCAAACACAAAAGGCCTTTGTTGTCATGTATGACTTCACTGATTCTCTTTCATCAGACGAGACTTGAAAGTTTTATTGAAAGTTTGTCACTTTGATAAGTCAGCTAAGTTTTTACAGAATTCATCCCTCACAACAGCGACAGCCACTTATGAAGTACCACAGAAGTTGGAATGAAGTTGTTCCTGCATTTCTGCAGTCTTTGACAGTGATGCATGAGCCAGTAACCTTGCGGAGAATTTTTCACCATATTAAATAATCCTTAATCCCCTTTTAAACATACAGCCGGCTGACAATGAGACCGGCCAATGATGCATTAGCTTAGAAGTCAAACCCTGCAAAAAAATACAAAAATCAATGAGATGCTCTCTGCTCACTGTAGCAGCTCTTGATAAATAAAGAGCACTTGCCTGACCTGGATCAGATGAAAATGGTGCAAGGTGGAAAGATTGGTGGCTTTTGACTGGGTTCAGCCTCGTCACTCCTCACCAGATCTGCCTCACTTAGAGAGAGTGTCAGGCCAGGCTGCAGGTCTAAAGCCTCAAATATTAAGCATGAGAGCTACTCCAGAAAAAGCCTGGCACCAGAGCTGCCCAGTGGAAGCTGTGAATACAGGTCACTGGGGCATGTTCGCTTGGACTGACCATGTTCCTGCAATATTAAAAATGTTGTTCTACTAAAAGCACAACCTAAATGAGACGCAGATTTCTCACAAATAAGATACTTACACAGCAACTGAGCTGTTTGATAATATTTTTATAACAAGGAAGGAAAAAAATGTGCCTATAACTGTGATTTCTTTTTTTTTTTTTTACTTCTGGTAACAAACTTTTAATTAGTTTTCTTTCTTGCATATAGTGAGAGTGCCTGAAAATGTGCTGATATGTAATGCCCTCAGACTAACAATTCTTTTTATCCAAAAAACCCTCTTGCTTGACATCTGCTGCCAAATCAGGATTTACATTACTGCATATGACCTGAATTGAGGCCAATTTTTTCGATTGCGATGAAAACGAAAAAAAAAAGACCAGTCATTTGCTGCCACAGTTTAGCAGAAAAGGCAAACCCAGTTCCTCTTATTGCATCACACTCACTCCATTCTGACTTAGCGCACAGGCGCATTTGGTCTATCTTTTTCCACCATCCAGTTCATTCGCTCCGCAGATATACTAACGTTTTTTGGTTGTTTTTTTTTCAATTTAATACCTCTGACCTCAATACTTTTTTTCCTGTGCGTCACGCTGTTTACTGTGTATGACTTTTATTCATTGCTCTTGCCCATTTTACTAACTGCTTTCTGCTCAGATGCAGCCTGTTCAAAGAGTGGAGGTCATCTTAAACTAGAAAGCTTGATAAAAAAAAAATAAGATAAAAATGCTGTAGTGCTGCTTTAATTGCATACAGTTTTAATGCTGTGGTACAACAAGGACAAATGTGGCTGTGGCTGTTGTCTGCAAATACAAATTAGCAGCATAAGTTTTTAAAGTGTTTGCCAGACAGAAGAGATCCTTTCTTGAAAATACGAGCTGTTTTTGGTCATTTGCAGACAGCATTTACAGCCTGATATGTATGTTTACCTCATAGCATCGATTAAGTACGCTGAACTTTGTCACATTTGCATTTAAGTGGCTTCTACTCTGTATCAGTTTTTTTTTTTTTTATCTGTGGCCTGTCAGAAGCCATGTTTTTCTCTCCCACTGTTGTAAGTGGATTACTAACTAATCTCTCAACCCTGTTTGCATCAAAACTACTCCCACCTAGGTGGTACGCCAATTAGAGGTAAGGATGATAAAGTGTGTTGGAAAATATCACGTCCACAGCATCCTCTCACATCCATATCAGACCCCTGCACCCCCCCCGACCACCACCACCACCACCTCCTCTCAAATGCAACATCACCGGGTTCATCCACGCTGTCAGCGCCGACCCCAACCTCCTCCACTCCCCCCACC
This sequence comes from Acanthurus tractus, assembly GCA_029783725.1. Lineage (NCBI taxonomy): Eukaryota > Metazoa > Chordata > Actinopteri > Acanthuriformes > Acanthuridae > Acanthurus > Acanthurus tractus. Next base: position 17,795,183 of record JAQNCA010000004.1, on the reverse strand, counting down.
CCATCTCTTCGCAACATGTTTGTCTGCTGTCTGCTCCTTAACAAACAAATGATCACCAACCCAGATGTCAGGAGAATGGGAATGCAAAAGCAAAGTCCAAGGTGTTATCTTGTAAATGAGCTTTTTCAAGGCTCTTCCTTTTTTCTGATAGAAATAAATCACGTTTATGAACGAACACACACACACACATAAACACACTCATATACACACAAACAAACATCTTTTTGACTTTTTAGCCTCCCCTCTGGCTTTTTAGTGAAAAAAAGGGGTGAGGACATGCATTTTTAAACATTTTTTTACACCAAAGGCCACCGTCATTACAAGAGGATCCACCTGCCTCCTCCACCCAGCCTCAATGTAAACCCCCATTTGCATACAGCACATGCAGCGCTGCCTCTGAGCACGGGAACAAAATGCCTGGTAGTGATTGTTAAGGATGCTTCAGCCCCTTTCTATGGTAATCATCTGTTTTTCCCCCTCCAACGAAGTGAATTTTCAACTTCAGCAAGGTAAATAGTGGACGTCTGGGGCAAAGTGAATGCATTTGGAGCTTTTGCCTCCATGGCTCCTTATACAGATTATATGCAATTAGATGTTTTACTCCTTATGAGTTAGGGCAGCCTGACGGCGATCTCCATGCCCTTCATGTTATTTCTCACTCAGAAACAATGCAGTGACTTTGTAGAAGATCCTCCATTGTAAGAGTAGCTGAAAGTAATTGAAGGGGTTCAGCATTGAAGCTCTTGACAACTGCCATAGCAGTAACCTTTCCACATTCCTGTGGTACTCACACTGTTTTTCTCCCGTGGGGGAAAATGGGCAGATTGACAGATTGGTGACAACAGCATTAGTATGCAGGTGCTTGTCAGTGCTGAATCAGACAAAGATGAGCTCAACATGCAGAGCAAAACACCTTGGAGAGATGTGTTGTCATGAGAACTCAGGTGGTGTTACCACATGTCGCTGCCCCGCCCTGTTTCACTCCTTTTTTTTTTTGGTCTCGTCTCGTCTCGAGTCAGGTCCCCTTTTGTTGGTGGTGAACCTGTTTGTTACATCCATCTCATACTGCATGATGTGAAAAAGAAAAATGTTTCTTGACATCATCGTCTGCTGAGTATTTTTGTCATTTTCAAACTGCATGGTGGCTGACTGCCTTTCATGCTCGTGCCATGCTGTTATGAAGACGTGATGGCTGTTATCACTCACTTGTGACATACATATACATACTGCTGGGAGAAGTAGATTTATTTTTAAACACACATTTTTTTTAATTTATGGACTGCAGGTTGAAATTGCTGTTTAAGGTCTCTTTTCTCGTCTCACCAGTCAGCCATTTGGCTCTCAGTGATCATATGATGGTTATGGACATGAAGGGTCAAAATGTCCACACATTACAGGTCTCCAGGGATTTCATGTTTTGTTAGAAACAACATGTTAGCCTTCTGCCTGATGACTACAGCTACTTTGGACTGTGAATACTAATCTGAGCCATCTGGCAGAGGTGTGCCTCCCCTGAGGGCTTCGATGAGACATGGTCAAACAGTTGACAAAAAGAAAACAATTATAATGTCCCTGCTAAATGCATTTTCAACAGAGACCGAGGAAAAGATGCCTGCAGTGGCACTTGCTTTGCAGAAAACTTTCCACCATTAAACAAGAAATAAGTAACAGTTCAGTCAGCAGTTACATTTACTTTTCATTTGCTCATTTTGGCAAAATATGGATTTATATGATTTTGACCAGCAGGATATCTGAAAACATTTTTACCCTTAGATCTAAGCTTTAAATACTTGATTAGAATAGCATTCCTCCTACCACAACTGTATAACGTATAATGTATAATGTATAATGATGTCCTTTGGTTAAACTGTGTAAAACACAGATTGAAAATTGTAAATGTTTAACCACAGTTTGGTCATTTCTTAAGATGTCATATTAATTCTTTTGCTTTTTGGGTTTTTTTCTGCAGTATAGCTCAACTTTAATAACCCCCATGACACAAACACTTGGTTGTGACATGTTATTCAGATAATTAATTGACCCTCTGTCAGGGTCTTTTCTATCTTTAACATAACTGGGCAAATATTCTGTTAGTGTTTTCATTAAACTTGCGAAATCAGCTAAATGCTTGTGTAGCTGCAAGCATATCCTTGAAAAAGCTGTGTTCATGTCTGAGACACTTAATTACACATGAACTGGGTTTGACCAGTTGACTACAGGCTCTCTTGTGAGTCGCTGTACAGATATCTGCTGTGGTTTCATGCCAAGTTACATCTCATACTCCACAACTGTCAAGACAGCTAAATTTGTTAATCCTCCATGCAGGAGCTCTGCAAATTGAGAACAGCGAGGAGTCCGACCAAGGGAAATATGAATGTGTTGCCATGAACAGTGCTGGGACCCGTTACTCCTCTCCGGCCAATCTCTACGTACGAGGTAAAGTCAAATGTCTCTTACTTCTTTTCTCTCCGACGTTTGCAAACCAAAAAACTCACCTTGTAATCCTCTGAAGCTTCTTGTCTGTTTCATCCCAAAGGTCATTTATTTATCTGTAACCTTTCATCTTTATGCCCTTTTCTCACTTTGTACCCTTAATGATTCTTCCACACAGGTGATTTCAGTTATTTTAATTTACTTATTTTAGATGGAAAGAGCTCTGGTTAGTCTTTGTGGAAGTGTGCAGCCTGTATTTTAACATCCTCCCCACTTTGCTGTTAGCTTTACTGCGCTTGCCAAGGTGGAGCATAGCACACCTTTCTGATTCTTATTGGTGCATGGAGTAATTCCCGGCACAGCCATGCCCACTGTCAACCTGAGCAGAGTTCTCATTATCCGGCATAAGTGAAAACACCTGTGGAATACAGTCTTTGATTGTGTGTGCTTTTCCACATTTAATGACAACATTTATTCCACTTTTTTCTTTCTCTTTTCCTCTCCTTTTAACCGATTCTCCCACTATTATTCTTGCCTTGACACCCCTCCCATACCAATAAGCTGAACTAACCTCAACCTCCTGTTTGGCTGCAGAGACGACCAGGTGTGGCCTCTGTGAAAACAGCTGCATTGAAACCGTTTCCTCCGCTGGCATTGAAAACCTTGCCAAGTCTCCTTTCTTTTTTCTTTCTTTCTTTTTCTTTTTTTAATTTTGACTGTATCGAAAGGCTTCCATTATTCCCCCACCGCACAACCCCAGAGCGCATACAGGCACAGAGGGTCTGGAGTTTCAGGGTTTGTTTTTGTTGTGGTGTCTCCATGAGCAGACTAATGCAGGGCAAGGGTAGCTCAGCACCTATCCTGGAAAAAGCTGGTATAGGGGAGAGAGTAGTCTAGGTCAGCCCCTGCGGATAACACCACCCTGTCTGATGTACATGAAACAGAATAGCTGCTGCAGTTGTTAGTGTGGGTGGAGGAGGGAGGGGAGTGAGAAGTGTCAGGGTAAGAAAGAGACACACTCAGCTATCACTTCATAATTTTGTTAAAAGCATATACAGCAGTGTATCTTCGAGGCTATTTTATGGATGAGCAATTTTGTTGTCTGTTTTCCATTCATCAAGATAAAATAAGTGAATTAGCAGTCCAATGTTTCCCTTTGAACGCTGACAGAAAATAACAAATTGCTGCTTAAGATGTCAAATTTAATTAAGATTGCTATTTTTTAACGCTATTTCCTCTCACTAAAATGTGTGCTACTAATGTTTAGCATCAGATTTTTCTTGATATAAGAGTATCTGAAAAGACAGGAGCTCCTCCTGGATCAGAGAAACTGGAGGTAAAAATCATCCTCCAGGACCACAGCGGCATCGAATTTACAGATTAAACACTGCGGGCTCCACAAGGTTTAGATCTTAAATCTTGAAAGGGGGGAAGGTAGTCAGCCAAACAGCAAAAGCGAGAAAGGGATATAAGTCTCGTCTATTAATCAGGGCATGTCTGTCACAGGTGCAAGCGCAGCCTTTTCTTCCCCCTCAGAGGTAATTACAGTAGTTGTGTGGCGCGGCGCCAGCATGGCCCCCAGGCCCAGCCAGTCTCTAACACCACCCAGGTAGCTGTCAACCCATTGGCCCTGACACCAGCTATTCCGCCAGCCTCACCACACCAGTGGAGAGATAGAAATCAAACCAACCGTAACCTTTTAAAAGTGTACTAGTCTGGAATGGAGAACAAAGACTCCAGCCATGTTTTCACTTCGTCTTTGTTACTGCTGCAAGAATGAGGAGACAAGACCCGGGGCTGTGCTATCACCAGGCTGCTTGATTGGGTTTAAAACATGAGGGACTCGAGACAAGTGGCTTTTGACATGCCTCTCTTCCCTTCCTGTTGTTATATGTTTTTTTTTCTTTTATTCCAAGACACCAGAGGGGGGATTTAGAGGCTTACAATGCCTGCTCTCGAACCTGTAAACATAACAAGCATCGGAAGCAAACAGGTCATTTGACAACTGTTAAACTTTAATCTGCTGATGTGCAACAGCAGGCTGCTAGATTTTCGTCAATCCAAAATCAAAATAAGGCTTTCAATTTTACGAACAATGATTATTGTGCAATTCTTGTATAAAATATTGCAATTATGTGCTGATATTAGCTATGTTTCAATATTACACTTTGTTTTTACTCTTGAGTAAATTATAAGAATGTATCACTGGATAAAATATGGCACCATTTAAGATTTTTATCCTCACTAAGTAAGACGGGCTTGTAGGCTTGAAATGTCAATAAAGTTAACACTGCTCGAAGAGAACATGTGAAAAACATTGCGTTGGAAGACAGAATTACACTATTATTCTCAATCAGCACCGTTTTAACACCCGCCCCCATGCACAGGCAGGTACACATCTGTTGGACTCGCATTAAATGGCCTTGTTTTGGGTTGGTGGTTTGCATCCTGCGAATGTGTTTCTGTTTTTTTTTTTTTTTCCGCTCACCGCTGCTACCTGATCCAATTCCTGTGTGCAGGTACACAAACATGCTGCCAGCACCACCATCACCACCCTTGTCTTGACATTTTAGAGCCACCAGAGAATGATGTCCTCATGTTTCTTAGTGGGAGGGAAGAGACTGAAGGAGGATTGTTTTTCCCATCCTGTCTGCCCGTCTATTTATGTCCTTCCATTCCTCATCCATTAAAAGTATGCGTGCGCTCGTAGGTGGGCAGGTTTGCTCACGCCTTTTTTTTTTTTTTTTTCTCGCTGTTGGTTGGTGTTGGTGACCCTTCTCTAAAGGAGGACTCCGTCACCACGGGCAGAATCACAAGCATCCTGTGAGTGTGTATGAGCACTCATTTGTCAAGTGCTTATCTCACAACGGAGGAGGGATGTCAGCTTCTGTCTTCTGGCTCTCCTTCATATATCCATATGACATGTCAATATGTCATAGAGGATAAAGTGCTGCAGCCAGGCTTTTTCTTCTACCAAAATATCTTCATGCTGTTGTGTGTGTGTGTGTGTGTGTGTGTGTGTGTTTGGGAGGGAAACTAATCAATTTAGTCATTTTTAAATCAACAGTTTGTCTTGAACTTGGAGGGTAAAAGAGTAATTGTTCAGAGGAAAAAAAACACTTTCTTGCATATGTGGGCAACATTTTCAGTATTTTCACACCTCATTTTTTTCAATATCATATGTTTTGAGAGTGTAATTTGTTAATTGCACTTCCAAACAATAATGATGCCAATTAAAAAAACAAAAACAATAACATTTAATCAATCGTAAAGGTTTCCCTTCCTTTGTTTACATGCATTACTTTGCCTATCTGTGCCATGTCACTAAGCTCCACTGAGTCTACACAAACACTGTCATGTTTCACTGTGTTGTTTTCCTCTCCACTCTGCATCTCCTCATTCCATCGCTCACCTCCATCAAATCACTTCATCCTCTAACAGATCAGCGTGAAGGTTTGTCAGTTTCACTTTTAATTCCCTCCCTTTGCTTTAAAACAGACTCTAAGTGAGGTCAACCATCCTTTACAGCCCCTCTGATGAAGACTCCGATAACTCATCCCTGAAAAACCAAAATATCAATAACCTCCCCTTGTTTACCCTTGTTTACAATAGTTAAAACGTGTCCTTTTGTCTACTTGTTTGCATGAATCCTTGAATAGTTCTTGCATGCCTCCAACACCACTCCCCAAACCATGTTTAGTTGAGCCTTGCAAAAATACAAAAGGAGTCCCTGTACAGTTTGCTTAAGTCATTATTAGATCTCTGTTATGTTTTGTGGCCGTAGATTCTTTCCGACCGCACCCCTAATGTCACTGTCAACCACATCCACCCAAAGCCATTGCTGTTTTTCAGCCTCAGACTTTCCGTCCGCCTCTTTAGGCCTATCAGAGGTATGTGATGGATTACTCTGGTATTCAGGTGGCCAACGGATTTGTCAGGTATTTAGGCAGATACACCCCTGCTCTCCCACTGAGGGACATGGGTATCAGAACTGACAAAGCCGTTCTCAGGGGATTATGCCTGTTTCACAGCCATGGGCATCCACTAACCAGTGACTGAGAGATTTGATAGGCACACGTTAACCTAATGAGAAGACAGACACCCCCCATCCCCCGGTCCTCATGTGATGCTGCAGCAGGGGACCCTGCAGGAAAAAACATGTTGATAATGTTGTGTTGCAAGCCTTTTTTTAAAGTCACTTCTGCTTGTACTAAATGCACTGTGTAACAGCTTTAAATTATTGAATGGAAGCAAGTGGTTAATCTCAGAGGATTTGGTTCCTTATTCAATCATTTACAGACTGAAACACTCCCCGAGTTGAATGATTCATGACATTGTTCAAGAAAGAGCTAATGTTTTGGAAATTATCTTTTACTTGTAGCATCTGCAAAACACTACTGTGCAAAGAGCTGACCTATGGAATATTTAGGAATGAGTTGGCAGAGTGCTGACAGGGGGATGATCAGCCATCATGGTAGCCCAGTGGTGCTGCCAGGAAGCCTGGGAGCTTGCTGACTCTGTGCCAGTTTGCTCAGATATTGATTGACTGAACAGGTTCTGCTATCCTTGGGCACTTTGTCAAGGCAGTTAAATTTATAGGTATCCAGCAAGCAGGCAGGCGGATTGGAGACAGGGCTTATTTTGTGGTTTTGATAGAGTCCCGCAGCCCGTCTCTCCAAGCCGTTCTCAACAGGAGAGAGGCTTCAGGGGAATCGATAACAATTACCTGCCCTCTAGTCATTTTGTTCCACAGCACCTCTCCAAACTTAACCGCACGACATGAATTATTCACAACATTAAGTGTTCAATATACACAGGCCCCATTGACTGACTGCTCTTAGCACTGTTTAGTCTATGGAATCATGAAAGAATAACAGATACTTTGAGCTAATGGTTTTACATTAGGGCCACTTCTCTCAGGTTTCTCTTTTTCATAAGCATATGTTGTGAAAAATAGCTGCACTCGGAGAATATTATAGTTGTGTGAGAACACACAGGTGGCCACCAACATTAGTGGAATGCAAATGCTTTTTACTCAAAACACTCAAAAGAAAGTCTACGGCGGATTTGTCAAACTGGAAATCAGACGTACAGTCATATCTGTGAGAAAATTGGACCATGTTCCTCCTTTATCCTCTTTTGTACAGTGTACTAAGGCTTGTGATCCCATTCCATATCTCTCCTTAGCTCCCTTGCATGCTTAGCTTGAGAATGTCGTCCTGTCCCGTTCCCAGGCTGGAACATATGTGATCTCTCTGATCTTTGCATTTAAAAATCATTTGTCTGTGAGGAAGCAGATGTCATGGCTGATGTTAATCTCTCAGGACTGTCACTGTCTTTGTCACTTTTTTCCCGCATGAAACCATCCCTCAAAATGTAGTCACATAGTAAAAATGTCCCCTCTTGTTCACTGAGTCCTTTTATAACCTTATTTCTATCAAGCATCATCATAACTCTTCCCTAAACCTATATAGACTTTTCAGAGTTCCTGGTGTTTTTTTCCACACAGCCTCTGAAAAGATTAGTTTTATATAAAAAAATTCAAGTTACAATATATCTCAAATATTGTACAAAGCAAACTCAGAGGTCCAAACTCAAAAAGATGTACGATTCAGTGTGTTTTCTGACTCAGACTTTGGATATTAATATTTTTATGAAACACTGAGCCAAGTGGTGCAAGCCTGCATGATTGTATCAGTTAAAACAACTGCACCAGGTCTATTTACAGCACCTCAATTATTTTGGGAAAATTCAGATGATTGTGAACCCAGTCCCCATTACTGTAGTGTGGTCCAGAGAACCAGGCTTTTCCTGACTGGAATCTCAAAAGGTGCTTTTGTGTTTTTTTCTCCATTTCACCACATAATGAGGGGAATAACAAGCATGGCTATATAGCAACAACGTTCTGGTTCAAATTAGATCCGTGAGGGAGGGGTGAAGGGCGGGGGAAAGGGAAGGGGGAGGGAGACTCTGATTTGAAAATCCATTTTCATGGAGACCGGTGCAAAGGACCAATTACAGTCAAGGGTTTTGTTTTTTTTTTTACAGGAGACACAGATAGGTTGTAGCACATTAGGTGAAATAAGCAGTGATTCTGCAGGGATAGTTTCATACCATAGAGTTTAAATACATAAAACAAGCAGCGGTAGAACAACAGTATAAGATTCCCACTCAGGACCCAAAATTTTTTAGCTTGGCTTAATTTTAAAATCAAGGTTAAAGAAGTCAGAGCTTCTCTTCATATATTCAGCACACTCTGTGGTAATGTTCAACATGTCATACATTTTAAAGGTGCTGATGGAGGTTCACATAACCATATCAAGTTAGGTTTTCCTTACCATGTCAAGTAGATAAAATTGTTGTTGGTGCCAGAAAAGTCACCAGAAAAAGATCCAAAGTGTAAATATGACAGGCATTTCTTGTGCATCTTTATTTAGATAGAAAACAAGTCATATGTAAATGCTGGCCGCAAGTTTATTCTGGGCCGGCTTTTCAGTATTGCATGGAGCCTCTGCATCGGTGTTTGCCTTGTCCCTGGCGACGTCGACGGGCCCTTCTTGTCTCCATGGGAACCCCCTTTTAATGTCAGCCTATCTGCATATCAGAATTGCACAAAGAGAGGGAGAGAGAGAGAGAGGGAGAGACAGGCTGAGCAGAAGGAGCCAGAGAGAGGGAGGAGAAATCAAACAATGCCATCTCCACAGGGTCTCTCAATGATGCAACTCTCGCTACCATTTGACACTTTGACAAAAGAGGGCCAGACATAGTCTCCAGCAAAAACTGGGCTATTTTTTTGATTATATTCCCTTTTGTAGGCAAGAGGATAAAACACCCCCTCTAAGTTTTCTTGTGAATTTCCAGAGCCATTTTGTGACAGTCCTATTATTCCCATTGTGCTCGCCTGCACATTCGGACAAAAGCAACAGCCCTTCATTCTATTAGCTGTCCTGAGTTAGCTTTTAGCCTTGTGGTGCTGTATGGGGCACGGCCATTCATGCAATCACATAAAAAAAAATTTTTTTCATCACTCTCACCTTAAATATCCCATCTATTCACTATTTTCATGTGGTTGTCATCATCCTTTCAGTGCGAAGAGTCCCACCCAGATTCTCCATCCCACCCACCAACCAAGAGGTGATGCCAGGTGGCAGCGTCAACCTGACGTGCGTGGCCGTGGGCTCGCCGATGCCCTATGTCAAGTGGATGATGGGCAGCATGGAGCTGACCAAGGAGGAGGAGATGCCATTGGGACGCAATGTGCTGGAGGTCACCAACATCCGCGAGTCGGAGAACTACACCTGCGTGGCCATGTCGTCACTGGGCGTGATAGAGGCCACCGCTCAGGTCACCGTCAAAGGTGGGATACATGTTGTTTTTTTATCCATCTCTGAGTTCCTGCTGTAACAACATGAACTCTGCTGTCGATCTGAGTCACCTACAGATTTCTAAAATTTCTAGTAATGGGTTGTTGAGTGAAACACTTTTAAATGACCTCTGAAACTTCTTGTCCGTAATCACCGTTGGCCCTGTGCTGTGGCCTGTGTTTTTTGTTGATACTGAGAGCTAAAAAATTAACAGCTGCTGCTGCTTTCAGCTCCTCTGTCAATAGGAATTGATGTTAGGGTTTGTGTGTGTTCTTTGAATCCTTTTTTTCTCTCTGTAGCACGGTGCTTGTGTGGATGTGACTCTGGCCACTTACCTGTGCGTATGTGATTATGCGAGTGTGCTGTCTGCCCATCGCAGCCTCTCTTATCAGTTGTCTTGTGTATCGATCCCACTTTCCACCCTGCTGATCAATACACAGAATGTCACAGTCGTTTAGAGGGACCACAGCAATACAGACCTTCGTCTTAAAAGAAGCCATTATGAAGACTCTCTTGTTTTGTGTCTGTGTTTGTCGTACACTCACAATGGGGACCGCTCTTGCAATTTTATTGTATTGTCAGTAATGAGCAGGCCAGTTACAGGACACAAAATTAGGATCTCAGTCTAGCTCCTCTATTCATTTGGAGATATTGGCTTCTGACAGCCCTATAAGGATTAGCCTCTGAAACAATCATTTCAGTGCTTTGATTTACAGAATGGAGACATGACCTGTCATGTCTTTTCTCTACAAAAGCTCATTTTAGCTGTATTGTGCCTACATTTTCAGAATCATTCTAGCAAATGTGTCAGATGTTCAATTTTTCTCAAATTGCCCGCAAGCCTGTTCTTGAGATTAAAGGTAATACTCTGCTTCTTCTTTCTTCTCAGCCTTGCCAAAGCCTCCAACCTCCCTTATTGTTACCGAGACCACAGCCACCAGTGTGACTCTCACCTGGGACTCTGGAAACCCAGAGCCTGTGTCCTACTACATGATCCAGTACAGAGCTAAGACCTCAGACAACGGTTTCCAGGAAGTAGAAGGTGTGGCAACTACACGTTACAGCATCGGTGGACTTAGCCCCTACTCTGAGTACGAGTTTCGTGTCATGGCTGTCAACAACATTGGCCGCGGGCCGCCAAGCGACCCTGTGGAGACACGCACCGGCGAACAGGCCCCCTCCTCGCCACCTCTGCACGTCCAAGCTCGCATGCTGAGTGCCAGCACAATGCTGGTCCAGTGGGAGCCGCCCGAGGAGCCCAACGGGCAAATCAGGGGCTACCGGGTCTACTACAGCTCGGACCTGACAGCTCCTCTCAGCGCCTGGCAAAAACACAACACGGATGACAGCAGCTTGACTACCATCTCTGGCCTGACTCCTGATATCACCTACAGCCTCAGAGTGCTGGGCTTCACCTCTGTAGGTGACGGGCCTCCTTCTGACATCCTGCAAGTCAAAACCCAGCAGGGAGGTGAGCTGCTAACCACTGTGTGGTTTAATTATTGTGTTCCTGTTAAAGTGCATTGGTAAAATTTTACATTTTATTTTCTGTATAGATATGACAGATCTGATAGGCATGTGTAGTTAAATGAGGGTGAATTATTTTACTTGGCAATTTTGGGGGGTTTCATTTACCTTCAGACCACAAGAAAGGGCTCATTAAGCTATTTGCATATTATTCTGTCTTTGCCTTGCAAATGCCCACACATACAGTCAGTTTAAGGGAGATGGTTATTGCTGCAGACACTGTGGAGTACATTAAGCATTAAAAATCTGCTCTTTTTCTTTCTTTTATTCTTCCTCCCTGTCTTCTCGACACTCTGCACCCAGTTCCCGCCCAGCCATCCAGCTTTGAGGCTGAAGCTGAGCTGGACAGCCGCATCATGCTCACATGGCTCTGGCCTGTGCAGGACCCCATCACCAAGTATGAGCTGCAGTACTGGGAAGCCGGCTCGGACAACAAGGTCAGAATAACAACATGAAGCTATAACTATTTAATGACTGAGTTTTCTCTCCTCTTTCGTCAGCTATCTTTTTGTCATGCCATCTATCTATCCATCTATCTATCTATCTATCTATCTATCTATCTATCTATCTATCTATCTATCTATCTATCTATC
>JAQNCA010000004.1:17763746-17783166 GCA_029783725.1 Acanthurus tractus | reverse complement strand
TATCTATCTATCTATCTATCTATCTATCTATCTATCTATCTATCTATCTATCTATCTATCTATCTATCTATTTATCTATCTATCTATCTATCTATCTTTATTTTACATCCTTCTCATTTTCTACAGTCAGATTGCACACGAGGGAATCTTGCTCTTTATGATGCAATTTCTCTGAATGGAAAGTCCCAGATGAAGCAATGTTATTGTAGTAATGCAGTCAGTTTCCCAGCTCATGAGGAAGATTTACTGTAGTAACAGACAGCCAAGTTGTTCTGTTCTATCTCTCGGCATTTTAGCCCTTCGTTCAACTCTGCTGGACCACTGCACCAGTGGTAAACTAGACAATTTGTTTTTTTTGGAGCAAGTTGCTCTCTGAGACGACTCCGTCCTCTGCTTTGTATGCATGCAGGAGGGGGAAGAAGTCTGGGCTTTAGGATTTCAGCTGAAGATTACAGTATTTCCTCCCTGTCAGAACAATACAACAAATAATACCCCTATAGTTAAACACATAAGAAGCTTTGTGTGACTGTTTTTTAATTCGGTGGTATCTTTCTCTCTACCCCCTTCAGATACATGTGACCTTCAACCCAGCGGGCTCCTATGCTGTCGACGGCCTAAAGCCTGACACTTTGTACTATTTCTCGCTGGCAGCTCGTTCTGAAATGGGTCTCGGCGTCTACACCCAGCCCATTGAGGCTCGCACCGCCCAATCCAGTAAGTCCATCATTACCCCCCCTCCACACACACACACTTTTGCGTGGTCTCTCTCATCTTTCTTATCGTCTTGTTGTCCACTAACCACTAATTTTGTAAAGTGAAAGCCACCCACAGCTCAGCTGAAGCAGTTTTCGGTCCGGGCAGCACATAGTTATGTTTCATAGGGCTTAAATCAGACAGCGTTGGCAACTTGAATGTCAAGTCACTTTCAGCACGACATAAACTGCTGACAGTGCAGCCATCCCGGTCAGCCTCACGCTTCCACCACCTCCCCTCTGTCACCAACACTAACCCTCCTGTCCGTCTATTTGAGGACAGGCCCTGAGTTCAGTGTCAAAGGTACGTTCGACGTGTCTTTTTCCCCCCACATCCATGAGCTGTTCTCTGTTATTTTGCCTTATATCATTATGTGCTTTTACAGTGCCAGCACTCAAAATGTCACTCTGCCAGCTGACTGCTGATTTTATTTTTGCTGTGGTGGCACCATGCTTGTACCAGCTCACCCAAGAGGCTCTTTTGCAGTGCATTTCTGCTTTGCGCACATTTTTTAAAAACTACACTTTGGATTTACATGGATAAGTGTGTCTTTCTTACTGTTTCGATAGAGAGGAGTGCTGCGATTTTGTTGGAGTTGTAGGAACTAAAGTGTTATCAGTCCTGATACTGTTCTTTATTATAAGATCTGATCGTTTTTGGTGCATTTTTTAAAAAAATACCAAAGTTATATTGGTACATTTTAAATAAGCAACTTTTCACATTCAAGAAAGCAATTCCAAACCGTATCTGCCGGATAAACAACAGGATCACTGTGGCTGCAGCACAAGAATAGAGAAGAGAACAACAGACTTGACAGAAGGTATTGATTTCTGTTTTCTGAAATCTTTCCCCATTTGGACGGACAAAAATCATAAAAGAGCTAACACCTCTGACAGCCACAAAGTTTTATAACTTACAGTCGAGATCAGAAATAGTTTTTGGTCTTATTCCTCCTGTCGTCAGGGGATACAAGGACACAGATTTTGGTGAACAGAATTTTGATTTCATGTGGCAGGAGGATGATGTGCATTAAATAAACAGCAGTCTGTGAAAGGTTCGGAGGCATAGAAGCAGTGGGGAAGAGTGACATTTTGTGGTGCTGCATTTAAATTTTCAGTTTCGTTTTTTTTTTTTTTTTTAAGATTCAGAGCAATGAACATGACTGAGTTGTCTTCATATCTATTAGGCTGTGTTTGTGTGGTTAAAGGTGCATTTGATAATCAGATTTTTACTGAAGGTTTGCTCCAAGACCAAAAAAAAAAGACTCAGGATGGAAGTCTTTTACAGTTATATACAAGGTAAATGCTGCATAATAACTGAACAGAAGTCATTTTGCAGTGAGACTGTTAGTGTTTTGCAAACAGTAGTAAATTAAGAAAATGTTTGAATAATTATTCATTAAGAAAAACACAAAATGCCAGTTTTCCATTTGTAAATCTTAAGTGTTTGTGCATATACCTTAAAGTATATAGTTTAAAAATGTATGTATTAGGAAGAGGGAGGGGTACATAGAGGTACCTTATCTTCTTCATCTCTGTTTTTATCTCTATTTTAAGCTCACTCTTTGTCTTGCTCATTTTTGCCTGCGAGGCTTCTGTATTTCCTGTGGTGTTGTCTTCCCCACATCCTGTTATACTTTGATCTAGCAGTTTTTTATTTAACAGGACCTTGATATCAAAATCTATTCAGCAAATCATCATCAGTGTTTTGATTCAGTCTGTCACCTTTTTTGTGACACACATGGTGTTGTCAGGTCTGTGTCGTCCTCCGTCTGTTGTCATGTGGACCAGAAACCATCTGATGAGACTCATCTCTCTTTCCATTAAGCCACCAGTGTTTTGTGAAGGTGGAGTTCTGGCATTAGCTTATTGGATTTAAGTTTGAGCTAACCGTTCATTGCTCTGCTTATTAAAAAAGAAATTTCATGAGCATGCTTTATAAGAACACCTTGCACACCTTAATATTTTTTCTTCTTAGTTCGTATTGGTTAGTTTTTTCTTAGTTCATTCCTTTGAAGAGGCCTTTTTGTGGAGTTTAATAAGTTTTTGATTTAGTCAGATCCATATAATGTATGAATGCTACTGTGTTGGTTTTCAGTGTTGTTTTTGTTCCTTAGTTTAAAGGGGACCTTTTATGCTTTTGCTTACTCTCTGCGATATAAGTAATGTTACCATCTCAAAATATTCGTGAAAAGTGTCGCCAAAGTTTTAGATAAACAAAAAAACTCAGGTGTCAGACTGCTCTTTTTTCTTCTTTGACAGTGACCTGGCAACGTTTTCTGATCAGCCTGTTCACTGGTCTGCTGCAGCCATAACATGCCAACAAAGTCCAAGGACACACCCATGCAACACTCAGTCTGTGTTGAACATGGGCTGATTTAAGTGTTCCAACCAGGACACTGATCTGGATCAAATCTTACGGAAAAAAATGTGTTCTGGTTTTCCTTTTGATGTCCTCTGGCTGTTTTGCATGAACGCTCTGAGATTAATTGAATTTTCTAATGATAAGAAAGCTTTAGTTGTTGCTAAATGTAGCCGCTAGCAGCCGCCTGCTTTAACACAGCTTGCTTCGTGCTTGTTAGCTCAGTTAGCCATGTTATCCTATTAGCTAACTGTCCTTACTTAAGTCTGTCTGCCCTGGGCCCGAAAGCCTCTTCCAGGCATGACAGAGAGCTTAATCAATATTATTCATTTGCTGCATGCCAAGTTTTACCACAATAAAGGATGGTAAACTACTTCAATTCTGAATCTCTTTATTGAAGTAATAATGTTGGTACTGCAATCCTAAATTTGTGTAAAGTACCAGGTTTGTATGGATGGAACCCAGTAATTCTCTTGGTAAGAAAACTTTGGTGCTTAGTTTGCTGGTCAATCCATATGTGCTGCACCTCAGGAGGCTCCCGTAAGTTTATCCTGTCAGATGAAAGTGGGCTTTAATGAAGGGGGGCCTTAAAGAGGCAGGAGCATAGTTTGGTGTTTCGGACACAGAATGAGCTCTGGGGCTCCATAAAAGGCAAGTATGAGATAAATAAGGAGATTTTCTGAACTGTAAATCATGTAAAACTACTATTGTGGTAACACAGAATGAAAGCACAGAGATGGAAATTAGCATTTTCGGTCCCCTTGAAAATTATTCATTGTTTTTTTTTGTTTCCTCTGGACTTGAGAGCAAAAATACTACAACAAATAAAAAACGTTGTATTTACAATTAATATTTTTTATGGCCACTACAGAAAATAATTTTATATTATTTCATGCAGAAATGTTATCACAGGCAGAAGGTGTAGCTGTAGATTACCAACCCCATATATAAACATGCTATGTCACATTACGTTCAGATTTCATGCCTACGCATTAAATTAAAATGGCTCATTACTGTCATTTCTGGCCAGCAGTTTTAATAGCAAAACCATATTGCAACAACATTGCCGGTTAGATTCTAGTCTTTCTAATCGAAACGTTAATGACAGAGCAGCATGTTGATGTAGTAAATCTGGCCCATTTAGGAATTTGTCCTAACCAGTAATCATAGCAATAATGTTTCCATTGCGGTTGCCACAAACCAGATGTTGACAATAACTGGAGTAACCGTTATTGATAAAAAAATCATAGCTTTCTGTACATTTTTGAATAGCCTAGTGTAGCTACAGCAACGAGCAGGGTCTGACAAACGCTATTTTAAAGCCTAGAGCTTCTGCATCAGTGTGCAAACACCAGTCAACACTGTCAAGCACTTATTCACACTCTTGCACATCTATAGCTGCTTTATTGCTCCCTCTGCATACTGCGAGAGGCAGCATAGAGGCCAGTTAGGAACAAATTATGTCTTTATAAAAACATTGCCTTGTAAAATTTTGGCACATTTTATATTCCGTTCAGCCTACCCTGTAGTTTCATGGTCTCTCACATAAACGCTGTGCCAAACACAGCTTCAACAGTAGCCTGGTAATGTGTTTTCGCAGCCAATCTCTCAGTCCAGTCCAGAGGCGACATTCTGTTAAGAATGGAAGCTTTTTGTATTCAGTATAAAAAAAATAAATTGTTCAATTCAAACTTGCAAAGTAATATTTTAAACTTATCAGATTCACTGAGAGTAAATGATTTGTGAACCCCAAATGCTTATAAAGTGACTCAAAATAGATTTCGACTTCATGTCATTAGAAGACAATCCAGAACATGGAAAAGACATACTTGGAATTTGCATCCAGTCAGAAAAGGTTTTGTTCGCCATACACATACACTTGTTTATTTATAGAGACATTACAGAAGCATAAGCATTGAGTTCATACATGAAAATTTTTTTATTTAAAAGACTAATATCAGTTTCCATAGCTTTTATTTTCCCAGCTGGATTTGTACTGTTTATCCCTATTCAGGCATCTATTAAAAAAAAAAACAAAACGATTGAATTGCAATGTTGACTGATTTACAAAAAGCTTCCAGTTTTGCCTTTTGTTTGCTTGTGTTTTTCGTTTATTTTTTGTTTGCTTGATCCGTGCCCCCCTCCGTGTGGTTGTGCTCCCCTCCTCCCCCCTACAGCCCCATCCGCCCCCCCTCAGGAGGTACACCTGGTCAGCCTCAGCTCCACCAGCCTCAAGGTGAGTTGGGTGGCACCGCCCGCCGCAAAGCGCCACGGTGCCATTGTACGCTACACAGTCAGCTACCAGGGCCTGTCTGGAGAGGACATGGAGCGGCATGATGTGACGGGCATCGGCGCAGACGCCACTAGCTATGTCCTGGAGGGCTTGGAGAAGTGGACTGAGTATCAGGTGTGGGTAAGGGCCCACACTGACGTGGGCCCTGGCCCTGAGAGTGCCCCAGTGAGGATGAGAACCAAAGAGGATGGTAGGTTAACACCTCCCCTTGAGCAGAGTGCTCTCAGACCCTTCACCTCTCTGTTGCTTGGGGCTGCCTGTCACTATTTTTCTTCACTCTCTTCAACCACTGCTGCACACTTCTCTGTGTCCTGTTGATCAATTTTTAGTTAATGAGGCGATGGTGGGAGCAGAAAGGGTCACTTTTTCTCTTTTTTCCTCTCCGCAGCTTGCTCTCTGCAGCTTTAACACTCTACATCTGTGGCAGGTTAAGGCTCATCACCCCGAGGGTCTCTGCTCTGCACCACTTTCCTCTGCTTTCACTGTCTAAATGCCTTCGTTTTCTTTCTTCTGTTCTAAGGAATAGAAGTGGAGCAGAACTCCCTCTCTCCGTTCCATCGCTCTTGCCTCCCTTTTCCCCCTCGTTCCTCGTTTTGTTTGCAGTCTGATAGAGAGCAGCTGCCCCTAAGAGAGAGTCATCTATAATTAATGTGTTTGAAGTCTGGTGCATACAGCTAATTTCATATCAGAATTAAGGGCATAAGAGACATCGCTAGACCACATGCTGTCCTGCATGTGGCATTATGGGGACACAGTAGACATAGAGGGTTGAAACAGAGTAGAGATGTTTTTGATTCATGACCAAATCTAGAATTACGCTCTTCTAGGGTGAACCCAAGTCTATAAAAAAACTCTGGAGTCATTATTTTGATTCTTCATCACAAAACAGTGAACTGAGGGGAAACGACTCAGCTTGTTTTGACTCTTTCCTTCTTTCTTGTCTCTCTCTTTTACTGTCTGCTTGTCTTTTTCTGTTTTACTCTGACTCATTCTGCTTTGCTTCTCTCTCTTCCCATTATTTTCCTCTGGTTTCCAGTGCCAGGAGCTCCCCCCAGGAAGCTGGAGGTTGAGGCCATAAACTCCACAGCAATCAGGGTTACCTGGAAGCCACCCCTGCAGGTGAAGCAGCACGGCCAAATCCGAGGCTACCAAGTCATCTTCTCCCGGCTTGAAAACGGCGAACCGCGAGGCCAGCCGAACATCATGGACGTCGCCCTGCCTGAGGCACAGGTACTGGATGATGTCGTGCTCTCGTTCAGTCCTTCTCTTTGTCTCTTTCACTGTCTGTAGCCGACTTTCTGTTGATTTTCCCTTTGTTTTTATCCTCCCTTGTTCCTGTATTCCCTTCCATTCTCTGAGTCCACACATAATTTCCCCATCACTGGTTCACACACAGGGAATTTTCTTTCTGTCGACTGCAGAACCCCCCTTTTCCTCCACCCTGGCTTTTTTTTTTTTTTTCATCGTTCTCCACATGTGACATTTGACTCTAAATTGGTACCCTGCTCCCACAGCTTTGGATTAGCTGTCATAACAAGATCCATTCTAATTCTACAGTAATAGCTATTAAATATTTTATATGTAACATCAGGATGGGGCTTAGCGGAACCAATGCACCTCTCTTTGCGGTTTTAGCGGTAATACATATGCACTGCCTTGTTACCATGTTTATAAATTAGTTTTTTTTTCCCTGACGCCGCCCTTTACACATTAATGCAGGCTGCTCCGAATTGCCCAAAGCTGTGTGACACCGTGGAATGGATGACAGATTGTAATCCTTAAGAGGGATTCAGAGATTCATGAATATCTTAAAACTAAAAACCCCACTCTCACTTTTTTTTCAACCCCTCTTTTGGGAGAAGAGAGACCAGCATAAGAGCCTTTTTATTTTTTTTTTATTGTTTGCCGGGAGAAACGTTTGCGCAAACCAGCATTCACTCGCACCCTCGATGGCCTCACACAGAAACATCACATTTGAACAAGTAAGCTCTTCCTGGCCTCAGGAACACCACCCAAACTCTGAGCAGCCCTGCATGCGTCTCTGAGCAGCGTTTGCTGATAAACGCTCAGCAGCAGCACTTAGGGAAACAAACGAGTTGCTGGTTCAGTTCCCAGACGGTCGACACCGCTGCGCCCTTAAGTGGAGCCATTAACCCTCATTTGCTTCAGCAAACACCCCGCTGTCTTAAGTCTTATCAAAAGTCACCTTGAAATAAAGTGTCAGATCTGCTACATCCCAAGTGATGCTAAGAAGAATCCCAGTTCTGCAAAAGGACTTTCATTGGTAAAAACATGCTGAGCCACTATCTATCTCAAATTTTTATAACAGAAATTTCTACACATAAATTATATAAAAAAAGTTATTTTGGCCATATAGAAATGAGAATAAATAAGAGAACAGAATAAAGAGAGTCTCCAGCCAAGAACTCTGCTTTTAACTCCAAAACACAGTCGAACACCTTTGTTTTCCAGCAGCATTTCTGGCCCCTGCTGCTGACAGTTTGTTGTTATCTGACTGTGTGCTGGAGTGCCTGACAGCCAGGACGCCATCGGTTGGTGTGGAAGGAGAGAAAAACATGGTGGCAGCTTGTCTTCTTGGAAGTGTTTTCCTTATGTCGACGTGTTTAGCGTGACTCTGTTTTTTTGCGCCGTGCAAACTGAACTGAACATGACCCTACCTGTTGTGCAAACAATGCTCCCCGCCATGTCTCATTTGTGCCAGGTTCACACAATAAACACAAAGACACACTGCAATTTGGCGCTCAGCATAGCTCTCATGTTCCAGTTTGTTGTCCAGGACACCGCTCAAACTCAGCGTCCCCTCCCCTGGCAGAAACCTAAATTTCTCCTCCCTCCTCCTATGGTTTTTTCCTTTTTTTTTTCCTTCCTTGAACTCCCTTCCCTTTATCTCGTGCCCTCTTTTTGCTCCCTCCTTGCCTGAGAAGCCAGTTGAGTAAATACCAGAGGCTTGCGTGCAGGTCGGTTACCCTTGATTGAGTCATCTCAACAGATTGTTTTCGGTGAGACAACGCTGAGTAGCCAACCTGTAAGGACCTGCCCAGACATCATTATAGACCACACAGTCTGCAGACGCTCCCTTGTCCAGGTTCCCCAAACTGGTTTTAGAACAATCCCACCCTTTCTAGCACGTATTTCCGTTGACTGGCACCAACAACAAGTGGAAAAAACAACCCAGATAACATGAGCAAACATGCTCACTGCTTAGATCAACCTTGTAGTAGGCGTTCCAGTTGGCCAAGAAGAGTTCATGACTCATCCCAGACTCATGCAAATCCCTCAAACGCACACCTGTAATTGATGATAAATAAAAAGGGAAAAAAACAATTTTCTTCTACCTTGGCACATCCCATAATGTTTCTCCCAAGAATTTGCCTAATGTGTTGTGAAATCAGTTCCATATCCACCCTTTCACCTGCGTTAGATGCACAGTAAGCCTGCCTGGAAGAGAGAGGAAAATAGAGATTTTCCAGGGCTCTTGCAACAGAACACAACCTCACCTTAGACTTCAATCACAAATATAAGCCGACTGATTGGATTGCATATTCTGTCAAAATCGCTATCACCTCTCCCCTTGTCTTTATCTCTCTGTTTCTGGCTCCTTCTCTCCTCTTCACTCTCTCTCAGGGTTAGCTGAAATGCTGGGAGGAGAGCTAGAAAAGCTTGCCTGTGCGTGGGCGGGTTAAGCGCCTCTTTTTCTTTTCAAGCAGGAGCCCACACAGCGCCCTCATTTCCCTGCTAAATTTAAACCAGAGGCCATGTTAACTCTGATGTTATCGACCCCTTTTCCACCATTTTCTATTGGGAAAGTGGCCTGAACCTGAGTGGGCAAGTCCAAACCACATAGCCGGCTTCATCACTATGCACTCGCAGCAACCTCTAGGCTCATGTTTTTCATATATCCATCTGTAAGAGCCGGCAGAAAATGGAGTGATTGAGTTTAAAGCCATTAGCCGCTGTCTGCGCTTCTATACATTTTTCTGCACAAGTTTTGCCCTCCTGCACAAGTTTGCCTTTATTCAGCACTACTTTTCCAGGTTCATTTTGTTTGACCACTCATGCGTTTTCGTGGTGTGTGTGTGTGTGTGTGTGTGTGTGTGTGTGTGTGTGTGTGTTGGAGCGAGCGAGGCGATGCTTCACTGCCTCTATGGCCTTCGCTGCCTCAGATTGGAGTTGAATGTGAATCGAAAAAAAAAAAGAAAAGAAAAGAAAAAAGGAGCACCTCAGCCCGTTTCACTCCATCAATCATGACAGCTCCTTCTCTTCCACATCACTCGTTCCCCCCCTCGTTCCCACTTTTATAGCCACACATCTCAGCCCATGTCATCACATTTGCATTCACCCGCCTGCAAATTATACCGCTCTGTTTCCACAAACGACGCTTATCAGCAATGATGTGTTTTCAGCTTGCGTTGGCATTCGAAATATAAATGGGGGATAATTTATAATTCTCCCGTGGATTTAAGCAGAAAGCAAGTGCAGTTGCGATAGAAAGGGATTAAGCCCAAGATGAGATAGGAACTCTTGCAAACCTTAATGTGTTCACTGCTCTGTTGACATACTGAGCGGAGTCGACGGTAAACAAATTAAGCAATTAGGCACGTCACAAACTGTTATTCATAGAGTTAAGTAGCAGCTGTTCTTAAATGGTACTATTTAGTGCCCCGCTATGTCAGGGGAGCATGAGGCAGCAGTTTTTAATGCACCGTGTGTATCGACAAGTCGCAACTGGGACCATGCAGAGGCCGTGCTCATGCTTCAGTTAGCTGGTTGGTGATGAAGACTCATCCATAGGGAGGAGGGCGGAAGAGTTGGGTCTTTTGTCTTTTCATATGCCAACAGTCAACGGAGGATGATGAACATCGTCTCTTCAGTGAACAATAAACCAGCAGAGTGTAAGACTCAACCTCGGTTTTTTTTTTTTTGTGGAAGTCTGTCATTGCAAGAGGGAAAAGTTGAACAAGAAGGAAGGCTTTAACTGCTGATGAGTTCGTCTTTGTCCACTGAATGAGCTTCAGTGTCCACTGAATGAGCTTCAAGCTCTTCTTCCTTAAGGGATATTTGATCTAAATTATAAAAATAGATGTTTTATTAATTTCCCCTAATCGCATACCTGTAGTATATGGATGTAATTTGAAATTTGAGATGTGAATCCGCCTCAGCTGCTCGATAAAATTGATGAAAATATGTAATTGCCCTTTTTACTTCCCAATAGTTAGATCAATATTTCATGAATCTGGAGTCCACATGCATAACATCAAATAAAACATGGGAGGAGACATAATTTCTTAAAGAAAAAATGTGGTAATTTGCTGCAGTTGCTGGTTTTAAGTAACCTTTGTTCAGGACCTCCCAGGTTTCTCTTTAACCACTTAACTAAAGAAGAAATAAATGCAAAAGAAAATGCTTTGGTGATTTAAAAACATTAATTTCTACAAATAATCATGTCCCCAAAAGGTAGTTTTCTATTCTATGATAACAGCTGCATTTCATTTAAGGATACAATGAAAAAGAGCCGCAAAGTCTTTTCTGACAGTGTTTTGATGTAGGACTGATGGCCCTTAATGTTGTCTGCTGTGCACTTTTGCTGCTGCGCTGTCATTAACTTGACAGACTGAAAGATTTCATAACTGCTGTTTTTATTAATGTTGCCAGCAGAAAAAACCATGCAATTGCATTCACAGCCAATGTTTTGTTATTGTGGCAGACAATAGAAATCTAAAATATGGATTTTTAAATTTGGACAAATAAAATCCTAACAATGGATTGATACCAACAGAGAGAAAGAAAACAAAAAAATATTTTTTGTTGTTTGGGTGGATCAACCTTTAACTAGAGCTCTTTATTGTTCCTTCCACTTTTCTCTGATCCCATCGTGTCCCAGCGTCACCGTCTGCCAGTCCCCTTCATCTCGAGCAGTGTCCCCCTCACCACCACCAGCACGGCTGTCTCCCTCAGCCTCCCCTCCGTCTGTGTTCCCCATTTTGTCCTACATCAGTGTCACCGGTGTCATCTCCCCTGCCCCTTGTCAGCCGGGTCACCCATCAGTGAACTCCTGTGCAGCGACTGAACTGTGGAGCGAGTTGCTGGTAAACACCAGCCGTTGCGTTCTGCATCGATGGGGTTTGATGTCACAGGGCTAGCATAGCAGCACTGGTAATAGGATTTCACGCTCGGCACCGACAGAGCCCTGCGGCACGAAATGGGCTTTCACTTCCCCCGGGAATCACTTGGCCAAGCACAGCGAGCAGGGAGAACATTTCGAAAACATATTGAAATGTAATGAATAAAAGGCCCTCCCTCAATTTCGGGAAAAGGAAAAGAGGAAATGCTTCAGAGATTCTGCGTAGTTTATACTTTATCTCCACAGTCAGATAGTTATCGCAGCAAACGGAGGTGTTCTGTGATTAAGGAAAGAAGAGGTTTGTATTGGACTCATAGGCGATGAGAAACAAGGCAGTGCATCACAAACAATGAGGAGTTCCACAAACGTTGCTCAACTTGGCTACACAATTTGTTTTATGTCACTAAGCCTGTCCTCATTGTTTTTTTTTACTCCTTCTCTTCTATGACACTCTCTCTCCCTCTGTGTTTTTTGTCTACTGCATGACTCTGTTGACACCTACATTCATCTGTCTTTGAGTGAAAAAAAGACGAGCGCTTTTTTTCCTTGCCTGTTGTGTTGTCTCTGACTCATTTCTCTCCCCGCCCTGTGTCCTGTGTCTTCTCTCCCATCAGTGGAATATTGAAGAGTCCACCGAGCATGTGAGTAAGCCTCGTGTGTGCTGCTGGGTTGTCTTGCAGGGCAGGCTCTTCTCCCATCTGCAAATTTTGGGGGGTGCTGTGTGTGCTTGTGAATTATGAGTTATTTGTGTATATGTGTGTGTGTGTGTGTGTGTGTGTGGGTGTGTTTATTTCTTTGTGCCATGCCTGTAATCCACTGGTTAGTGGTGTGAATCCACATGAAAGGCCATAACCCCATCATAACCACAGCGAGAGGTGTTTGTCCTAATGATTCCTGGTTGAAATCTATGTGTGTGAGTGTGTGATGATGTCTCAAAGCAACTATAACCACAAAGCATAAGGATCATTCCCGCTGATTATTATGTACAGCTCTAATATTTCAACATTGTACCTTAAGAAGAACTCATAGCAGCAGCTGGACTTTCTCTCGGATCCGAGGCCCCCGCTGCAGCTCGCATGCAGTGCTTTCCTCCATCATTGAGCGCTCAGTGCAGTCAAAGGCTGTGTGTCACTGGCTGTCCCAGTGTGCCGCTGACATTAATCAGGCTCACCTAACCTGCTGTCTCACCTACTGTTCCAGATGACATGTCTATCTGAGGGGAGGAACTGTGTGCTTTATCAGCTCCACACATCTCCGAGATTGCCACCAGCCTTTCATGTTCTTTTCATTTGCCTGGATGGCAGCTCACTGTTCTATGGCTGTCATGCAGCCCTTTTTGTTACGGCTTATTACCTCCTAGACGTCATATTGCAATGGCATAAATGCAGAGCCGCTTACTGTTCCTACTCAGAAATTCAATAGAAACCTGCCAGAATAACATACATTGTTTTCAGCATTCAGACAAAAGAGAAGAAGCCGTGTAGAAAAGGTTTATGGCTTTTGAGAAAGCACATCAATGAGTTAATTTGAGCAATTTTGGTTACTTGTTTCCTGTCTGTCAGAAAACATAGAAGACGGGTTAATCCGACCAGTAACTGCCCGCAAAGGTTAATACTCCCTGAGTGTTTTCATGCATATGTTTATATATAAACCCTGTTTTTTTCTCTCTCTCTTTCTACATCATTCAGTGGGATGTGCGCAGATCATTCTATTTATTTGATAACAGCCAGTTAAAGAGAAATCTGTTTGCACATCACACATGGCCAGATTTCTTCAGCTACACCCACATGGCATGAGTCAGGCTTGCCTCCTCTCCCTCTTTTCTTAATGTGTTGATTAACACCTGACAGACACAGAGCTAGACGCTGTCAGAGGAAGACATCTGTTCACACATCCTCCTTATTTCTTTAGCAGCGATGTTTCGGCAATAGCAGTCTGTGTGCCAGGTAACTAATGTAGTGTGACTAGCCACAGACAGATGTCAACAGCAAAAAACATTAGCATTTCTTGTTGACCCGTGGCATTCTCACAGGGAGCAGAATTTTAAAAGATTTTTTTTTCAGCAGATAATGATAGCGATTTTAATGCAAATCAAAACAAACTGAGCACATTAGAGGTGATGCTTTCAAATAAAAATAAAAAAATAAAAAAGCTTATATGTTTGTTTAACAGTGAAGCCCCTTCTTCCTCTAGAGTTTTCTACCCTTGTGACGATGTGGGGAGGCTCCAAGAGAAGAATCCATTTCTCTAACTAGTCGACTTGATAATCTCTGTAATGCCCTTTGGTGCTGCTCTAAGCATTAGCTCTAAAGGAAACTTTGAAGCCTCGCTTTTTCTATTTTCTGCTGAGTTTCAAAAGTGTTACTAGACCCAATTTGACCTTGCCAGAATAGGGAAAAAAGGGATCTCTGTGGCTGCCAATGCCGAGACTGTTCGAGCTATTTTGTATGATTAAAGTAATGAGACTTCCTCCATAAAGTTAAAATGGTTTTATGATACAGTAATTTAGCATTTTCTCCCCGTCTCTTTTAAAGGCTAGCATGGGAGCACCAAATGTCCCTTAAAAAGAGGGGCAGTTAAAAGCATTGTCAAACAGAGCTGGCCTTATATTGACTGTTAAATGTTCTTCTATGGTTGGGAAATTAAAACTTCATTAGTTAGAGAAACAGCATTAAAGCAAAGCTGTATAATATTCCAAGAGGATGGGAAGTTTGCACGGAGTTCCGGCAGGAAGGCTCGTAGGCATCGGCGTATTCGTCCTCTCGGTGGCCCCGCTCAGAAACAGACAACTCCAGCATGTGTGCTTAAGCCGCAGGCATTAATTTGTTCTCCGTATCGAGTGTGTGCTCGTGTCTGCGTGCATCATTGTGTGGGTGCACATGTGCACATTAATGGTGTGTTTTACAGCGCATGCATACTTCAGTGTGTGTTTATGTGCAGCATATTTATGTACATCAGTGAGTTTGTGCTTTCATGTATGCGTGTATGTGTGTGTGTGTGTGTGTGTCTGTTTACATATGGGCTTTGTTCAAGCTCAGAGTGTTTAATTCTAGTGTGTGTGGGTGTGTTTTTTTGTTCAGACTGATGCAGTCTGGTGAAGTGAGTGCCAGCACTGCAGCAGGTTACCAATAACAGTTGTTTGCTGTTTCTCTGCTGTGTTTATTCCTGACTGTTGAGTTACTGATGTGTTCGACCACCTCAGTGTGTCTGTGTTTCTGTGTATAGACTTTTCAACATTCGACACAAGTTACATGAGAGTCCAGAGAACAATCAACACCATGAAAGGAGCTCCATAATTTAAACATAAGTCTGACTTTTTATAATCTATAAGAGTTATTGAGAGTTTTCACGATAGCTCCCAGAGTCGGAGGTGAACTGCAGTATTTGGGGGCTTTTCCAGACTGCAGTAAAGAGATGAAACTGATCTCCTCTGGTTTAGCCTCGACCTTATCCATGAAGCAGACATGAACACTGACACACTGGTGATGTCCAAGCTTGTTTTGTTGTTTTGTTGGTTCATGGGTTCAGCGTGTGCCTAATATACGGGGGCAGGAATTTTTCTCGTTTTAAGAAAAGTTCCTGGTCTCGTCTGTGTGCCTTAAGTACTACTAATGTTTTGTTTTCTGTTGTAGGTAAATTGATCAAGAAACTACAAGCTAATACAGAGAAGGGTGTTTTTTTATTTTATTATGGTTTCTGTTGGTGTCGTGTTTTTCTCTAAGGGGAAAGCAGCTTGTGTGAAAAGGGGTTTGTGTTTTGTTTTTTTGCCATTGAGGCGGTCTGGCTCAGGCTCGCTGATTCCTTTTAACCTCTGACCTTGTGTTTTTTCACGCTTGTAGGAGGCCATCATCGGTGGACTGCAGTCTGAAACCACCTACTCTGTCACTGTGGCAGCATACACCACCAAAGGAGACGGAGCTCGTAGCAAAGCTAAAGTCATCACCACGACTGGAGCAGGTCAGAGTCAGTTTTTATCTGGGTTATTACATAAAAACACAAGATGCGTGGTGACTGTGTACCGTGAATGCAGTGGTATTATCTGGTAGACTTATAACTGATAACCTCTGTCTCCCCCTTTGATCAAAAGATTGTCCGCATGACTGGAATATCGTGTTAGTTTAAGTGGGATGCATGCGTGTTACTTTTAACCTCCACACTGGTTCACACAACCACCTGCAGTTAAAATGCTGTGAGCACGACAATCTCCATATGCTGCACTTTAGTTTTGCTACATATTTTAATCTTTAACTATGAATCTCTGTATTTTGTTAAAGCAACAGGAAAGCAAAGCTGTTTTCTCTTGACTTCTCCCATCTTACTGCTAAGCTAAGCTAACAGGCTACTTTCTCTGGCTAAATATTTAATAAACAGATGTGAGAATAGGATTAATTTACCTATCAAACTTTTTACTAAATAGAAATTGAGGATCTTTCCCAAAACATTTAACAGTTAATTTAAATACTGTCAGTGTTTAAAAATGTTCCTGTGTTGAGAAGAGTTGCAGCAAAAGCTATTTTTTTTACACCAACTTTAATCTTTTTTCAGTGCCAGGCCGGCCCACTATGATGATCAGCACCACCATGGGCAACACAGCGCTGGTTCAGTGGCAGCCTCCGAAAGAGATGGTGGGTGAGCTGATGGGCTATCAGCTGCAGTTCAAGCGCACAGATGAGGACACCTACACGTCACGCGAGCTCAGGAAGGTCGATGACCATTTCACCGTCACTGGGCTTCACAAAGGCGCCACCTACGTCTTCCGCCTCAGTGCACGCAATCGTGCGGGCATTGGCGAGGCTTACGTAAAGGAGATCAGCACCCCAGAAGACATTCCTTCAGGCTTCCCATTCAACCTCCAAGTAACAGGACTGACCCAGTCCAGCACCCAGCTGACCTGGGACCCCCCGCTGCTGGCCGAAAGGAACGGCAAGATCATATATTACATGGTTGTGTACCGAGACATAAACAGCCAGCAGAACAGCACAAACCGCACGGCCGACACCCACATGACTATCCACGGCCTTAATCCTGACACAACCTACGACATCCGGGTGCAGGCGTTCACCAATAAGGGCGGGGGACCCCTCAGCCCCAGCATCCAGAGCCGCACCATGTCAAACGGTAGGATTACTGGTCGAACGCATGACTGACATTTATACACAAACATGCAGGTGGTGTTTGATATGGAAACATGTAACCGGGGTTTAAGACATGCACACATAATCATCACATACTTATTTCACACACGCACCAACGTTTGTGAGCAAAAAACAAGAGGGATGCTGCATCACTTTCTTATTTTCTGAACACTATAAGTGGCTCTTTGTCAGCGCCACGTCTTTCTCATCAACTACTTAGTACAGTACAGCACTTTGTTTATTGATTTATAGAGTACTAATCTCATTACACGCTACAGTCACATTACCATGCTGCCTCAACCCTACTCCTATTAGTCACGAATCTGAAGTGAACCCAGCATGCAACTCCTCATGCATTTTATAATCTTATAAATGTAAGATTCTTCTTCATAACTATCCGTTATGATGTCTATTTTTATACCCATGTTTTCAGTTCCACTGCCACATACATTTATTGGTTATTGCGGGGATCTCCGCCTGTTTCATATGTGTTGTTGCAAACGGGGTGTAATGAATGGTAGGGCTTAGGGAAATGAAGACTATTTTTATGTGTTCTGTAACCGAGCGTGAATGAGATTGTTGATGTTCTTCGAACCCCCCCTTCGGCTTGCAAGTTTGATCTTGAGGTTCACACTGTTTACTGCTGTATTGCTGTACAGGGGTGTGAAATAGACTCCCCTACATTCTTTAACATACAAGATGTCACACTTGAGATATTAATTGGAGGATTTTTTTTTTTTACCCTAGATTTTCCAACCCTAAACTTCGGTGTCAAAGCCGTCACGAAAACATCTGTTCTTCTCACCTGGGATTTGCCACCAAACTACAAACCCCAAGTGCCTTTCAAGGTGAGTGCCAGACTTTCAGCAGTTTTTAAAAAAAATCCACATCCATTACACAAGGACAGGAACATTTCACCATGAGCACAATTTACATAGACTTTACCTTTGTGGGAACTTTTTAATGGTTTTATAATCTCTGGTTTAATGTGGGGACAGTTACCATTATAGTATTATACTTTACAGGATTTACTTTTAGAAAGCTAATCAGGTCACTGTAATACGAACACAATGGATAACATGTGCTACACTTGTACTGTATTTTTACATTATTGTACTGCAGTTCTACACTATTAGCTTTTAACACTTTCGCCAGGGTGTGATGCAGTAATTTTTCCTGTATGAACAGAAAAAAAGACAGATTCATGCTCATTTTTGAGGTGTAATAATTTGTCAGAATGACATTATACCAATTCCCACCCAGTAATGGGTCAAAGACAATTTAAAGTCTAAAAAAAAAACCTATTAGATATGCTGTAGTTCAGTGAGAAGGTTTGACACTGAAACACACACTCGATTAGATGTCAGATGAGATGGGCGACTCTCGTGGGACTGTACGGCTTTTGTCCATGTTTGAGTCAGTCTGTTCAGCAGGAAGTAAGAGCAGGGACTGCTGCATTTTGTGGGAAGGATACGCATTTTGTGTTTTTATGTTAAGTTGCAACCACAGCTCCAAGTTTTCCCTTGTGTGCCCACAGATCTTGTACAACCAGCAAAGCGTGGAAGTGCAGGGGAACCTGAAGAGGAGGCTGATCACGCAGCTGCAGCCAGACACAGACTACTCGTTTGTGCTGACAAGCAGGGGCAACATTGCTGGGGGTCTGCAGCAGCAGGTGTCCATCCGCACTGCCCCTGACCTAATCAAGACCAAGCCCAGCACACATCCGGCTCAGGGTGGAAAGATGACAATCAACCTGCCGAAGGTCCAGCCCGCCACACATGTCAGGTCAGTGCTGAGACACAGGAGGCTGAACGCTCGGGCTGGATGTGACTTTGATCAGTAATCCACCAATAGATGATGACTGTTGCTGCTACAGTGACCAAGCTTTCCATCAAGATTCAGTAAAATGTTTTGTGTGATGCCTTCAGGCAAAATCTGGAAAATATCAAGAGAACTGTGCTGTAGCCAATTAGTATGAAAAGTGTTATTACTCAAAAACTAATAATATGGTAATGTCTAGGTAACCGGGCGTCACTGTTGGTGTGCATAGTTCATCTTGGTGTGCATTCATATTTAATTTTACAGAACAAACACTTCAGAGGCCATCAAATTTAATAACCCTGTGAGTAAATATTGACAAGAAATCAATATTTACCTGACATTTTGGGGCTTCTTCAGGTTCTTCACCTCTAAAGACTCAGTGCTAAAAAAAACATCATTGTTTGACTGCAACTCTGAAAACTAAACAAGCAGCACAAGATGCTCACTTGTATCAAATCAATACTAAACCTGTTTTCAAACTTAATGCTGCGACTTTTAGCCTCAGCCAACTTCACACAGCAGCTGATGATAACCAAGACTTTTAACGACGGGTCGAGCTGTATTATCTTTGGACTCAAATTGCTGAGGGCAAAATTGTGCCTGACCTTGGCGAGTAATGCCTTTCGTTGAGTAACACACACACACACAGACACACAGACACACACACAAACACACACGTCTGAGTGAGGGGAGTGCACAGGGTTGATTGGTAAAAAGATTACAGGGCTGTCAGAGCTGGTCAAGCTCCAACACAGATTGACAGGCAAAGAGTGCACGTGATTGGAGATGGGAGAGTGGAGGTGTCTGTCTGTGTGTGTGTGTGTGTGTGTGTGTGTGAGTGTGTGTGTGTGTGTGTGTGTGTGAGTGTGAGTGTGAGTATGTGAGGGGGTGAGGAGTCTTGTTAAACATGTCTTC
>JAQNCA010000004.1:17738725-17755888 GCA_029783725.1 Acanthurus tractus | reverse complement strand
CTCCCAAATGCTCACAGAACAGGAGAGATCCGGTCTCATATGCCTGGTGTGTGTGTGTGTGTGTGTGTGTGTGTAAAAGACACATGCAAAACACTGCTGCTTTAAATTACCGCTGTTATATAAAAACGTGAATCTTTTCACTTTACTTTCTTGAGTCATCGCTTGTCTGTTGCCTGATATAGGCACATGGGTTTGTGCTCACATGATTGAGACGTGCTGAAACGCTCACACACCCGTACTGTAAGTTTTTCCGGCAGTTGCCCGAGAGTAAGAGAGATAACAGAACTATTTGACAGAGCGCAGGACTCTTTGAGCTCATCTCAGCTTATCTTTCCAATTAATATCTGCCTGTGTGCCGAAGAGCCGGCTGCTGTGCGGCTAATGATCCGGATTACCGCTGCCTGCCGCCCCGCCACTCCCGCTGCATGCTGGGAGCCCAATTCCCTTGGAGGGCTGCGATCTGTCACCCATGCCCCTCTGCACACACCCCCTCCCCGACGTGCATCTCCCATTGTCGTGCAATAGGAGACAAGCTGTGCTCTAATGAAAGATGCCAGGCACCTCCCTCTTTCTCTTTCTCATCTGTCACCTTGCTCTCCTGCAGTTGGACTCCATCTTCCCTCAGACACTTTTCAAATGCCACATTGCGTCGCTTCATGCGCCCACCCCTCACACACACACCTCCACCCCTCCCTCCCCTTTTGTCATCTGAAGACGGAGGAGTGGGATGACGTCTCATTTACAACCAAGGTGGAAATGCACCCTCACTGTCACCTCCTCCTCCTCCTTCTCCTCCTCCTCCTCCTACTCTTCCGTCACGGTGTGAACACTAATGAAGAAGAGATGAGTCCTCTCCTGTGCCCCCATTTATCTCAGTGGCCAAGGGACATGCACACACATCCCTGCCTGTCTGTCTCTGCCTCTCTCATTCTCCTGTCTCACACCTGCTCTGCCATCATCTCTAATGTGATGCAATGCTCTAATAGAAACACACTAATAACTTCATTAGACAAGATTGTTATTTTATTTTAGGACGGTGTCTTATGAACCAGGTCGATATCTTTATGGTTCATTCTGCTGCATCCTGGAACCGCGGCCTGTTATTAGCATGAAATAACTTCTTCTCAGGGTGCCAGAAACAAAGAACCTGCAGTGAGATAATTTTCCCTTTATTAAGGAAGACTTAGATAACTCTATATGTGCATATTTCAGTTACATTTTATTAAAACTCATTGTAACAGTGTTAGCTTAAAAGAATACTGTACAAAAAATTCCCTAATGGATAGTTTCTTAGGCTGCCTGCAACTTCCCAAATATATCACAACAATTTTATGACCTGTGTCCTTTTCTAATCTCAGCATCATTAAAAAGACTAATCGAGGGTCTGCTGGAGGTTTTAATGAAGTCATAAGTGTCAGCACTTCCTTACTTAGCCACTAGACTTTGTGAAAACCAACTAAAAAGTAAGAAAATACAGTAAAAAACCACCTAGAGTGATCGGATCTGTCCCGTTCAAAATGATCATTTTAGGTGGATGATTGTTATAACCAAGTTAATTGTTCCTCTTAATTTCTCACTCATATTACCATCCAACTTACATTTGTAATTTATTGCTATTGCATGGATTTATTATTTTCAGACCTCTATTGATGGTTAAAATACAGAACGGCCTTTTCTTTACCAAGGGCAACATGAACTATTTTCTTTTTTCTAAGACTGTTGCAGTGCCTGGTCACAAAGGCAGATTGCTTGGCCTCTGTCACTGCTCTTTGTAGCTTCTTTTAAGAATCGCTTCTCCAACCTTCACACTCAATGCGAAAACCTTGCATACATCATAAAGTTTTGAAGTGACTAGGCACCCAAGCACCTGAACTTTTGCTCTTCTCTTTTCCCTTACAGATGACATTTTCCGCCAGTCCCTACTCCGACCCAGTCCAGGTCCAGACAAGTATGGCTCAGGGGATGGAGCAGCCTGAAATGTTGTGGGTTATGGGCCCAGTGCTGGCTGTGGTCCTCATCATCATCATCGTCATTGCCATCCTGCTCTTCAAGAAGTAAGAAGCATTACTCAGTCATTCTTGTGTGTTTGCGTGAGGTGGAACTGCAGTGACACTTCCGATTGTAGGTTTCTTTTGGTTGCATCAGGAATGGTAATGCAACATGCTCCTCTCTGCCATTTGCACCCGGCTGCACACAGACCAAACTGTAACATCCAATTTCCTAGGCATAATATACAGTGTAACAGGAAAGGAACCGAAGGCGGATTGATTTGTCTTTCAGAAAAATCCTCATTTCCCCCCAAAAGACTTTGGCCCAGTTGGCTGTTTTTAACAGTACTATGTGAAGTGTCAGTTGAAATGGCAGCTGACATTGCCTCCCTAATGAAAAGCACAGCTTGGCTGTCAAAAACCCTTAGCTGGGAGTGAGAAATGTGTTTTGGCCAACACCATTGGTCATTTCAAATAAGAAACAGAAGGCTGCAACAGAGGGCTTAACTAAAAGCTCAGTCAATATCTTTTAAAAGCACTTAAGCTGCCCCTGTGCAGCACACCGTGCAAACACACAGGCACATAAGGTGCCGAGGAGGAACAGTTTCATGTATAATGACACAACTAGTACGGAAACGATTACTTGATTAGTCGGTCAGCAACTATTTGTATATTGATTTATCAATTTAGGTGATTTATCTGATAAAATTTTAAGACCAGGCTGATCAGCCGCTTAGAAACTAGTCTGTTAGCTTCTTTTATTGTTTGTATATCTTTGTAAAATGATTATTAAAGTTTGACAACACTTTGAGCTGTAAAAATAATCATAAAAAACAGTCATTATAAATAATCCCTATAAAATAATATTAAGTTGGAGTGCTACGTACAACTGGCCTGTCATTACAATTGTTAGTATTAAACAGTGGTTTGTTTTATAGTATGGGACACAATAATAACAATAATAATGTGGTTTGGACACCATTTAGATGGGAATGTATAGTCCACAAGTGATTATTTACCACATTCGGCTTCTCCCTGATTAAGTCCCTCCAACGTATCTTGCCCTGATGGCTCCATAATAAATTCTCTGTTTCAAATCATACCAATTCTCCAACCTGCCTTCCACACCCTCGCAGGCTGCCGTGTGGCTGCCGTCTCCAGCAGCCTTAGAAAAGTGGCTGGTTAATAATAGGCCTTGAGACAGCTCACTGCTGAGTAGCACGTCCTCTGTCTGGAAGCCCTTTCTCTATGTAGACACAGATCGACAGGAGGGACTGTGGGGAGGTGGCTGTGTGCCCTTTTTACTTTGGACTGGCAGTAAATGTGCTAAGGAATAATAACGCCCCTAGCTCGGGTTGTTATTGCTACCTGCATATTCGCCAAGACCAACACCAGCAGTGAACAATGATGAGGCTATTCTCAAAAAGGTCCCCAGCAAGCGTTAAGATAGCTTTAATGCTGTGCTTTCAAGGTGTGGTTTACACTTATGGAACAGTTGGATCTTTTCTATTTTTCAAAGTAAAATCGGAGCAAACATAGTTTTAGGTTCATATGGATACAATTTACATATTAACACCCCCTTCTTTTTGCCTTCTGTGAATGCAGCAAACAGGAAAGGTGGGTACTGTCACTGTCACATCCGTCATGACTTCATCTCCCACCACCCAAGTTCTATTCATTTGTATCGTATAACTGTTGTCTTCATCCACTTTGAAGGGTTGCAGGGTCAGTTTCCTCTCACCTCCAATTGGCATTGCACAAAAAAATTCAGCTCAAATAGGAAAAAAAAGAAGCTTTCAAATTGGTGTGTCTAGTCTGATTTGTTCAGTTTTACAGGACTCAAAAGACACGAGGGGCAGCAGACTCTGTAGCCCTTGATCACCGGGGTCAAAGGAACCCCCAGGTCACTTTGGTGTACCAGTGCATGTTCCACATCAAGTGCAAGTGTCCCTCCTCAGATCGTCCTGTCTGCCATGGTTTGTCTCTGTGCTGTGTTTCATTATCCAGCCAGTGTCAGCGTGCCCCTTCAGGATCGGCCCCATCTGAATATGCCAAGGCATCACCTGCTGTTGAATGGGCCATTGTGAAGTAAATGCCAGACAGGGAAACTGCTGAAAAAGAAATGTTCCCATCTTTAAAGCTGACATTTTCCACCGAGACCTATTCCTCCACTTTTCCCCCCTCTCCCTGCTTCCTTGTGGCAGGAGTCTCAACAAAGGGCCCTGTTCTACCCTCATTAAGTGCACCCTGTACTGCACACACACACACACACACACACACACACACAGACACTGTGTACGTGTGTGTGTGTGTGTGTGTGTGTGCTTACATTCTCACACGTCTTAACCCTTACATTGAGCCTGAGATGAATAACCCTATTCAGATTGCTGCCATGTTTACTTTACCCCCGCACTGAAGTGTCATGTAGATTGGTATCTGATTGGGTCAGAGGGAAGATGAGGGGTGTGGAGAACAGATCACACATGACCAACTCCTTCACCCCTTCCCCCAGCACCAGCAGTGATCTCTGGGAAAACCGGATACAGTCTGGCTTAGCTCTCTCGGCTGAAGAGGAAAAGATGCTTGTTGTAGATTAGCCGTCACGCTGCTAGCATTAGCTTAAGCCCCCGCAGCATAAGATAACAGGTGGCGGTGAGGCCCAAGCCCCGGCGCCTGAGGTGGACTGGGGGCAAGGCCGTGTGTGTGTGTGTGTGTGCACCAACAGCTTTATGTATTCTCACCACGCCGGGCATCAACAGAAGGCCCTGCTCCTGCCTAAAACCCACGCTCGCCACTTGCAAATGGAGTGCAATGAGATGTGAAATTTCCACAGGGCGTCCTGATGCTTCCTCACGCCCATTTCCATTTCAGTCAGGAGGATTGTGAGTCTGCAGCTGTATCTGTGTGAGTGTGTGGGATTGTGAAAAGTGAGAGAGCTGGGTAAGCCTACATCTGTGTGCCTGTTTGTGCGCGTATGTCAACAGATGCTGGCTGTCTGAACGTTCAGATACAGGCAGGCTCAGTATTTCTGTTCGTCTCTCCGCCTGATGGACAAAGCCACGGTCGACCGAGCTGAGCCAGTCCGAGCCGTGCTGTTCTCTGCTACGCTAGACTCAGTTAGGCCAGGCCTGGCAGCGCAGGTGCTGCCGAGCTGGTCTAATTACCCAGTGTTGTGCCACCCAGCTGATGAGCTAATTACAGCATCCGCCTGTTTTCCTCTCAATCTGGAAAGCCAGTAAACACAATGTGTTGTTAGCACACACACACAGCAGTGAAAATCACACATTTAAATCTTTGCTACACACAAACACACACCGTCATGTACACATACCCACACAGCAGCTGTCACCTATCCAGCGGCAAGCAAACCCAACCTAAGCCCACTCCAGGAAAGTGATGGCGTTGCTTCAAACACATTAAACTCCAGTTGGCTAACTAATGGGGGTAATGCCCTGGTACCTATTGTCTTTTGAATTGCTGTCCTCAGCTCGAGTTTTGAAAACTATTAACAATGCCTTTCACCTCATCAAGTTTGCAACACAGCGAAAATACAGGCATTTCCTTGTATTTTCCTGCTCATGCAGAGGTATGTGGTTGGTCTTGGTATGATGACGTGATTAACGCCATGCTGTCTGTTTGTGCCACCTCAGGAAGCGAGCATCACCCCTGCCCAAGGACGAGCACTCAGGTGGGGTGAAAGACTCCCTGCTGGCCAACTCCTCCGACCCTGTGGAGATGAGAAGACTCAACTACCAGACCCCAGGTAATAAATAATGACCACAATAATACAGTAGCAACTTATAGGAAAGTTTTCTGTGTTTTTCTCTCAGCCCTCAAGATAGAAACTTATGCTGCATTTGTGTCAAAGAAGGGCAAAAATCTCATGTTGAAGTTTGATGGTTGTATAATTTCAAGGTTGTTCATGCAGTTACAATACTGTGCAATGACATAAATAACCATACACATAAGTTTGGGTTATAAGACATTTGAAGACCTTGATGTGAGATGACCTGATTACTTTTTTTCAGTCCAAATAACTTAATGGTTGACATGAGTGCCATTTACAAGTCAAAAATCCAAATTCACGATTGCTTTGCTTTCTCTTAATAACCTGCTCATTCGCAAACTTAGGAAATTTTGTTGTGTTGGAAAAGTTTGTGTGAATGTACAAACAGTACCAAGAGTGTGATTTTTAATCAGGGATGAAAAAAATGCCGGTTCACTCAACATTTCTTTTATTAAAAAAATGACTTAAAAGTAAAATCTGCCTCATGAGGGTCGTCGTTGCAAAATAAAAATCCTCCCTGACATTCATCAGATGATCCTATCTGCAACACTGATGGAAAACATCTTAAGGTGACTCATACCTCTAATGGTGTTTCTTAATATCTTTTATTTGCAGACTTTCTTTTCTTCAAATGGTGGATATTACTTTTTTGAAATATTTTTTTCCTCAACTAAACTTAGCAGCTATGCAGGAAGCAATCTTCATCTACAGTGAACACCTGCTGTCCATCTTTATATGACGGATCTCTTGTTTATGAGTGCTTCGTAGCAGGTGTTTCTGTATGAAATTCATGTTTCCTGCTTATATATATTTTTTATTAATCCTCAGGCTGTGTATCTGACCAGTTCTCAGAAATAGAAAAATAAAAATTGGTCAGTAAGAGAAAATAAACAAATGTTGTTCGCCATCATCTCCAGCTCTGGACTGAATCAGTGGAGGAAGGCCGAGTGAATTCAGATTCAATCCACGCGCAGTGCTGATGTGGAGGTGGGGGGGGTTGGGATGTCAGGGTGCCCACCTCAGCATCAGCCTTCTTCCTTTTTCCTCCTGATCTCCTCCTTCCTCCCCCGGCCCTCACTCCTCCTCCTCCTCCTCCTCCTCCTCCCTCCATGAGCTCCTTTCATTCCCCCTAGCTGGTAATGAGTCTTGCTGCCTCTGATGTGAAGGTGAGCCATGCAGAGGGAACAATGGAGCTGAGAGAAAATGTCAACCCTGACGCACGCGCATATGTGCGAGTTTCTGTGTGTTTTTCCTGTGTGTGTGTGTGAGCTTCCCCTCTCACGGGTTATTAAAGATCTTATTCGCCGTACACACACACACACACACACACACACACACACAGACAGCCCCTTTGAACCCCTGCAGAGGAATTAAACAGTGCCGCCGCTCGAAAAGAGCCCTGTTCTCCCATCCTCCCACTCCTCCTCTTTCCTCTTTGTCTTCCATTTCCCCCTGTAGGGTAATCTCTCTCTTTCTCTCTTTCTCTCTCTCTCTCTCTCGCTTTCTCTCACTCTCTCTCACTCTCTCTCCCCTGTACGTCAACATTTATCTCCTTCTTTCTCTCTCTCTCTCTTTCCCACCTCGCTGTTTTCCTTCAAGAGTGGTGATTATCAAAAATCGCCAAGGCTGCGTCTAGCTCGTGACGCCACGTGAGATTCCAGGTCTAAGCTGAATGAATATTGAACAGCCAGCTCCTCCGTCCCCTCGCTCTCTTTCTCTCTCTCTTTGATTCGCCCACAGCAGGTGAACGTTCCTGCCCTGATTCTGATTGTCGTTAAGTGGTCCAGCCGA
This sequence comes from Acanthurus tractus, assembly GCA_029783725.1. Classification (NCBI taxonomy): domain Eukaryota; kingdom Metazoa; phylum Chordata; class Actinopteri; order Acanthuriformes; family Acanthuridae; genus Acanthurus; species Acanthurus tractus. Next base: position 17,748,322 of record JAQNCA010000004.1, on the reverse strand, counting down.
TTGCAGCTCATGTATCCAGCATGTTGGTTTGTTAAACAGACCTTGGCCGTACCTTTTAGCACTCAAACAGCAGGCATGTGGTTCTTTGAGAGACCGACCTGATTCAGATAGGGTTTGCAAATACTCAGCCCAGATCACTTGTGTTTGACACTTTGATAAAACATGTAGTCGTACTTACTGAGTGGTGCATTTTACAGTAAGTAGTCCCAGAAGAGTGTATGAAAGGGGATTTCTGATTTAATGCAACTGGGTTTGTGGTTTAAGCATCATTTTAATCAGTAATTATTAGATTGTGCTCATCATTGCTATTTTCTGGCAACATTGTCTAGATTCTCAAATGTTGACATGTTTACAACCTGTCTCACATAATTAATAATTACCGAGGGCAAGATCTGGCCAAAACTATGACAACTACACCCAAGTTGTAGTAAAGTTAAAGTTTCCTTGAACACATCTGATAAAACATGCAGTGCCCTTTTCCTCAGTGGTGCAGTTTAAAGCGAGCAGTCGCAAGGGAGTATTTTAAAGTCAAGCTTTGTATGCACTTCTGTTTAACAGCCTAAACTACACGACTTGAATTGTCCTGAGAAGGCAAACACCACCCGCCGCGCACTCCAACTAGCTTGAAAGGTTATTTGCAGATACTGTTTGGCCCTGGTCTGATCCTGAGCCATCTCCATTGATCGAGTGTTCTTCTTCCTCCCTCCTTCACTCTCCTCTCTCTGCAGGTCCCAGCTCTCATCGCTGCCCCAACACTCCAAGTTAGTCTGCTCTCTCACCTGTTGTGTTATTTCCCACATATGCAGCCTCGTATCCCCTCCTTCCCTCCTTCCCTCTCTCTCTCACTCTCTCACTCCTGATCCCATTCCTCTGTTCGATCCTGACAGACATCACAAGCCCACAAGCTTGTAGCTTCTGGTGCTCCAAGGATGCAGCAATGTTGTCTTTTGGCTTTGAACTTCCCACAACACCTTTTTTTGTTTTTGTTTGGTTTTTGGTGTGAAAACAGTGACTGGATGGCTTTCCAGATAGTTGAGCAGTTGAGCAGACAGTCACGCAGTTGCTGTACATTAGCCTTGTTATCTATGGCTTCACTCTCCATTACCCAACAACATGGCTGAACACGCAAGAACACACACACACACACACACACACACACACACACACACACATGCACACGCACACGCACACATGCACACATGCACACCCACCGAGGTCCTTCTGTGTGATAGTATTCAATTAGTGTAATTGGTCAGGTCTCATTTTGTGCAGTGGCCATAGTTACCAGCCATTAGCCATTAGCATTACAGCAATAATGAGCTTGCAGCAATCGTTCATCTGAAAGCGTGACCTATGACCTTACAGAGGCGCTCAGCCAAAGGCTCTAATGTTAATATGAATAACTCTTTTAAGTGTCTTTCTGATCTCTGTGACTTCAAGGCACTGTGTAAGGTTATGATGTTCCGTGTAGAACTTTAGAGCCTCTTCATGCGTCGCATACAGTTAACTTTTAACACATAAGGCAAGTTCCCAGCAATCCGTTTAAGCGCAGAGCCTTGCCAAGTTCAGAGGCACAGGGGGAATTTGTGTCGGTAGATTAGCAATAAATCATCCAATAACCCGGTGATGAGAAATCTAGAGAGCGGCAGGGGGGTTGTTGAAATTAATCCAGCCCAAGCGCCCCAGGCTGGGCCGAAAGATAGTCTATTGTTGGGAAAGAGATTTTCAAAGAAATGAGTTTTGGCTGGTGACCAGTCAGTTTTTTTTCTCTCTCTCTCTCTCTGGGAAGTGACAGTGTGACTGATTTGTAGAGACTTGTGGGTTCTTGCTCTGATCCCACCTCTGTCACCAACTGAGCGTTGTGGAGTCAGAGATGTCTTCCTCCTGCTTTCTTCCAGGAGCATGCTCACTCAGTCACTCATGTGCATTGCTGTGCCAGCCCCACCTCTGTCCTCCTCACTTAGCATGACGATACCACCAAATGTCACCAAATGTCACCAGCCTGTTTCAACTTGTGCGCTCTCTCTTTCTCTGCTGTCTCTCTCTCTCTCTCTCTCTCTCGTTCTCGTCATGCATTGTTGAACAAAGTGCACTCTCCTCACCGTTACACAGCCACCTCATGGTCCCACTGGCAGCTTCACTCACCCTGTGGTCCAACTAGTGTTTGTGTAAGTCCATGTGCATGTCCGATGTGAGGAACAGCCGGGTCTCACGCTTTTCTTTGTCCCTCTCCCCCCACCTTCCTGTTCCTGCTCTCCCTCTCCCAGGAATGAGGGAGCACCCGCCCATTCCTGTCATTGACCTGGCCGACCACATAGAGCGACTGAAGGCCAACGACGGCCTGCGATTTTCCCAGGAGTATGAGGTGAGAGCCGTGCAGCACCGCTGTATCAGCGTGTCTCGCTCTTTCATCCATGTAAATGTGTTTCTTTGTTATGGTATCAAGGAGGAAGTTTGTGTTTATGCCTCTTTGATCCCATATGCATGTTTTCTAATGGATTATGGAAGACTTCTTTCACAGGCATTCTTCAGTCATTTTTACAACTCTATTACGAATCCCACCAGGAAAACAACACTTACATTAAATAGTACAAGATGCTTTTCCACAAAAACTAGCAGGTGGCGAGTTGCTTAAGCAATCTGTGTGAGTCTTGATGTTTCCCCCCAGAATGTTATTTTGCAGCCGCTCTCTCCGATGCGACTCTGCGAGGGATTATCTGTTGTCAGTGTTCTTTCTCTAAAAAAATAAGGGAGCAAATTTGCATTTAAAGTGGCACATAGTTTGTTTGGGGACGAAGCGTGGCCAGATGAAGAGAAGAGCCATCCTCACATACAGAAAAGGGAGAGTTGTCTTTTTCTTTTAATTTGTTTTGATTGTCTGTGTCATCGAATCAGATCTGCTCCTCACATTGATGGATCCATCGTGATTGTTGGAGGGATTAGAATTTTTGGGTTTTTTTTTTTTTACGGTAACCCCAGAGGTTATGTAATTGCTTCTGTCTGTTTGTGACCAGCATATGTTGCTTCAGCATGAAATATTATGTGCAATTTCTCACAGAGAGAAACAACAAATTTATTTTGGTGACCTCTTGATCTTTCCCTGAGCAACACCAGGAGCCCAAACTTCGGCCAACATGATCTGCGCTGTCCACTGTTTACTGTGAAAATAAAATCTTTTTTCATAACCTTATATAACCGCTCTAGTATCTACCCGGTAGTTTTGCCCACATGAAAAAACATTAAGAACCATTTTACAGTGTTGCAGTCAACACTGAACATAATACACAATAGTGTTTTGTCTTGTTTAAATAAAGGTTTCTTTAATCAGATCCCATAAATGATTTTTCCCCAGTTGTAGCATTCAAAGCTGAAACCAACATATTCTAATATAACAGTCATGAAATAAATCTAACCTTCAATGAGATTATTTTGTTAAAACTGTCATAGTTCTCAGTTAAATTTTTCAGCCAATGTGTTCCAGCTGAACTGTATTTCATCATACTTACAGATGTTTTTAAAATTTTGTCAAAGCCTTTTATATCAAGATCAGACCAAAGCAAATAAAAAAAAGTATGCAGACATATAAAAATCTGTAAGGAGCCATTTTAATGACAAAATATACAGTCATTATATGTTTGAGTGCAAAGTTGTGCGCTTTTTTAACTATTTATGATTCCAGTAGAAGCTTTTTTTCCCGTGTCACAGTGAAATTAACAGCTAACTGGGGAGATAATTAGGCCTTCGAAAAAATCTGCACTCAATTAAGTGTTTTTTTGTGTTTGCTGTGCGCCTCTCTAACTCATCGCCCTCCCAGCCTGTTGAGTTAGTGTAAACGAATCAAGCCAGAGAAGTGGCTTGTACGACTGCAGGCAACGGGCCCGGTCTCATTCCCTTTCCGCACCATTCCAAGCCAGGGAAGACCCCCTCCATGGCCCGGCAGATGGCCACGCAGCTCTGTGCCAGCCAAGACACTGTGGCAGAGCTCATGGCGCTTTGTCACAGTCACGTTCGCCGGCTGCTCCCGTCGCGCCTTACCCCAAGGCACGGAATTTGTAGAGGCTTCGCCACTTCTTCTCCCTGACGTTTTAGGCGTCCTGACACTTCCTTTAGCACCAACGCCAGTCCGCATCACACTGAGCGATGAGCACACTGGGTAATGAGCTGAATTTGTCAATCAGGCACGCTGCAGCTTCCCCTCTGACAAGTCTTTTTTTTATCGCAGGAAGCAATATCACGCCACAATCGTCATATCATCATTACGTTCATTTGAAAGCTTTTCCAGTGTGTCAGCAGGAAAAACCTCGGGCGTTTGCTTCTCACCTTTTTTAAACCACCTCTACCTAACTTGTTTGCTAGTTGTCATCAGTCTAGTGAGTCTGCTGCATTCTTTAAACGCTCAAATAAATATGGCATGTTTTGACTGCAAATGAAATCTTTCTCTGCGTTCTGGCGGGCGCGGACAGAGAAAATGGCAGTGCTGCGCTCATCAGCAGCAATATGCCTGTACTCACATGACTCTCGCTGCTGAGCAATTTTGGAGCCACAGTAAAAGATTATTTGCATACGATTGCTCCATATTTTCCATATCCTGTTCAAAAACCAATAGCGTGTATATGATTTTCTCAGGAAATTAACTTAGAGTCTAAAATTGCTGGTATGTAACTTTAATGATTTCTACCTATGAAGCTGCCACTTTACAGCATAAAAGAACATTGTGAGATTTGAAAATCAATTGAAAGCCCAATGTTATACATGTGGTCCCCAAATTAACCAGATCTCCACTCTTTCCCAGTCCCCACTCTGCATCATTTTTATATCTTTTATCCATATAATGTTGGAGCTGTCACGTTTTGACATGAAATAACCTCTAATAATCACATCAGTGCTTCATCCACATTAAGTAAGTGAAGGCATTTCGAAATGTGTTGTCCTGACTTCTGCTGGATTTACGTGGCAAAAGGTCTGGGGAGTTGGCGGACATGGTTCCGGTGTGAGCTGAGGCGGATCGATGCAGAATAACAAGAGACTCTGTGACATTATCGAGCCGAGGGATGGGAGGCCGTCACATATCTTCCCAGATCAATATGTATGCAGTCTACTGTCGTCTTAGCCCAAGAGACAAATGACATAAGAAAGGGTTAGAAGCAAAGAGAGTAGCTGAAAGGGAGAGGGTGAAACAAAAATACAAGATGGGAAAGGGAACAGAAATAGACAATGAGAAAGTGAAGGAGGACAGAGGATGAGAGGAATCATGGTTACCGCAAGAAGTCATGCATGTGACTTCTCAGAATGGAGTAATTCAATAGGACCATCGTGGAGGAAGAAGATGAGTGTTCGCGGTTTCCTGCAAAGCTTCAGCAAGAAAAAAAACCTTTCCCTTACTCATTTCCCAGCTAAAATGAACATTCTCGTCCTGTTGGGTGTGGAAATTGGAGGGATATGTCATCTCTCTTGGCTTAATCCAAAACATTAGCATTCTAGGCATCAAATGTCATGCAAATAATCAACCTGTTCGTGCACCAACAGTAGCTGCAGTGTAGCAAACAGTATGATAGCTTGTGTCTGCACAATCTCCTCCACAGTATAAAACCACTTACCCGTAGCGCTCCACTGTGGCTTTTCAAGAGTCATGATGTTGCTATATGTTCCATTTAAAGGCTTTGTTGTTCATAGTATACCCGGTGACAGAGGACAGTGGGGTAATTTTGCCCTGTTCCTATACGCTCCTGTCTTGTTACATTTTATCCTTGTGGTCCTCACGAGTCTCTTTTTGTGCTTTTGTTTTCATCCCTTCACTTCCTTCATCCTGTGTCTCTCTCTCTCACTCTCCACACTCACATAATCTTTTTTTTTCTGCCCTCTCTCACAGTCCATTGATCCAGGCCAGCAGTTTACCTGGGAGAACTCCAACATGGAAGTCAACAAGCCAAAGAATCGCTATGCAAACGTCATTGCCTATGACCATTCCAGAGTAGTGCTCACCTCTGTTGATGGTAAGAGCTCGAGTAACCACTTAACCCCTCAGATAGCCATTGACTGAGGCTGTCATCGATTGAGACCTCCTCAAAAGTACAAAGGACAGTCTGCTTGCCTGCAGCTGCTGCTTTAGAAATCCCCACTTTTAGACATAAAGCACATATAACTTTTTTTTTTAATATAGAGTGATCATAACATGACTGGAGGACTGGAAAGTGCCATGCATCATAGATGATTGACAGAAGCAGATCGTCTTTGTACAATTTGTGTTGCATTTTGATTAAAATGATTCAGATCTCAAGTTGGTCTCTGTTTCTCAGTAACTTTATTAGATATAATATCAAATATTAGATCATGCTCTAAACTCTGTTTTATGTCTTTGTCACAGCCGTTCCTGGCAGCGACTACATTAATGCCAACTACATTGACGGCTACAGGAAGCAGAATGCCTACATCGCCACGCAGGGGCCACTTCCAGAGACACTGAGCGACTTCTGGAGGATGGTGTGGGAACAAAGATCCAGCACCATCGTCATGATGACAAGACTGGAGGAGAAGTCAAGGGTAAAGAGAGACACAAGTTAATCCAAAACTCTGAGAAATACATTTATTAACATGTTTATACTCAAAGATTTTATTATGTACACCATCATTTGGTAAAGAAAAACATGTTAGCTAAATTAATTCATATTATTTAGCTGGGAAATAACAGTAATTAATAATAATTTGTAATGAAAAACAAGTAAAGAGAAAGGCCTGAAAGACTTTTTCCTGTTGTGAACTGTCTTGAAAACATATTTACACGCCGCCAATTATTGTTCAATAGAAGGTTAAAAGTGATGTTTTTATTTATTTGAAACTGCACAGTTTACAACAACCTTGTTACCAACTACTGAGCAAGTGGCTGCTATTACTGAAAAGAGCTGCACTATCAGGAGGAAATCAAATGACTGTCTTTTAAAACTGAGTGTCATTCAAGTCAATAATATGACAACAGACCAAAGAGTCAGTGTTTGAAGGTTGAAATGTGGTCAGAAATGGAGTTTCCTCATATATATTTATATATATATATCTATATATATAGATATATATACTGGATGTATATATTTAACTTGATGCGGGGGGAAGTAACAGTACTCCATAGAAAGCCTTAAGGCATATAGACGCCTGGTCCCACTTTAAAGCAGGATTTGTCAGCCTGATCAAAGTCTCAAGGACTTCAAAGAGTATTTTGGTTGTCTGTGGACGGTATCGCTTCATGTTGCTTCCCTTCTCCTGAGTCTTCAATATCTAAAAACTTCTGCATGAAGTCCTTTTGAATCTGTTTGTAGAAGCAAAAAACTGCACAACAGTTTTTTAACATTTCCCATCTCTCCTCCTTTTGTTTGTTTAAACTTTGCCTTGCAACCCTGCATATGATGACAACACGTGCTTGGCTCATCCTGAAAACAAGCAATATTTTTAGCTAAATTCTGAGCATGCACACTGTGGTTACATTTAGATTGTCTCAACAATGCTAATCCTGTTTCATTCATTATTTAGAAACTGCTCCGAGACTTCACTACTTGATTACTCCATATTTATTTTTGCAACACCATGCCAAGGTTTCAAAGACGCAGAGTGTCTCATTTGCGTTGCTCTTTCTGATTTGGCTCTCGAAAGCCACGGCACCCTAATGAAAACTCTGAAGTTGGAGTTAAGAGGATTGTCACCCAGCAACACCCATGTGCTCCTAAAAATACATTCAAGATAATAAAAGCAAAAAAAAAAAGAAAAAGAAAAAGAAAAAAAGGAGCACACGGGCAACTTGAGATTGAAAACTGGGATGGGTTTATTTAATTACCATCACAAAATCATGCTCATGAATCCCTTGGAGGAAATAAATCAGTGTGGAGCTCTGCCAGTATGTGGTGCTTTATTAGTGTGTGCATACGGTGCCCTAATGAAAGAGAGTCCCCAGACTATGGACTGGAAGTAAAAGGGATTGTAAATGAGAGAGTTCATTTCCAAAATCCTAGACATTGATTTTTTCGGGAGGGGGATTTAGGGGGGACATCATTACCTGAAGCTCAGGTCATTATTCAGCATCTATAGGAGGGGGGGGGTGTCTGTAAAAAAGCAATTGTTTTGTCAAGCAAAGACCCAAATGATTTACCATCATTCAAAACGTGGCATCATTTAATTTTGAGCTATCAGTGCAATCAATCATTTAGGCAAATCGCGGCCGCTTTATGTCTATTGAGAACAGAGGTGGTTTGCTTATACCTTGGAGGATTTCTGCAGCGTTTGATAGGATTATTTTTATTACACATTCAGTCGATGTCAGCGAGGATAAACACATTCTAGCAGATACCTTTCTATAGATTAAGTGTGTCTGAGTGGCAATATCAGAGCCCTGTGACAGATGACCATGCTCTCCTGCTTTGATCTCACACTTGCAACCACACAGGAATAAAGTCATGGAAATACCACAAGATGGGGAACATAAAGGGAAATGAAACAGCCTCTCAGCTTCACTCCACCTCCTACACGTTCGTTTGAGAACCAATGTGGAGATACAGGGAACCAAACCGATCTTTCATCAGTGGAAAATAAGACATTTTTTTGCCCACTTATGTCAGGATACATTGAAATCTTCAGTGAAACATTATCAAATGAAGTGAAGGGAGTTGTGAATTTCCAAACCACCAGAGGGTGTTTTCAATGCATCCTTAACCCTCACAAAGAGCATGTACAGTTTCTATCAGCATTACTGACTTGAAAGAATTTTCCACATGTATTAATGTAAACTGCTCAAGAAACATCTTTTTTTGTTTAAATAGTCTTTGAACGCTGTGTTTAAATCAGAATTACAACCTCCACAGAACGGAAATGTTTGGTTTAAGAACAATCAGCGGTACGTATGTATGTCTGTAACAATTTCTAAATGACTTTTTCCAATGCAGAAAACTAAAAGCAAACTAAACTGATTAAACTGCCTCTGCATCCGTCCTGAAAAACCACATTATTTAATACAACGTTTTTAAAAAAGAACAACACAAAAAGCTGGCTGCACTCCTGATTAGAGACATGGCACTGCTGTATTTTAAGTCATTTATCTTGTACTTTGTCCATTTCCTTTGCATAAATACACATCCTCTCTTTTTTTTGTCTGTTTCCCTCTCACATACACAGAGACATACACATATGGTGAGTGAGTCAACCTCCCACCACCCAGCCAGACTGATGTCTCATGCCAAACAGAGCAGGAGCTTGACAAATATGATGAGATCCGGCAGCAGGCGAATTTCAGCTTCCTCTAGCACTATCATTACTAGTTAGTAAAACCCTAAAAGGTCAGGACTTGAAATGAGACCAGAGGTATTACTCACTTGCGTGCATATGTGTGTGTGTGCATGTGAGTGTGTGTGTGTGTGTGTGTGTGCGCGCGCGTGTGTGCATAAGTGTGTGTCTCTGGATTAGAGGCCTGTGTCCTCTGCAAAAGGCCAGGTGGCAACATGTGAGAAGCAAAGTTCAAAGCAGAAGCAGATGACAGTGAAATGTGTGGTCTGTGTGTGTGTGTGTGTGTGTGTGTGTGTGTGTGTGTGTGTGTGTGTGTGTGTGTGTGTGTGTGTGTGTGTG
>JAQNCA010000004.1:17696003-17738683 GCA_029783725.1 Acanthurus tractus | reverse complement strand
GTGTGTGTGTGTGTGTGTGTGTGTGTGTGTGTGTGTGTGTGTGTGTGTGTGTGTGTGTGTGTGTGTGTGTGTGGGTATCAGTTTATGTGTGTGTGTGTGTGTGTTTGCAAGGGAGAATATGCCACCCAACCTCAGACAGCAGAGAGATATTCATTACAGCGGTGACTGCTAATCCATATGTTTGTACTGCGAGTGGTTTCCCATCATTCAGTTGAGTTTCTCCTGCAAGGTCTTACCTCTGCCTCTGAATGGGAGCTGTCACTAGGGGAGGCAAAATGTGAGGGGGTGAATTTTAGCGCATTTTGTTTGTCGATTTGTACCAGCTCGCCGAGGCAGCAGAGGTGCTCCTAAATGTCAGCCCTGACTGCGGTATCAATATGATTAGCTTACCGCCGCCACATCTCTTTCTCTCATGTTATTCAGATCAATAGTAGAAGTCCAAGTCCCAGCATTTCTGACATGAAAACAAGAGTAACATTCAACTCAGTTTCTGTAGATAAAAAGAGAGTTTACATGCTTGTGGACCTTCTTAAAAAAGACCACTTGACCCACAAACACTTACATTTTTTTACCCTCAGCTAATGTTATTATTCATAGAGCCTTCTCACAGAAAATGAGCTCAGCTTCTAGTTAAAGACACACGGTGGGTGGAAGAAATAATTCTTTTTTAAACGTAGCCTACAAATCAAGAATACATGTCACAAGCTTCTCCAGTTCTTCTAAACAAGGTTGAATTCCAAAAAAAAAAATCCAATGAGAGTTGACTGTGAGCCCGGAGCGAGAGACCATGCAGCAGGCTTTGCCCAGTGTTTAGATAATGATGTGACTCACAGCCTCTTTAAAATCTCAGACATTGTGAACAACTATTAGATTAGGTGTTATGAAAATCAAATGAGGCATGATTGTGCAACCGCGTGGCCTATTTTTTAAATACAAAATTATTCAGAAGTAGTTGAGGATACATTTGTCTTTTTTTTTCTACTATTTGAAAACCCAAGTTGTGACTTTTGTTAATGCGTTGAGAAGGCGTTCGTGTAAATGTCTGATTGAAGAGTAGTGCTGCCAAAGTCCTTTTTTTTGTTGCAATGTAATGCCAACCGAGCCGTACCAAAGAGAGAAAACAGAGTGAAAAATAGTGGCAAAGGCCAGTCAGACACACAGAGTGAAGCGAAGCCCCCTCGGTGCCAGTGTTTGGAGGGTCTTTAGCATCATCCACAATAAAGTTTGTTCTGTGCACATATGGAGCCAGGTGGCCGAACCTGCTGTCCCCCTCACGACAGGCGAGAACAGGCTTTTAGACACGTCTCCCTCCACGATGCAGCACCCAATCACTGCAGAAGTGTCAAAAGCGTACATTACAAAGGGGCTGCAAAACACCTGACAATTAGCTAATTGAAAATGATCACAGGCTGGTAAAAGACAAAGTGGGCTTTTTAATGCCCTTTTGAAGCCTGCTTCAAATGCAGACACACATGGATGCGCATGCTCATTTTCACTCGAGCTCATTTTTTCTTTTCGGAGGTGCAGGAGCTGACTGTGAGTCTTCAGTTTTTAATTAGACAGTGGACAAAGCCTTTGATCTGACCTCTCTAATGTTCCTTCCTTGTTAATCAGTGTGATCTTACAAGCTTCCCTCCAGCCTCACGGTGGATGTTAGCGGCAGTTTCACTCCTGACAGTGTGCCCTCTCTCTTGCTCTGCCAGGTGAAGTGTGACCAGTATTGGCCGTCGCGAGGAACAGAAACCTATGGGATGATCCAGGTCACCATGCTGGACACCGTGGAGTTAGCCACTTACAGCGTCCGTACTTTCGCCCTCTACAAGGTACGCTGCTGTCTTTCTCATTTGCAGTTAACCATATAGCGAGACATGCTCATGAAGGACATGTTCCCAGCAGATAATTGCAGTTCATCATTACTGGGGTCACAATTTAAAATGTAATTTCTTATTTTTCTGAAGACAGATAAAGGCTATTACCACTAGACTCTTTTTTTTCAGCGCTGTAATTGGTTTTTAACATCCAAGATTTGTCTCTTGTTCTCTAGAAGGCAATAAAAGATTGCAGTTTTTCACTTTGATTCATGTGCTTCAGTGCCATGACGATGTGAGTGATGTTTCGTCCTTTATTTCTCCTCTGGCCGCTCTTTTTTCATCAGTTATTTATAATTTTTAATATTATTAGAATTCCTAATTAAATGCTGCTCTCCAGCTGAAGCAGTTTAGTTTCAAAGAGAAAATTGTGACAATTGCTGAATGATTGCTGACTTAAAGCAGAGCACAGTATGTGCTGCTGTCAGAGGGATAGTTTGAGACCTTTACTTAAAATAGCAGCCTTTCTGACAGCAAAATCATTTGTGCTTGAATTCTATTGAATTCTATAGAATTCAAGCTTCCTTTCATCAACAGTCTGACCTTAAACTCTTCAAAACATCTTTTTTTTTCCAGCCTGGCAAGTTTCTCTTTACTATGTCACTTTATTCAAGTCTAAACTTTAACCCCGACTAACTTATTGACTCTTCTTCAGAATGGCTCGAGTGAAAAAAGGGAGGTGAGACAGTTCCAGTTCATGGCCTGGCCAGACCACGGGGTGCCGGAGTACCCCACCCCTATCCTGGCCTTCCTGCGGCGGGTTAAGGCCTGCAATCCTCCAGACGCAGGGCCCATGGTGGTCCACTGCAGGTGGGTGCAGATGCCAACCAGCTCAGCATGCATGCACACACTAAAACAAAATGCTCATTTACACCATCACATGTTTTGTTTCTAGGCTTGTTTCTTTGTTTCCCAGATTAAAAGCAGTGGTTAAGACAGTGTATTTTTTTTATCAAAGATTAGTGCCAGTACGCGGTAAAGAGAACCACATGCAGCAGAGATGTTGAAATCCGGTTTTTTGGAGTCAATACTTTTTTCTTCTCATGAATTTGGCTCAATAAATCTGAGCTGTGTGTGTTCCAGCCACTCAAAGCCTCTCAGTATGCCTCTACAATCACAAACTTTGTTCACAATCTGCAGCAAAAATGTCATCATGGTCCAGCTCTTGTGTTAGAGGCAGTAAATCAACTAACCTGGAAAGCGTAGCGTCCTGTTTTTATAGAGGAGAACATTCTGTAATAGAACTGGAAAACTTATCTCGCAAACTATGCATATAAATGCATCATGAATGCATTTCTACATCTGTGTTGACAACATTCAGTTAAACATTCCCACGCAATCTTAACCTTCTCTATTGTTAAATTGCACAAATACAGGCAGGAGTAGTCATGCAATAAGTGTGCACACAGCAAAAGAGACTGAAGGTTCACATTTCTCATGTGAAAGCTGGCAAAATGTAATACATCACTCATTCGTATGATAAATCCTCTTGGTGGACATCTAAACTCAGTGCTGTTACGATTAGCTACTCTATAAAGGCTTTAGATTTCCAGTTCAATGCTGATAACCTTCGCCAATGTGTGGATCTCTCATACAGTGTAAACGGTCATGAGAGCGTTATCTGTGATATACAGTGAAACATAAAGTTAGTTAACCCTCCTCTCTCTCTGTGTGTCTCCTTCCATCAGTGCGGGCGTGGGCAGAACCGGCTGCTTCATCGTGATTGATGCCATGCTGGAGCGCATGAAGCACGAGAAGTCCGTAGACATCTACGGCCATGTGACGTGCATGCGTGCCCAGAGGAACTACATGGTCCAGACCGAAGACCAATACATCTTCATCCACGAAGCCCTGCTGGAGGCCGCTACCTGCGGGAACACTGAGGTGCCGGCACGCAACCTGTACGCCCACATCCAGAAACTCACCCAGCCCCCACCTGGCGAGACAGTCACTGCCATGGAGTTGGAGTTCAAGGTAACTGTTGAGTACTCATCTCCAAGGACTTTTACTTAAAGCTCTTTTTGAAGACTTTTTCAGTGTTAGAAATTAACTTCACTTTTTTACCAATGCCATACTTGACCTCTGCAGGGTGTAACAAAGAATTAAAAAAAGGCTTTATTAAATGGGTTTTCTGATAAATACTGCTCTAAGTAGTTTGCAGAAGTACCTTAACAGGATGTGAAGTGGGTTTTTGTTAATAATTAATTAATTAAAAAATATTGCCACCATTGTGCATGTGTGTCTGAATCACATTTTATCTGGAAGCGCAATCAAAAAAGGATTGAAGGTGTCATATTGCAGTTGCAAAGTCTGACCTTCTGTCCAGGGTGTCGCTGTTTTACAGGGTGTTCATAAAGAAGTTTCAGGCTCTTTGAAATAATTGATTCACCAAATGAGCCACTGCATGGGAATTCATCTGAGTTGCAGTGGTGCTGAGAAGACCCAGCAGCTACAGTAACATCACATGCTAAAGGGATAAACGGACCAAGAAAAAACACACAAAAACAGAAAGACAGTGACACACAAACACGGGAAAAAACACAGAATGACCGACACTCGCACGTACACACAGCTGGTGTTCAAGGTGACTTGCAATCACACGCGCACCTTCTGTCAATAGCCATCGACTGTGATGTTATTACACACTTTCCTCCCAGTGCGGCTCTGCCATTAGCCCTCTTATGACCATGATCCATTCTGTTTGAAGTGATAATAGCATCTACACTCCTGCCAAAGACTGAGAATGAAAGAGTGAGAAAATGATTGTGGCGTATGTGGGGGCCACAGCCCCCATGCCCACACAGTCTGGCCGAAACACACACACACACACACACAAAAATTATCCTTGAGTGCCGTGACTGTCCACACACACACACACACACTCCTGTGCTGTCCATCTGTGCTCTGACCACTGCCAGCAGCACTGAGCTTCTCATGCTTGCATCTCAGGGAATCCAAGAGAGACGAGTCCACTGCAGTCGGTTTTACCTGCCAGCAGAACTTCTTATTCGTCTCGACTGGAAACCTCAAGTCCAAATAGAGACTTTTGACCAGGAAGTGTTTTAGACATCTTTGTTTACTGCAGGTCACAAGTCACTAATTTTTTCCTCTCCATCTCTCTCCTTGTGGGGTCTCTTTCCACCTAAAAACAGAGACTGGCCAACTCCAAAGCCCACACGTCACGCTTCATCAGCGCCAACTTGCCCTGCAACAAGTTCAAGAACCGCCTGGTCAACATCATGCCTTTCGAGTCCACCCGCGTCTGCCTGCAGCCCATCCGCGGCGTCGAAGGCTCAGACTACATCAATGCCAGCTGCATCGACGGCTACAGGTCAGCAAAGGACTTTTTAAGCTGAATGCAATGATTGTGATGTGAAAGTGCTGACTTTGTGCATTAAAGGATGAGGCTGCATTGTTCTATATTTACCTTACTGTCCACAAATCCCATGAAAAGACCAAAACTGACCAATGCCACACTTCCCTCAGCTCTCCATCACAGAGTCTATTTGTTCCTAATAAGGATAAAAATCTTTAAAAATGGTCAGAAATATGTCATTACATTGTTTTAAAGCTTCAGCAGTTTCACAAAACAACTGGGCACTGCAGTTTTTTAGCCAACTTTACTCAAACAGAAGTACACAGAACATTTTTTGTAGAATGATATTAGTGACAAATTATTATACATTTTGTGCATCTGGTTTATAGCATCTTTAATGCAGCCGGAAGATGAATGTGTTGATGAATGTGAATTAAAATAAACTGCACTGTGTTCATTGTTATTAATGAACAAGTCACCCACTACAACAGCATGACTCACTGGTGTTTTTAATAGTTTTTGGACGAAATGGAGCTCAGTGGAACAGAGGAAAAAAGCCTTATCAGGCTTTAGATTCTAATAAATACTTGTTATCAAGATCAGTTTAATGATATTTTTGTCTTTTATGGGATTTTTGCGACACAATATAACACCGGCCTTATCTTTTAGGAATGTTTGAGGATGTTCACCTCTAAGGACTTACAGCCCTTTGTTGTATGTAATCCCCCAATTTTAAGACCAGACAGCAGAACAATTATTATAAACATGCATACATAGCAACCAACAAGTACTAAATCACATACTGAGACAACTGAGCAGGTTGGTACAGCCTGGAGGAAGAAAAAGGGGAAGATGGCTGTCATCCAGTTCCTGGCAGAGCAGCCAGTGAAGTTACCAAGCGTCTGCTGATGTTAATGAGTCATTGACCTCAGACAGACATTGATTAAACAAGACTTGCTAACAAATATTAAATGCAATGACTAATTAATATTAATGTTAACTCTTTTACTCAGTCTCCTAAAACATACAAAAATTAAACATGGTCCGACTGATGTGAATGTAAAGACCCTTCACTTAAACCTGAGGCTCTGCACCTGCAGTCATTGTTTGTATCATATTCATCATCCTGGTGGCAACACTCCCTGTCCTAATACCTCTCCAGACTGCACTGAAAGTGACAGGTCTGCAGTTGTTTTCTGGCATCAGAGATTGTTACAGGTGTGAAAAATCCAGCAGGTATTGACTGGACAGAAATGTATGGGAGGGAACTGAGGATGAGTCCTCAATGGGCAGTATCCAGTTGCAAGAATTACTCCCAGCTCTGTCGATGGAGCCATCATCAGCTGAGCAGCTACTTCTTTTATATCGAAGCCACTGCATGTCCTTGTGTGCTGTGTCGGTCCAAATTGCCTCCAAGAGGGCGGAAGATGAAAAGGCAGCCCTCTGTTTTATATCTATATAAGTCCTGGAAGAGACAGACGGCACTGACATTCTGTGGTTGAAGTGTGCAGCAAGGAAATGGTCCATATGGGCCTCTGCTTCATACCGGGGCCATGACAGAGGCAACACCTCCACCCCCACCCTCCCAACTCCCCTCCTCTTTCTCCTGTCTTGTTGATAATGAGAAGTTGCTCTGCAGGGGCCAACCCTCCATTGTTGCTGTGTAAATATTGTAATTGCAGCAAGAGAGTAATGTAATGAAGTGTGTTTCCCAAATCCCTCGCTCTCTTTTTTCTCTCCTCCATGTTTTCTGCTCCCCTCTCCCTCTCTCCTTCCCTTTCCGTCTTTATTTTTACTCCATTTTATGTCTGTCTCTCTGTATTCTCCTCCTTAATCTATCTTTTTCACACCTCTCCCTCCCCTCCCACTCTCTTCTCTCACTCACCATCTTAATTTCCAATCCAGACATCATGACAAAGGCAGACATATCCAGGTGGGGACCTGTTGTGTGCACCAGTGGCTCTATGTGATTAAGCTACTTTTTAAAGCCTAGGCATAAATAAAAACTAAACAGGGGCCTCCAGTGCCCTTCACCCCAGCTCCTTCAAGAAAAGCCAATAATATGCTAAGCTAATGAGAAGCGAGCCATTGATTCCAGCTATGCTATCAGGGGCGCGAGCCCTGGATATGCTCCGATGCAGGCTGGAGTTTTAGCATTGTAATGAGGTTGAAATGAAACACTATGTCCTCAAGCACTGCAGTCATGTGGGATGATGCGCAGAGTGCTTTGTGCTGTTTGGCAGCGCACTCATCAGGACACTGTGTGCAGAGAAGTCAGTATTGTGGGATACGGTTAGAATTGTTTTTGTTTTGGCTAGGGGCTGTTTTATGGGGAGGTTACAGGGGTCCACCCTATCAATTTGAAATTTAGCATTCATCACCCTGCGTAGCTTCCTTTCCTTCTTCTTCCTCCTCTGTTTGTACATTCCCTTTTCCTGCCTTCTTCTTTTCTTCCTCTCCCCCCCCCTCCTCTGTTCCTCTCTCTCCTCTCCTCCTCAGCAGTCAGTCCTACTTTGCACTCTGATGACCAGCTGGAAAGAGCAGTGCTCACTCTTTTCATCTCCTCACATTTTCCTCTCCACATCTTCTCCCCCTCTACTTTGTACATCTCCTCTCTTTACTTTGCATTTCTCTTTCCCCGTTTTCATCTTTTTAATTTGATTCCTCACTCTGTTGCCTTCCCCTCCTCGTATGCCATCTTCCTCTCCTCTCTCCACCAATCTGTTGTTTCTTTATTTGTGCGAGCGAAGCCCTGAGCATATTCTAATCTCCCGGTTCCACATTAGTGCCTTGCCTGCAGCACCTTCATTAGTTGTTCAGCCCTGGTTCAGTTTAGTGAGTGACTGAGTGTGTGTGTGTGTCAGTGTGTTTTGGTATGGCGTGCCTGAATATACATGTGAAACCACTGCACGCATACATTGGTACACCTTGATGCTCACATGTGCAGTGAACATGTGAGTGTGTGCAAGAGGATGCATGCAATTTGTGTTAGGATTGCTCACTCAGGTTTTGTTGATCGGTGCGCTGCTGCCACCTGCTGTTGAACAATGAAACTGCTCAGCTGGGCCAAAGTCACGTAGGACACCAGCACAGCTCTGGCACCTCAGTGGATGAGCTCATCTCTAGTTTAGTGAGCATATCAAGTGCTCCCTCTCTCTCTCAGTCTGTGTTGTGCTACAGAGAGGAAGAAGGGAAAAGAAACACTGGATTTGTTCAGGCTTTAATAGCTCACTGATGATGATGATAATAGTTGCTGTAGACAATTTTGCTGTGTTCATTAAATGTATAAAATCTTTCTGGCATTATAGTGGAGACATTTTGACAAACAGCACAAGGATAACAAGACCTTCCATGGTCTATAACCTGCAGCTGAATGCTTTTTAAATAGCATATTGTGGGGTCTCTTGCCCTTTCCTACAAGTCATGCTAAGTAGATGCTTTGTATATGAATGTTTACCTAATGGCATGTGTTGCAGCACAGAAAGCTCTTCTGCAGCTTTAAAATGTATGGAATAAATTTGTTTCTGGATGTATTTCAGCCATTGGTTTCGTCGAATGTGTTAAATTTGGTGTTTTGGTGTCTTTACCAGCCTTTTATTTCTTATTAGCTTAGCACTTCTTTATCAGTTAATCCTTTTCTGCTTTGTGATGCCGGCTGTGAAAGCAACATATGTTAATAATTACATGTAATGCTTAATGTCTCCTCCGTGTGGTGTTGTGTCTTCAGACAGCAAAAGGCCTACCTGGCCACGCAGGGCCCGCTGGCAGAGACCACTGAGGACTTCTGGAGGATGCTGTGGGAGCACAACTCCACCATCGTCGTCATGCTCACCAAGCTGCGAGAGATGGGACGGGTAAGACACGAACACACGTCACACACAACTGCACTCAGCAGCTGTGATGTCACTGACCATGTGAGCAGATAATCACAGTCTTGGGTCGGTTCAGCTGCAACACACTGCTCAAATATTAATTCATTCCAACACTGAATAGTAACTTGGGTTGAAAGTTAACTTCCTTATCACCATGACTGGAATGTAACTGGGTAAAAGCTTGGTTGATTATTTCCTTCCTGCTTGACTGCATCATACTAATGAAAGGGATGTGTTCAGGTAACCAGGATGCTTCATTGTTTTGATGTTTTTCTTAGGCAGAACTTTTACAAATATACTCCGAACTACTTATTTTAATAAAATTCTTCTATTAAGGATTTGAAACTCCATGAAAGTTTTAAAATTTCAGTAGAAACCTTTTGATGTCTGAGCTCCCACAGCATCACAAACAAGACAAGGAATGAATTTTAAGTGTAGTAGTTTGACATTTTGGGAACGTCCATGTGCTTTCTTGCCCAGAGTTACATGAGAAAATCAATATTACTACCACAGCTGTTCGTCAAATAGGAGGTTACAGCCAGGAGACCGTTAGCTTAGCACAAAAGCTAGTAAAAGTGGTAAAGCTTCCAAAGGTCTTTTGTCTGTAGAGAACCTCTGCTGTCAGTAATCCACATTCCCACCTCTACATAGAGCCATGCTAGCCCCCTGTCACTAGTCTTTACGCTAAGCTAAGCTAAGCTAAGCTAAGCTAACCAACTGGTGGCTCCAGCTTCATGTATTTAAGAGAAGGATACTTTCAATCATCCAATTTCACTCTGAACAACAACAAAGGATAATCGTATTACTCACAACTTCAATCTATTTTGTTACTGAATCTATCAGTGCACTGATCTTGCTTCCAGTTTAATTAAAACTATCATTTCTTGGCTAAGTTTCTTCTCTGTGATCATGCAGGTGATGGTGACAGCACTTAGCTGCATTTTATGGCTTTTATCACCCTCTCACTTATAATGACTGTTTATGAAAAAAGCCCTCACGCACATCTTCACTGTAGTTTAGCACACAAACAAATTATGTAAATATTTTTCCACCCAAGATGAAATATTTCACAACTACTGATTTGTCTCTCCTTGATTTTCCTTTTGTAAGCAGACACCTTCTCATGACTCAAAATGACTAATAACGAACACAAAGCCTTGCTAATAATATCCTGCTCTTGTACAGCAGGCAGTCATTATGTAAAAGTGTATTCCTCTTCCTGAACGTGTTCAGAAAAAGATTCATCAAATACAGCAACTTAAAAATTTTGCCTCCTTTTTTCTTCTGCAGGAGAAATGCCATCAGTACTGGCCAGCAGAGCGTTCAGCCAGGTACCAGTACTTTGTGGTGGATCCGATGGCTGAGTACAACATGCCCCAGTACATCCTCAGAGAGTTCAAAGTCACAGATGCCAGGGTATGTTGGATTTACTCTGTGCATGAATATCTGTGGAGCTCACCCTTTTTTTGTGTATGTGTGTGTTATTGTGTCCTCGTATGTGTCTGTGTGCCTATATTTTTGTAGGAGGGGTGCATGTATGGAGGCGGTTTGATCGGCTATTTGCAAAAATACAGCCATCCAACCCGAATCCATCTTAATTTTAGGTTTTCATATGAACACTGACAGCAACGCTAAGTGTTAAGAATTATACCGACTGTGATTTTAAGGTAGAGATGATCAGAACACATCCCGTGTTATTTCTCCTGACAGGTTGACATCGAGTGAATGCACCATCAAACATGTTTACCCGGATTTAGTAACAGCATGCCTGCTGTATGGATTGTGTGTATGTGCATGTGTGCTGCAAGATCACTGTGAAAATACATGAAAAGCGTAGCCTCCAATCCCCAAGGGCCAGTGCTGCAACTCCCTGTGATGCAGTAGTTTCAATGGGCTATAAATATAGTTTACTGTCATCAGAGGGCCCACAGCACAGCAGCACTCCAATCCTGCATCCACTCCTTCTTTCTCATACATATACACAGTGTGTAATTTGAGAGGCATGGATTGAAAATAACTCCTTATATGTGCAAAAAAAAGCATCTCATTTGCACTTGCTGACATCACAGGGCTGTCAAACGTGTGACTCCACGTCACTGTTGGGTGTTTGTCAATCCTGGTCCTCGAGTGCTGGTTTTCTCTCCCACCAGGTCATCAGCTTCATTCGTTATACCTCTCAGGCCTGAATTATGTGATTAATACGGTTGCAATAAAAACTAGCAGGGTTGCAGTGCTGCTGTTTTGTGGTGTTTAGTTGTTGAGTCGTCTGAGATTAGAGCACAGGCTGCAGACAGAGATGGTTGAAGCACAAACTGCTTAGTCTAGTAGAGTGCTACTTGCCTCATGAGATAATTTCATGCATCGAATACAGCTCAGCTGAATTATGCAAACAATATGTATCAATTTAATGTCAGTCTCTCTTTGTATCAATATTTTGTGCCCCTTTGATGTAATTAATCTCCTTATTCTGCTACCCCTCAGGATGGCCAGTCCAGAACAATCCGCCAATTCCAGTTCACTGACTGGCCCGAGCAAGGAGTGCCAAAAACTGGAGAAGGCTTCATTGATTTCATCGGACAGGTGCACAAAACCAAGGAACAGTTTGGACAGGACGGACCAATCACTGTACACTGCAGGTAAGAAGCGACAGTGGCACAGAATAACCACAAAAACAAGACAGATTTGCAGTCTGCTGCAGAGCTTTACATGTCATTTTATGGTTTCAGTATTGATTATTTGTCAGGCAAGTTTTTATTCTCATTCTCATTGATATTGTAAACTGGCATATAATCTATTTTCAACATATATTAAATACAAGCAATTAAGGAACTGATGAAGGTGTACACTTTATTTTACATTTCCTGTGATTTCCTGCATTTTGATCTTTTATCACTTTTACATTTCCCGATATGAAAAAAATCACATTACACTGTACTTTTTAAAGTAACAAAAAATCTAATTAGGCTCCATCACTGGTTTGTCTGTTCCTTCTGGCAGAAAGTCGTACAGCCCAGCCCATTAGTTCTGCATTAAGTTTATTATGTTTGTGTTTTGTTTTGTGGAGGAGTTTATTCAACTTTATGGTCATTTAGTAGGCTGTAGTTTATGTTCCTGTGTTATGTCTTCAAGTGCATTAAAAGATCAGGAATAACATAAATATTATAATTCATGTCTCATGCTTACAGGTCAGACAGCCGATTCTCCTCTCAATGCTTTTTTTTTTCCATAAAACCACTTTCAGGCTTTCTTATTCAGAGCAGCCTGAAATTAGTTTTTTCCAAAGTACAATGAGCTTTAATTCTTTCATTTTGAACACTGAAGTCATAAAGAGTTTATGAGCCTTAAACAGGAGATGTAATAAAGACGGGTCTCTGTGTGTGTGTGTGTGTGTCCTCCTCAGTGCCGGGGTGGGCAGGACCGGAGTCTTCATCACCCTCAGCATTGTGCTGGAGAGGATGAGGTATGAAGGAGTGGTCGACCTCTTCCAGACAGTGAAGACACTGCGCACCCAGCGGCCTGCCATGGTGCAGACAGAGGTACGAACTGAGATTTTGTTTAAATATTACCATTAAAACTCAGTATCACACAGTGGTCAAATGCTGTTTTATTGGCAATAACGTAGATTTTCACAGTGCAAAATTGATGTTCAGTGTCCTTTTTTGATGTATTGACAGATTTGTCTTCAATAGAGGTTTCATCGGTGCATCAAAAGTCTCATAGTAAACTCATCTATCACAGGAGGTCCAGTGTCAAATGTTCCTCAAATAAAGCATTGAATAATACATTATACAGCAAACAGGCAACTGGCATCTTGAAAAGCACATTGAAGAAGACAGGCATGATGTGAATTTAAATGAGTCCTGTTTGAGATTAAAAAAGCATAGAAAAAAAAAGATCACTTCCACACAGAAAACTGTCATCTAATTAGCGTCTCTACTTCAGACACTCCTAATGACTACAGATATAGTTTTAGAGAAGAGTCTCTTTATTACTTTGGCTCACTTGAACAATCTGTACAGCATATGATTCTCTCTATCCTAAGACAAATGAGTGAAAACCTCTAATTTGGGAAGAAAATGAAAGTAAGGCCTTTTATTTCTGGGACAAACAGATATGCAGTAAATGTCATGTGCACAGAACAGAGCAGGTTATTAAATTTGCATGCATGCGCTCTCTTATTGATGTTTCCTCTCCTTCATCTCCCTCTCCAGGACCAGTACCAGTTGTGCTACAGGGCAGCATTGGAGTACCTGGGGAGCTTTGACCACTATGCAACATAACCACTCCCGCCGAGCAGCCTCCCTGGTCAAACCTCTCAGGAGTGTGCCAAGTGTCCCATCTCAGCCACCATCCACTCACTTGACCCCCTAAAACCCGACCCCCCGCAGCTACCGGGGGGGGTTAGGAGAAAGGGACGCGCTTTCAGACCCGGCGACGGGTTCAACCAATCACAGAGATCCACGCCGACTTAACCAACCACATGAGATTTTTTGCTTTAAAAATAATAACAAACATTACAATGACTATGACAAATATGACAACTCTTGTACAGATGCGACAGCGCAGACCGGCAGCTCGCCTCTCTGCTCTGTCGAAGCCAAACCTCCCTGATTGTCAAAGGCTACTGGTAGCACTACGAGAGCACTCGCTCTGTTTTTTATGTTAATTTTATTGTCAATATTATGATTCATTATGTCAAATGTTATTGTTTTAGTGTACTCGTTGTTTTTAATAATCATTTTAACATTGGACATTTCTTTCTGTCTTAAACTGCCCAGCTCAGGGCGTGCATTATTTTCATAATCGGTACTTTTTTTTTGTTTTATATTTTTATTTTAGGGTACTTTAGCACAAGGGACATGTATTTTTAACACGTTCCTAGATACTAATACAGGAGGACCACTGTTCTCTGAGCTGCTGTCAGTTTCTTTTATCACATGACATTACCATTATATTCATATTATGAGTCATAAACATTTTCTTTTTAATTTTTTTTTGTTGTTTCATTTTTTGGTCTTATTCAGTTCAATTACTCAAAAACTTGCCTTTTTCACTGGCTGTTTTCGATTAAAAAAAAATCCACTTTGAGAAAACAGATTTCAGAGCACACACTTGCTAAAAGTTTGTCCTTCTGTAAACATGGTAGCTAGTTATAAAACAAAAAGTGAATTAGCTAACAAGAGACTAAATCAGAGGTGTACAGAAAACGGAAAGCACATGATTTCTATGTTCTTTGTTTTTTTGTTTTGTTTTTCATCAGAAGCCTATGGCATTGAGGCCTTCATGCTCCACAGCGGAGAACTTACCTGAGGAAAACAGACTTTTGTACCCAAAGGGTAGAAAACAGAAAAATAAACTCCCTGTTCTCTCTGAATATTCTTGCTCTTCAAGTCCCTCCCATCTTCTCACTGCCCATTAGCCTGGTCAGTTTGCTGAAGTCGAATCACACGAGACCGAAAGGAGCGCAAGTGGTTCACATGGGCCGAGGAGTGGAGCCATGAACGCTGGCACCTGTACAGAATCAACCATTCCTACCAGAGGGGAAAGAGACTCAGCCCTTTGGACTGATACCTGATATTATTTTATACAGAAATAGAACTATAAATATATATATATAATTATGATTGATTATATATATGTACAATTACACATAGATATATACACAGCTTCAAAAGGTATATTGTTAAAAAGGATTAATTCTGCTGATCTACCAACCCTAGAGACTGCAGAGCGCCTGCTGTCCTAGAGTGTGTATTAATGGAAACACCGTTGTATCTACTGTACTACCATAGTAACTTCGACAGCTGGTTGTCCGTCTGAATGAGGAAAAAAAACAGCACAACTCCCCCCCTCCCCACCCATCAAAATGGACGACTCCTCACTCAACGCGGGCCATCGCACCTCTCAAGCACATGTCTCCTCCCACACAAGCCGCAGGAGGGGAGCGTCTGATCCCCAGTTTCCCTCCCCCACCCCTGAGCGTTGTGGTGGAGGTGGTGGCGGCGGCGGTGGGAGGGAGGGGGGACTTGAAAAACGTTGGCGAAAAACTTAAAAATGTTCCTTTTTACCTTGTGAATGCTTAGTGCTGTAGGGGTTCGATCTGTTGTACACACAGTCTGTTTTCTATTTGTTGATAAAGAACTGGAATTTAAAAAGAAACTGTTGATGAAAAAGAAAAAACATTGATGTTAATAAAGTTAAATAATTGGGTTTTTGTACAACCTCTGGCTTGTGATGTTTCGTTTCTTGATCCTGTTGTGTGCTTGATGTGGAACCTTTAATTCATAGCTGATAAATCGTAGTTAGCAAAGTTTGCTTCTTTGCCATTTGCCCTGAAGGGACACTAAAAAACTGTGTCTGCTTTATCCTCCATTAAAATATTGCCCATTATTCTGCCAAAAATATCTTTTTATGTTCAACCACTTTAGTTTCAATTTAATGCTATTTTAAATTATTGTTCCAGTGATGTACTTATTGTTAAGACACTTGAAATTGTGCGTGTGTGTTCTTGTACTTGTGGCTTAGTGAGGACCAGGACCAGTTTTTGACCAACAAAGTGAGGACGTTTTGGTAAAGTGAGGACATTTTAGTTGGTCCTTACTTACTCACTGCCATTTAAAAGGGCTCTTTGAGGGTTAAAACCGAGTTCTAGGAATAAGGTTAGACTTAGGTTTAGGTTAGCATTAGGATAAATGTTCTGGTTAGGCATTAGTTTTTTTTTGTTGCTAAGGTTGGGGTAAGGAGCTATGAAATGCATTATGTCATTGAGTGTCCTCACAACTTAAACATTACAAGTATGAGTGTGTGTGTGTATGTGTGTGTTTGTGGACACACATACACACACATAGAGTGAGAGATATTCAGCACCTATTTTTCACAAATTTTCTTAGCTAGCTGTTAGCTGAAAGCACAGGGGTCGTACTTGTACACAGTATTATTTGTCAAATTTAAATTTGTCTCTGCAAAATAATCTTAACTCAAAGTTAACTTTTTTCACACCCTTTTTACATCATCTTACAGTCTTCAACAAAAGATTTTTTTAGTCTTTAAGATGGTTTATTCTTATCACTTATACTTAATTAACTACACATTCTTCCCTTTTTCCCTGTTTTGTTGTCTGTGCTTTCCAAAATGGTTTGGAGAGTGCAGGACTCTGTGGTAGACAGATGATGTCATATATTTCCATGGACCGATCAAAGTTTAACAGTTAAAGAATCTGAATCTAATGACCATTGTTTGGTTGTTTACTTGAGTTTCCATGGAGACAACACTGTCAATCAAATCTAATCAAATCACAACAACACAGTCTTGAGCATACAGCCTGTCCAAAATCACTTTCTATTTACTAAATACATTGCATTTAATGTCTGCCTTTATTAAAAACTGGAATTTATCTGCCATTCAGGCATATCCATGGCATGTTTGCTCTTCTCTGCTGCAATCCCATAATTCAGAGCATCTTATGTTGTGGATGCAAAAATTAAAAACTGCATAAATGATGAATGGAAAGTGTATGAAGTAGACTTAAGTCTAGTTGTAGTGCTTATTACATGGCGATTAAGAAAATAACAGATGGTTTAAGGACACTTAATCCAGTGAGAGTTGTTAGGATGTTTGCTTATGTTTCCATGGAGACACTGTTGTCAATCAACTTTGATCAAACCACACCTATATTGTTTTATTAAAGCAGATTTATAGGCTTATTGAGTCTTAACTCTTATCATAACTAGAGATTATTCAAGTTCATTTTAACTTGGTCGCTTTTTTTAGTCACATTTTTCATCCTAGAGAGAACAAATTTTTTTCCAGGGCATAGATTTTTTATTAACCTTTCGCATCCCTCTTTCATAGCAAAGCTTAATCATCTCCAGTCCCCTCAGTAAGTTGCTCAGCCTACTTCTCACCAGCAGCCCACACAGCCTGTTAAATCACTGCCTGCTGATGCCACATAACAGTAACAGAAAGAAAAAAGTTAAGACATCTGTATCTGTGGAAAAGTCTTCAGTGGCTTGAGTTTGTACATGTTTCCCACATGTGATGATTGTGACATAGGGAGGGAAACAAACAGGGCACAAATTCTCATGTAACTGATGGATTTGTCGTTGCTTCAGACATGTGGAAATGATTCACGCAGTAGCAACAACATGCTGAATTATTTCAAGACAAAAGCTCACAAACAGGAAGTTGAGTTGGACTTGGAGGATAAAAGCTGTTGACATTTGTACTTTAGTCCTGTTATCTGTTGTTTATTTTGGAGTCTGGCAGTGTCGTTGTTTAGCCTTGAACCACATCACAGAAATCACACCTTAGTTTGTTTTGTTGCTTCTGGTGTCATGATGATAATAGTGATTCATTGTTGTTATCTCTATTGTGCAGAGTGGCCTTAATTGCAGCAGTGATAGAAAATACTTTATGATGGCTAACAGTTTGTTTGCATGTTGTCTAAATGTGTATTGGTTTTAATTCATGTTGAGATGGAATATGTCTTGTTGCATTTTACAAAAATGTATTCTTAGAACCCACAGAACCATCTAACATGGTTGTGGTCATGTAAACGGTATCCAGGCGCATGTTTTTCTTCATTCAGGGGTAGTGATTCTGTAGAGCCAGCTGCTTTTCCTTCATAGCTGCCTTTACTAAGAAAAAGCCTAAACAACAACACAGCTCAGTGACCTGTTTTTCTCTATCCCCAGGAGAGACAATGAGCACTCTGATTGGGTAAGAAACTTTGAAAACATATGGTTGACAAATCTACATTGCAGTAGATCATGATGCTGAGTTATGTATTCTTGTAGAGATGCACAATCTGCCCAAGATGAAGAAGACCGTGAAGGTGAGTTGCTCTGCTTGAAGATTAAAGACCAGTTGGAGGATTTGTTCTCCAACAGCCACTTGGCACAGGACGGCTTCCTGCTGAAACATGTGCAGAAGAACAAGCTGGGCTACGTCAGCCTCAAGCTCCTAACTTGTATGAAAAAGGTACAAAAACAAAAAAAAAGAGCAAGATTTCATGTGCTTTCTATGGTGTTTACATTCCATCAGTGTGAATGAAAACAATACAGTGAAAGGCAAACAAAGCTGAGGTCACCACTGTTTGTTACAGATAAGGCTCCTGACCAAAGACTGGTTCATGACTCTAGCAGCAGCAGCATGCTCAGAAGTCCTGGAGGTAAATGATAAATGCACCAAGGTGAGGCGGATAGAGCCGTTGCCCGAATGGCTGCTGTGCTCCCCCACCAGCAGGCTCCTCCTCATCTGGAACATTTCTGAGCAGAAAACTGAAGAGGATGGAGCAGCTCGAGGCCAAGAGCACCCTTCACTCTCAAAGAGGATCCTCGAAAAGTTCAGCGCTCACAGCAGAGTTACCTCTCTCTGGATCCTGTATCCTGGCGAAGAGCTTCCCAAGGAGCTGCAGTGCTATGCCAAATGTCACAAAGAGCTCGGCAAACGTTTGTGTGCAGTGGTGAAGTTTGATAGTTTAGAGGAGGTGCGGAGGGCCTACAGTGCCCTGAAAGCATATGAGGAGAAATCAAACGGTGAGGGCATGTGTGTCATACCTTTGGGATTCCAGTCAATGCACCGCGTCTCCAAGGATGAACCATCAGAGTGCCAGCCTGGAAAATCCCAGGAACATTCACAAGTAACTTCAGAGGATTCCATTCAGGAAGAAATTTCTCTGCTAGATACAGTTTCTGACAAGAGTCCAGAGACATCTCAGCCTCAAGGGAGCTCGGATAACTCAATGCAAAGGACCTCTGGGCAGATCTCCACCAACTGTAATGGCCAATCCCTCTCTGGTTTGAATCAGAGGTACAGTCATGTGAGTTGGTGCTCGGGAGACTGGAATAAAGCTAATTCTCAGATCCCCTGGGTGCTGAAGCGCAAATTTCTTGCCAGGGCATTAAAGGTGCCTGGGCACCTGAACGCATCCTGCATGATGCAAAGAGTGCTGCGTCATCCCTTCGGCCCTGATGGCACCAAGGGATTTCGGGGCAGACGGAAGTTGTTGGAGAGATCCCCTCTCCTTTGCATGGCGTAATACATCATGTGCTGTGTGACGGCGGCAGATTTGTGTTGCAGCAGCACATGGAAAAAATTAAAAACACTTAAGAAGCCAGTTACACATATTTTGCATTTAATAAAGAAGGCTTGTTATCTGGAAAGCTTGTTATTTTCTATTGGTGAGAGCCTATTTATTCTGTGTTGGGTGTAGTTGCAAACCACTGACAGATGGTGGCAGCATTTAGCTATGCTCACAACTGTGTTTTTTCAAATTCTGATTTCCTCTTATTTATTAAGATGTATAGGAAGCAAATAGACTGTAAATACACAGAGTACAACACATTTCAGCTGGAGGTACAAATGTTGAAGCGTGTAAGTGCTGAAGTAAAAAACTCTGAAAATCCACACACACACACTTCTTGAAACATCAGTGGCCTCTGTACCCCTGGGGCCTCAACTCCTCTGGTCGCAAATTGCATTGTATATTTGTACTTTGGTCAGGATGGATATACCTTGTTACCGCTTTCTCTCAAGAAGGAGGTGTCGCCTTTCAGCATGAAATCCTCAGAAAAAAAGCCCTCATTGTCTCACTGCATCTTTTTCACAAATGCCTGTTTAGACTTCGGGTCCCTGAAAAGTAGTTTTCCACTCACTGAGATGACAACTGGCTGAAGGCTACTTGTCCAATCATCAAACCGCATCTTGTGCAAGACGAGCGTAGTAGCACATTTGTGCTGTATTTCCAGCCTTTCTAATGACACCTCGACTGGAATGATGTGTTTATAGTGTTACTGATTGAGGGCTTCCTTAAAATCTTTCCCAAACCTAAACAAAATGTGTTTCTTCACTCATCCACACCCAGTGGAACAGATTCAATCAGACGTGTATGGATATCATATTTAAATTGGAAGCATACGCTGTTGTCGTTTTCTCTTGTATATGCTGAATGTCAGACTGTCTTTGTGACTAATGTAATCTCAGCTGTTGAGTGAGACTGTGCAGTGTATACAGATCGAGCGTCTTTCTCTTATTGTCTCTGACTTGATTTAGCAATTAACAACTGTTGGGCTTTTATTGAAGTGGAGGCTGGTCTCTGAAAACCTTACACATCTGCGAACAATATGCTTAAAGTTAAAATGTTCCTGCCTCTTGTCTGGAAATGTTTTTGTTGCTAATAGCTCTCACTCAAGGGTAGGAAAGCATGGTACACCCTGCTTACTGGGAATCATTATGTATTTACATAGGCTTCCCTGGCCAATAATTGAGGTATATGTCAAATAAGTTAGTTGTAATAATTCTAATGTTTTCATAGTATTTTTGGGGAGAGGGTCTTGATGAATTTGCACCTGCCTAATGACAACAAAATATTCTCAGAATGAGGAAGAGCACGAATCTTCTCCTGATTTGTGGCTGAAGGGTTGAAGCTCAAGTGAAAAGTGGAGTTTGTGTTGGCTTCATGAAATCTACACTTTAGGTCACTTAGATAACAACGTCAGAATATCCATCAATACACATTTTTTAGTAGGAGACAAAGCTTGAGTAAAGATTCTTTTGGTTGTTCCCTTTTCCCCTTTGGTCAACACTGAAGGAATTTTAAGTCTTAGAAATTCGGAGCTTGGCCACATCCCTGCCTCTAGTGGAATTTTTGCAAATCGTGATTTGTGTATAATTTGGCCTGAGGACATGAGATGACTCACCGCGTTAGAATGAAATATTTGTTCGCAAATAAGTTGTTTCCTGTTGTAACACTGACTTTATTACTCCAGTACAGAAGATAGCTGCTTATTTCAACGACTTGGCTCAGACACAGCTCTGAAATCATCAATACTGTTTACACTGTCACCATACATGTCAATTTATTTGACTAGTTTATGCTCTCAAACAGCACCTGTCAGACTTTTGTGTATCCCCGCTCGCCTCTCGCACTCATGCATCACTTCAATCGTCTCCATACTAGCTGGCCTTTGTTTATACATGACTGACTCCACACACCTGACGCATTTCCTCCATCGGTGGGGTATTTATTTAGATTGCAGTCTGGAGCGCTTGATACCTTCCAAAAGCACAACCATCTGCTCCTCATTTGCCGCTCAAGGCTCAAGAGCTAAAACACTGGTTTGTATTGAAGGCGACGTGAATGTGAGATCTGCAGCAACAACAACTCTTGTTTAATCTCCAGCCAACTGCAGATTGAATCATCATGAAATACCTCTGCTGTGATAATTCCATTGAACCGGGGTTAGTATTGTCTTAGCGCTGTTTAAACCAATTGTGCACTTTCTTAATTCCCCCTAAAAGATTGAACAGCGCTTGTTTCAGCAAGACCCTGCTGGCTGCTCTGATCTGCCCCAATTGAGGTTATTACCAAATCGCCCACCTAAGATGGTAGACTCTCTTGCGGCAGAAGGTGAATGTAAGCCCTTGCTCAGGCCAAAGCATCCTTTAGTGCTCCTGGAGCTAGAGCCTGGGAGATTATCATGTCAGGAGTAATCCGACTCGGCCCACAACTATGGAGGAGGAGGAGCAACAGTTGAGGGGGGGAGGCAGGCAGAGGCATCGGAGAAGCACTCTGCTCCGCTTACGGTAACCACGCTCTCCCTCCTCACCCTAACCCATCCTCTCTCAACCCGCAGAGTTCCCTTTCCTTGGAGCTGAAGAGAGGACCTGCTGCTGGAAAGAGGGTAAGGAGATGTGGATTATCTTTTCAACAGTGCTGCTGTGTGGAGATAAGATAATCTGAATTGGAAGTGAGTTGCACAGCAGATGTAAAACGAAGTTATGGCATCTGTAAGATCTGTTTGTTAAATGACCCTGTGCTTCTCTTCTGCTCTTCTGCTCTGGTCCTCTGTTTCAGGTTCAAGTTTGTGCTTAAAAAGGAGGACAAGACCATTCTGCATGGAGACGTGATGGCAGCAGCTTTTCTGAAGTGAAGCAGATGCCAAGTCAGGGACTTTAAACACACCACTCTCCTCTTTTTGAATGGATCAACCAAAGTGCCATGAAGTGCACGCTTACATTCAGTGGAATGTCGATCTTGATCTTTGCAACCTAAAAGAATTCTATGGAAGTGCAAAGATGATAGAGGAATAAAAGAGCCTGGACTTGATTCAAGTCAGGGCACCTCTCCTACTTGCAGGCACAGGGAGTTGTAATGATTTTCAGGGGAACAAGCAGGAACCCTGCCCTCGCTCCTCGCCTGTGATGATGATGGACTTACCCAGCCATCACTTGCCTGTGGAGGTCAGCTGAAGACGACGCCACGCAGCTAAGTCTGGATTAGCCGGCCGAACGGTAAGGACACCACATCTTCTTTTGTTAGTTTAAGCCGGCAGCTTATGGCGAAGGCGTTAGGTGCCGCTGACAGGGATGCCTCACCAAGTGCTTGAGTGGCAGAAAACACACGTTGGATAATCTGAATCAACAAGCGGCCTTCGCTGGAACCGCATGTCAATAGTGCACAGCGGCCTGTCACGAAATGTTTGCAGAGCAGTTACTGTTGATTACGAGCTGCCACAATGCTGGAAAAGAAAAAAAGGGAAAAAGAAATACGATTATGTTCTTGCAGAATCTCAACAAGCTCTCAGCACACAGACAAGTTTGTTTTGTCAGGAAAGAATATTTTCTTTTCCTGTCACTTACCCAACATGATGGTTTGCCTCATTGTCATGCATAATTGCTTCCCAAATACTCTCTGGCTTCACTCTCCAACAAAAATTGGAGCACTACTTAGAAATTTTATGAAGTGGTAAGATTATCATATTTCTCTATATTCAACATTTAAGAGATCAACGTTTTTTTTTTTTTGCAGAGCTGCGCCTTTAATTATTTAAATTAGGAAGAAGAGCAGGATAAAATTGGTCAAATTTTCCTCTAAATATATAATAAAGGAACTCAGAGAGAAGCAAACTTAACGATATTCACTGTGAGCATTTTACCAAAGTGATGATCCCTTCCCACTAAGCCCATATCATACGTAGAGATTAAACTGCATCTAGCAGAGCCCCACGAGGCCGGGGAGAGGTTAAGCCTGAAGTCAATTGAGCCGTTCAACTTTCATAACCTGCCAAAGCTGATCATAACTGCAGGAAACTGAAAGCGAAGCTGAACTGATGCACCTCTCCTCATCTTCTCATCAGAAGCTTTCCGGCTGATTCCTTCCTCAAACGCCGTTTGTGCAAACAAATAATTGACATCTTAGTCATTTAAAGAGAACGGAGGCTTGTAAAGATATAAAAAAGTCATATTTTAGATGTTTGGACTTGCTTGTGCTTGCTGGCGTGGGTCATATTTGAAAGTTGTATTCAGCGTGTGCCAGATGGCCGTCAACCTTTTGTAACAGCAGCATCAACATGTTTAACATGGGTTTAGAGGCGATGCTGTTGTGTCAAAAGAGGATCTGGCATGGACAGATTAGCCGCCAGAATGGCAGCTCACTGACTCTTCTTTAGAAAGTAGCTGAGACATCAATCTTCCCTTCTGCTTGCAAAAAAATGACAAGTCGAAGTAGCGTTTCACAGCCAAGCCCTATGTAAGTGCTTTGTCTGCTGGAAAGGCTATTTAAACGCATGTCAGAGCTATACCTTGACTCAACTCCTCCCGTAATAGAAGGGGGAAGACAAATCGGGACAGGTGTCAAATGGGAATCTAAAAGTCCGTCCTCCCCTCACACCTCATTAACTCCAACAGCAACAGGTTTGGGTTGTCAAGATGCCGTGTTAGGCTGTTAGGTCACTGGATTAATCTGTATAAATCTGTGAGATGCGATAGTAGGGCTTCCAAAATAAAATCTTTTAACGACTCACCTACATCCAGTGGATTAGACGGACGCACAATCATGTTGAGTATTTATAGAATGAGAAAAATTTGCACTATTTCCCTGGAAATACTCACAGATGTTTTTTTTTCTCCTTTTATTTCTCCTCAAAAATGAACAGCAGCTTTTCTCGCTAACAAGGAACAGGCTTGTTTTAATTATCCCATCGTTACTGAGTGACAGAGAGCGAGCCAACTGAAGTGGTTGCCCAGCAAAATTACAGCACAGTCTAACCTAAGCCTTTTTCAGTTGCATTAGAACCGAGGCTGGATTTAGAACAGCCAATCCTGGCTCAGAACATCCACTTTATTTTACAGCCTTTTGGCCCACCCGGATGCCAACACAACAGATCCAACTAAGTGAGCTAGACACTTTTTCTTCTTCATTATTTTGACTGAAAGCAGGGGCAGGTTTGTTTTTAGCAGGAGAGCATGAAGAAGACGAAGGGGAGAAGCGCCTGCTGGTGCTCTCTCCATGGTCCCTGCATGCTGGCCTAACCTCTGAGTTAGAGGTGTCTGATGGATTAGCGCAGACACACACACACACACAGCAGCACCAACACTGCAGCCAGGTGTTAACCCACGTGACTGCAGATAAAGCCGGCAGGCATTAGTGCTAATCCCGCCCTGATCTTTGGAATATGTCCCTATTACCTCCCCAAGCACTCTCTAGCTGTCCCCAGGCCTCCTGATGCTCACTTAAGAGGGAAAAGACAAGACAATGCCTCTCTAGGACTCCCTAAAGCACGTTATTTCCTTGCAACTACACAGTAGGTGCCTTTTCCCGCTGTTTGTTATGCTCCTCTGTTATCTTTCCAGTGCAGGTATTAACTGGGTGTGTTCAGAGTAGCGCAGAAACAGCCGGTCACATGGGTGGAGCCGAGCTGGAACCCGCAGCATGGTAATAATGTTCTGTAGGTAGAGGGCCTCAGGTTGTGTAGTTTGAATGAAAAAAAAAACAAAACACAATGGTTAAACCTGTCTACATTTCTGGATATTAAGAAGCAGCAGTATTATGTAAACTGGATTATCTAGTGTTATGTGATGGTGCTGCTGGGAGTGTGTGTGTGTGTGTGTGTGTGTATGTGTGTGTGTGTGTGTGTGTTTGTGTGCCCTGGAAGTGACGTGGGAGTCTGGACGACAATGGAAGGTTAGACTTTGTCTAGATTTTCTGCACAAGCCCCCGTCATATGATTCAGGGGAAAAAAGTGAAACCACGCAATTGCTGCGAGAGTGTGTGTTTAGGGTGTGTGAGTCACAGGGAGGGAGAGTGAGAAAGACAGAGCAGGCTGTATTTAGGGAATGTACAATATAGGAACAATTTCTGCAGGGCGGTGAGACATAAAAGTTAGCGTCTGCCTTTTTTTTTCTTTCCCAGCACAATGACGCTCTTCATTCATTCTTCCTCTGATCTTCTCTGGCTGTAATCATGTCACACTGGTCAAGATCCAAGCAAGCTGTGGAAGAAGGCATCCCCTGTCTGCCGGCTTCATTCAAAAGTGTTAACCACAGACGCCCCTTATCCTCGTTTTGACAGCATTCTGTTGAGTGTCTCCTTCTGGCACGGGAGGGAGGGGAGGCCACGGGTGCCATGCTGCTGTAATTGCTTTACCCGCCAGCTTAGCAGCACGATGGCCACTGACCCAATTATTTCCTGAAAACATCAATTTTATTGTGTCATTTGAAATAATGCGATCTTTGAGAGCTCGGTCGAGGGCAGGGGAAGATGCATACGTTGGAGAATACATAATGCCTCAGGAATGGCTTTGACAGACTGAGGAATTCTCGGTTGCTCTCGCAGCTCGCCTCAAACATGTTAATGATCCTCTGGTACTGTTTTCACTCTGTTGGTAGCTATTCAGGTGACATATGGCTGACAGCAAACATTAGGTGAGCTATTCCTGCACATGCCTCATATTAACTCCCACTCTCACTACAAACACAAAGTCCTAATGCAAACTTTAGATGCTTGCAAATTTTGTCTTTTCTCCTTGTTTTAAAAAAAAAAAGGTGACTTTCTGCGTTTGTTTTGGGCCTCACATGTCAACCGGCCTTATCTCAGAGCGTGCATGGGCACATCAGCCATGTGAGGGCCTGTGCAGGGAGCTGCTTTAGTTGTCTTTGCGACTCATCTGCACTTTTTTTATGTCTCAGTTTGAGGATGGCTTTTCCTTCTGCAGGAGAGTCCTCTGGGGTTCCACCATATCCTCTGTGTTGTTTGCAGGAAAACAGCAGCGTTTGTCCTTCCAGGACATGGACCACTCATTCATATCTTTCCCTTGTTCTGTTAAGAAAACACCAGTGCCTCTTCCCCATATCAATATCTGTATATTTATGTCATTAAAGCAGGGGCCAGTGGAAGATATTAAATGTCTGTTCTGATTAATCATCCGTGCCCATCTGAACAAGCTGCAGAACGCTCCTTGGCACTTTTATTGGCACCAATCGGCTGCAGGTGGGAATAATGAGTTTCTGAGTGCAGCAATTATGATAATCAAAGTGTCTTCAGGGACGTGAGATCAGTGTTTGACGACCAGCCTTCCTCCGGTGTGTCAGCGACTGAGACATCGGGAGACTCATCTGTTTCCTTAAAATCTAACTGTTTTAACCAGAGGAGTCACAGAGCGAGCAGGCTGCAGACATTGATGAATCACGGATGTTAGAAACAGCGAACTCTGAGGCTGAATAATTGTCCCGAGCTGACCTTTTAATTGCGTAAGACAACAATGATCTCATCGTTTGCCATACATCATAACAAACTGACTCGTTTTAATTTGGAAATATATCATATTTAGTGCAGGAGCAGCTACATTTCTGGTGTTAGGAGCTGGTGTTGAACCAAAAGAAACAAGACCAGACTTTCCATCGAGGCTTCTATCTATCATGATTAAATATAACAGTGAGACCCAGTGGGAGTCAGACGTATAGCGGGGGACCATGTGACGTTCGGCAGCAGCTGCAGTTTAACATTTAATTTGCATTGACTGCGTCAAATGAGGTTGCTAGCTGAAATGTTTGACTTTCAAATAAATACCATTCTGCCCCTCCATTGTGCAGAGGCTGCTTTCCACGTCAAACCCATATGGAATTATGAGTGATGAGTCAAGCTATGACTGATAGGACTGGTTATACCTGTTTATACTCTGTTTATTCCACTTCAGCTCATGCATGCAACGTCTTTGTGTTTTCCCTTTGCAGTGTGCAAAACACTCCGATGCAGCGGAGTCCGATCCAGATTTGCCTATAGCTCTTTTTGTGTTACTTTTTGTTTTACTGCAAAAACTGAAATTCCACCAGAAAATCAAAATGTTTTTACTATTTTTATCCACTTTTTCATCGCAACCTTTGTGTTTAATGTGATCTGCAGCAGCGATCAACATGTCTAAAGTGCAAATTTCCAGAAGTTATTCATTTCACATTTTTGTTTCTCTTCTGAACCAGACACAAATATGTGACATTTTGTCCCACTGTAAACACTGCTGCAGCCTATGTACACTACAGAATCCAGTCTGGCAAAGCACTTTGTAAGGTCGGTCTGGATTTGCTGTTACTCTCTGCCAGTATACCATTTCCGGCTCTGGGGAAGTATTTTGCTCACTGGTGACATGATATGAAAAATACAAAGAAGCAAGCTCGTAAAACCCCTTAAATACCACTTGCATGACAATAAGGACAGAAAAAAAAACATAAGGTATAATTCCTAGAAGTTGAGTAATGTTGCTGAAGTGGTGCAGCGGCTATTCAATGGGAGGGGCGGCATAAGATAAAGGGACATACAAACACATGTTCACTTAGGCCAGATGATACATAGCCTTGCAAATAGGTGCGGTTTAAAGATTCCTGAAAGAAATGGATTTCCGCCCTTTGAAAAAAGGAGGTTTCAGGGCAAACAGTTTCCCTACAGAAACAAAGAGAAGAAGCTCAGATTCACATCAGGTATTTCAGACAAGATCCAAACACTCTTTAGAGATTTCGTAGGGCAAGGGGTTGCAAAACTCATTCGACTCACCTTCAGCTCAAATAAAAAATTTTGCTGTTGAGTTTTATTCACTTCAGCCAGCAGCCATTAAATATACACTGCATTCTCAG
Source organism: Acanthurus tractus (assembly GCA_029783725.1). Taxonomy (NCBI): domain Eukaryota; kingdom Metazoa; phylum Chordata; class Actinopteri; order Acanthuriformes; family Acanthuridae; genus Acanthurus; species Acanthurus tractus. The sequence continues at coordinate 17,710,724 of JAQNCA010000004.1, read as the reverse complement.
TTGTCAGCAAGTGATGTCAAGCTTGCAGATCATGAACCCACTTAAAGTGAAAATGAGCTGACGGCACAATCAGAAAAAGTAAACTGAGGGTAAAATATAAGCCCTGTTGATGGAGGTGGATTCATGAGAGGGTCAAAGAAATGCGAGGGCACGTACGATAACAACATTTGCTTTGTTCTCCGATCCTTAATGTGACAAGTGGTGAGGACAGTTTACATGTTAGAAGGTTTAGGACTGTTTGAACGTGTCTGACGTGTGTCATTTTCTCCTCTCCCTACAGAGTTTCAATGCTCCCCCACGTTCTAAGATGAAGTTATGGAAAGGTGCTACTTTTGCCTTCATGCTCTGTGGTGCAGCCCTGTCCATCCTCCTCGTTAGAAACATGGCCTCTATCGGACAGTTCAAACCCAAGTCGAAATATCCGTACATATCCTCATACTCATCAAGGCAGTCTTCATCTTCAGAATCGACAACAAGGGCCTCGCCGCCATCAACCTCACCTGCATCAGCAGCAGCAGCAGCAGAATCGACGGTGTCGTCCCCACCGATGGGTGGTCTTCATCGGAGACCCCGCTCAGCGGACAACATGAACTCTCTCCTCTCTGAGTGTAAGATAAACTGTTATTGTCTTCTTCCCTTGTCTGGTCTGAGATAAGGTGTTGAGTGAAAGGCCTGCCGAGGTTCAGACGGAACACTCAGTACCTGCCTCTGCTGTTTATAGACCAGGTTTTATTGCCTGCAAAATAATCTGCAGCCAATTAGCACCTCATAGTTCACTGGCTCTCCGTAGAACCGTTATAACCTACAAGAGAAGAAGCCAAACCTTTTGCTGGTTCTTCATGACATTACTGAGAGGAAATTTATCAGCTTAAAAAAGGGCTTAAGAGAGCTCTCACACGGTGTCTGGCACTGACGGTGATAAGACAGGTTTGTAGTTGTCGTGACATCAGATAAAATAATCTGGTGTGTTTTTGTTTGTCCCTGATTTCCATTATCTTGCTGGCTGCACTATCATATGTCATTGGACCGTCTCTTCTGTTTATCTAGTTACCAAGAAAATCAGATATGTGTGACCAGAACACAAATGTACTCAAAAACAGATTATCCGCACACCAACTGTCTACAAACATTGATTTGTGTCTTCTCTTTCAGTTTCCATGATGTTCCAGAGCTTCACGGAGGGCGAGCTTCAGCATGTGGTTGGGACCTTGCTTGACAGGAAAAGGAGGAAGAGCCGGCGTCTGGCTGACAAGCAGGCCCGAAGGACTAAAAGAGCCCGCAGGCCTAAGCCCTGCTCTCTGAGGGAGCTGGAGCTCACAGTGAGTGAACTGGGTCTCGGCTACGACAGCGACGAGACGGTGCTGCTGCGCTACTGCAGCGGCAAATGCACGGCCCAACGGCACAACTACGACATCACCATGGAGCACATGATGCGGACGGGCTTCAGGATGAAGGGCCGCAAGGACAAGGTCAGCAACGGGCCCTGCTGCAGGCCCACCGCCTTCGAGAAGGACTTTTCCTTCCTCGACAACAAGAGTCGCTATCACACGGTACAGAACGTGTCGGCGAAGAACTGTGGGTGCGTATGACCCCGAGATCTGGACTTATCACTCCTTCTTGCTGCTCTCAGTCTCTGTTGGAACAGTCGGACATGGATGCTGTTTAAAGACAAACAGTGGATTATAAACTCAAGGAAAGGAAGAGATGACGGAAATATTTTTTCAGGCTGCTGCAGGGCGGGCTGTTTCTGACAGGCAGGCGCTTGATTTTATGGGCGTCTGTCTGCGTAAATCAGAGGCGAAACACATGGACAGCAAGTGCTGCACCTGTGTGAATTCAATGTAAAGAGACACAGAAAATGACTGTTCATACCAAAAAAGTTTTTATTATCTTTTCTATCTGTGTAGTAACACTGTAAACTGTGGTGTAACATCAGTGTAGCAGCATTATGTTTGTGATATTACATTTGAGTAGTAGTACATGCAATAGATGAGCCATGGTGGACTAGATTATTGTTGTTACTACACTTCATATCCATGGGTGTTACCTTCACCAAGTCCAAATCTTGTAGTTTACATGATTATGATGGTGACAGAAAATCACCCTTCAGGCAAAAAAGGGTTCAAAAATCTATATAAAGCCATTAATGAGACAAAAATAAAAATAAATTTAATGTATAATACCTATGAATATCATCCATATTATATTACATTTCCGCCATATTCTAAAATCTTACACACTGGACCTTTCAGTCCTGTGTAGGACAGTTTGGACCAGTGAATTAAAAGGTGTCACCAGAAAGTGTACTGACTTAAATTAGTGAGTTGCTATGATCCCGAGGTGACATGACTCTGTGACCTGTTTCCCTGCTCGTATGCATTACTCTTACTGATTGCAGTGTTATTACACAGGTAAAAGAACACGTGTTATTGGTCAGAATTTGATGATGAAAGAAAATCCTTTAAAATAGCTGCAGGTTTGATCCCCATCTTTAATTTTTTGTTTTGTTTTTTTGCTGTTGAGTGAATTATCAATGAGGACGAGTTTCAAAACACATTATTACTCTCGCTTTAGTAACAGAACATCATGAAAATCCTCACTGATCTCTATAGAGGAACTAATCAAACTCAAAGAAATCATCATGTTTAGTCCTTTTTTTTTTTACATGTTTCCCAAATAACCCAGTTTTACAATTACCCATAATCCTCAGGAATTTTTTTTCCACAAAGAATTGCCAAAACACGCCGAATCAATTAAACATGCATGATGAATTAATTTGCTTTGATTCATGAATGAAACACGTCTCAAGTTCCAGGCGACATAACCTCTTAAATACCGTCTCTGGACGTAATTTGTGAACATTTACGTTCAAAGGTTTGAGTTCATCTGAGGTGTGAAACAGAAGAACTGCTGTTGGTGATCAGTAATGGCATTTTTTCTATCAAGCAGAGTCAGGATGTGGAAATGTGTTTGAACCCATCCATAAAACCCTGAAACTTCCAAAGATTCAAACCCACAGTGCAGCCTTTTATTGGCCCATCAAATGCCTCCTTGTTGTATTGCCTGGTATTTGCCTGGTAGTTTTAGCGGAAAATAAGCCGTTGAGTTGAGTTAAGAAGCACATTTTTCACCTTTGACAAACTTCATTTGGTTTGAACCCATTGCAACTGTTTGCCTGAAGTACAATAAATTATGTTTTTGTTTTTTTGTTTTTGTTTTTTTCCTGAGGAGGTGCAGTGTTGGGCGCGGATGCGGTGCATCTTTATTATAGTTTATATTGTATTTATTTGGGAAGTAAATTATGGTTTTTGCATATTTATTTAGAATATTACACAGAAACGGGACAGCTTATTATCATTAAGCAACTGTGCCAAAAAATGTTTTATCAAACATTCTATATTGACTGCTGAATAAACATAATTTCAGAGGTATGGATGTTCATCATTTCTCCCAAAATATCATGGGGTGTCAAATATGTACTAAGACTGTATTTAAATACATAAATAAACTAATAAAACTCATATAATGCAAGGTGCTGTTAATAATGAAGTAAATACAAGAGGATGATTGCAAGAGGGAAAGATGAGGTTGCGCCAAATGAACCACCTGACAGATAAAAACACAACACCTTTGTCATGCTAACACATAGATGTGTCTCCATTATGCTGGCTCACTCTGTGAGTCTTCAGAAAACATTAATTATACAGAAGCTCAGCAGTCCGTGAACTTAACAGCAGTGGTGAGAAAAGCTCATATGACAGGCCACGTGAGCAGAGAGTTTGATCCCACGACAGGCAGGAAAAATCAGCAGGTACGTGACTGTGTGAGCTTCCCATTTTCTGTTATGACAGAGAGGAAATTTGACAAATGCTCTTCTTCTTTTCAGAGTTAGACAGTCAGTTAAAGTCAACAAAAACACATAAACCATAGATGAATGAAATCCTACCAACAAGTATAGTATGGTATATATGTATATATATGTACCCACAGTATATTTTCTGTGTAGATAATATTCCTCCGTCCCACAAGGCTCCATTTTTGTGCAGCACACATCAATATGCCACTCCGTTGGAGTGACATAATCCTTCATTACAATGAAAAACTGCATGAGTAATTTGACTCAATCCCACACTCACTGTCCTGCTGCCAGAAATACTCACAGGAGCCTGATGTGTATTAGTGCATGGCTGAAAATAGTCCCTAAAAAATGCACTGCATACTCCGCTTTGAGACATTCTTGCTGCAAGCTGGAGCCCAGTTGTTCTGTGAAATCACTGAAACTATAAATTTGTGACTCCTTGCTGTTTCAGTAGGAACCAGTGAGTTTCTGGGCTTCTGGGCTGAGTGCCTCACACAGGGCAGTCAGAGAGAAACCGAGACGGAGTAATTGGCATGGGATTTGGTGAGATTAACAAAAAATATCAAATAACACCAGTATTATCCTTTCAGCGGAGTAACATAATTGTTGTAGAGACATTTTAAAGATAATAAAAAAACCCTTTAGACAATGTTTTGTGTGTGAGTGTGTGTGTGTGGCAACCTCAAGAAAGTAAACCATTCAAAGGTGAACATAAACAACCTTGTCTTTAGCTTGGCCACCATGCAATTTTGAGTTCAGCTGGAACTTTTTATGAGGCCTCATTACATTTTCTGCAGGAAAACTGCATCTTAAGTGGGAGATCCATTCAAATTCCAATAATAATGAGAAGAAGAAGTAGAAGTAGAAGAAGAAGAAGATTTTTTTCTTTCTTACGTCAGTATTTCCAACTATGAGGAAAGTTTTTAGATCCAGACTTTCTCTTGGAATTTTGCCAACACCCCAAAACAATGGAAGTGAGTGTATTTTTGTTTGTGTTCATCACAGCATTGAAAACATCAACAGCACTTCCAGACTCTCTTCCAGGAACATTGGTCTGATTGCTGGAGATGATTGGTCTGAATGCTGCTGTTTGCCCTGTTTGGGGACAGTTCCCTTGGTAGAATAGATGTTATCACTGGATTGTTTAATTAATAGCTGATAATACGACTGACTCACCGTATCATATTCACTTTATCGTTCATTCCAAGGGTCATGTTAGCTGTTTACTGTCTATCTAACGATTCATTAGCAACTCATGTATTTGTCACACCAATTGTTTTCACTGGACACCAGCCCTATCAGCCTGTTACATTTTTATTTAGTTCTTATTTTTATTTCATTTTTTATTTTTGTTTTAAATTCTGTTTATTTTTACTTTTTTAGTGGATTTCAGTGGATTTTTTTGATTAATTGATGTTGCTTTAGTTTTTATTAGTTCTCTTAGTGTTTTCCTTATAGTGTGTGGAGTATTTGACAGAGCAATATTTTAGAAGTTAATAATTACAACTCAAATACTGACTCAGAGTCAATTAGACGTCACAGTCTCAGTAAATATACGCACTAGTTCCACCTTGTGCATAAATCTTTTTTTTATATCCTTTATTTTATCTTATTTTAAATAAGTTTGCAAGTACACAATTGTTTTAGTTCACTTCTTTAAAGTCTAGTTTTTATTTTCATTTCAGCACAATAATTTGTCCAGCTGAGTTTTAGTCTTCAGTTCTAGTTCATTATACTGATCTTGTTCAGCACAGAAGCTATCGCAGCATTTGCTTTCAGTTTGTGTTTTCGTGGTGATCAAAGAAACAAACAGAGTTGTGTTTTTTTTTCAATATATAATCCCTTAAAATCACCTACAGCTGCACTGATCCATTCCACAAACACAGGTATGTCCCTCTTTTTAGTTCCACCCACAAAGTTGTGATCGGCTTGTGGGTCATCAGTACGAAAAATGCAAAATTCTCCATCAATCAAGTTAGAAGCAGAAGTTAACACGCAACAATAAAATACAGCTTGAATTTTATTAAGGCATATCCTTTTTTTCAGAGGAAGAACCTTCTATACTTTAACTTTCCATCTTGTGGCAGATGTTTTGACATGTCACAGCAGGTAATGCACAGGTGTAATTGATACCATTAATTGTAGCTGCATTCCTTTCTCATGTGTCTGATTCAAGGATCTGGTTCTCTGCAGGTTCACAACTGGAGCATTTAAACAAACAGGAAAACACTTGTGAGTTTAAGTCTGTTGTCACATTTACGAGTGAAAATGTGTCCTCAGATATTACTAAGCAGAGGAGGCAGGAAGAAAGCCTGTGGTCTCATCAAGAAAAACAACAACAGTACATGACAACAAACAAAATCCCAGTTTACACCAGTTTGAGCCTCTGAGCAGAAGTCAAGTCAGAACATTAAACAGTCCAAAAATAGAGTTGGAGGGTTTTTGCGTAATGTCAGACATATATACAGTATATACAACATGGTTTTTTAGAATAAACTTTTCATGTGGAGGTAATTCTAGAACAATATTTATTTGAGGTATTGGCCCGTCCTAGAGATGCCAGCTGTTTACACTGAAGGTTTAGTGCAGGGGTTTCCAAACTTTTTAAATTCAAGACCCCCAAATATACAAGTAAATAAAAAAATATATGTTTGTTCTAACATGATATGTGATAATTAAGCCTTGTCAGAGACACTTTGGGTGCTCAGACTCAACACAGAGGTTTTGTACTCGGGGTGGGGGGGCTGTTTGCCCTGAGCATCAGCAGGATAAAATCCCCCCCATGGAGATACAACATGATAAGCTAACAATACAGATGTTTGGCTGTGCTGTTTGGACAGATGATATCTAAATTGACACTCTCACTCCCATGACTAAAAGGGGTAAACAGGGTAAAAATTAAATAGTTGATTATTAGATAAAAACATGCCTTAGCATGCAAGGCATGCTGAAGCATCCTGAAGCTTAACTTTATGTAGAGCGTAATCTCATTACAAGGAACCCCCCTTTGCAAGATATTGAAAAAAACAAATCGACAATAACAAATGTGAAAATAAACTAAAAATGAAATAAAACAACAACAACAACAACAAAAAAAAAAACAAAAAAAGATTTGTATGCTTCCTCAGTGTTTTTTCCAGCTGGACTGATGGTGTCTTTTTCTTTTTTCAACTACATCCATTTTTGAGTGAGTTAGCACTAGCTAGCTTAATGCTAGCAAGTAAGCTAGCAAGCTAAGCACAGATACTGTCAATTGTCTCTACTGACAGCTCATGATGTGACAAATGATGCTATGACTGGCAGGAAATTAGTAAAGCAGGCATTACAAATAATGATCTTTGTTAATTTAAAATCCTTATTTACTTTTTATAACTTCTAATTGTTTTTTGTGTAAGGATTTTCCCTAATTTTCTCTCTTATTTGCTGACATCTCTCTGCGCCTTCTTGCATAGTAATGCTTGTACAGAGCTTTATTTTGGGTGAAGGGTTCATTTTGCACATAAGTCATCTTAAATTTAATATGTTAGCAACATATTTCATCTGCTGAGTGTGAGCTACATTAAGCGAGAAGAGCCAAACCGAGTCAAACATGCATGGAGACGCAATGCTTGTTATCCCCAAGAGACATAAATACCAGAAAAGGCCAGACAACACAACTTACACAACTTCCTGCTGACTTCCAATGAGGCAACACCACTTCTTGGAGTTTACACCACGACTGCAGGCGTATGGAGGTAACACAGAAGTCATTCTGGGTTACCTGCGTTCAAAGTCGATCAGAGAGCCGGTCACACAGAATGAGGTGGCTGATGGATGGTCCGGGGTAACATTTGTACTTTTGTGAGTGGAAAAAAAATAATCTTTTTCCCTTCGGGTTTTATTTTGCCAAGTGGAGCACATGTTTCAGTTTGACTGTGACTTACTGTATTTACTACAGCTGTGGGGGGAGAAATGACTTCAACAGTTTGTATTTTGAGCAATTTCACATTTTAAAGCCAACTACAGGAATAATAGAACGGTGCACGCTTCCCTCACTTCAAAGGCACATCACCCTCAAACATTTGGATGCAAAAAAAAAAATCCAATATATGTAGAATTTCCCCGACAGTGACAACTTTTGCTCAAGTCACTGCGGCAGGGAGGAATATTTCGATAGGATGTCCCAGCACGGTGTATTTACATAGTAACACTTTGTAATTTCCTGATATTTGTTCCTGCTTGGAACACCCTAATAAGCTTAAAATATTTACAACAGCATTGAAAGTGGAACCACTTTACTTGTGCTGTAAACAGATATTTCCGTTAGTTGCCACTGCAGGAACCAGAACGTTTACACACCCTCAGCAGAGAACGACAAAAAAGAAACGAGAGCAACGCTGGTGAGAAAATCAAACTGCGTAATAACAGATGGCATCAATTTAATGACAAAGTATGATTATTCTACAGGAATTTGGACTGTGGTTTGACATTTTCACGGGAATAACTATTACAGCCGTTTGTTTATCCTGGTGTACTTTTCATGGGCTGATAATGGCAGGTTAGACCTTTTGCCAGCAGGAGTTAATGAACCCCAAATCGAAAAAAGTACAATCCTTTGCCAACTAGGGACAAAGAAGATCCTCGGCGAGTCAAAATCAATCCTCCTTACCCATTATTCTCTCCTTTATGTGTTTTCTTTTCCTGCAGGTTTCTTGTATAACCTCCCTCTATCTTGTTGTCAGCCGTTCACGCGTTGGTGTTCGAGGAAAAGCACATCTGAGCTAAAATCAGTGATTATTGTGTTTTGCAGATTTAAAAGGAAAATCCCTTCCATATTCATGTCAACATCGTAGCGTGTTGGAGGATAATAGTGTTAGCGAACAGAAGACATCTGTTGTTGGTAACGGCACTGACAAGATCTACAATAAACATGCCAAAGTTTTACAACCCCCTCCCATGTCCAGCTGCGGCATGTTGGTGAGCTCTGACATCTTTGGAGGAGGAGAGCAGGACGGAGGATGCAGCGGCGACTCTGGAGGACCCAAACAGCCTGAACAACTGCAGCGAGCAGGTGTTTCTCCTCTTCCTGAACTCTCCAAAGATGAATTAGTAAAGTCTGTTTTGGCTGCATTTCGTCCATTTTTTAAAAATATTTATGATATAATGATTACATTAGGACACTGGGGTGTTACATTTTTTTAATTTGCATTATAAGATTTACACAGGATTAGTTTGGGAGGGACATGCGAGGTCGTGGGATACATTGTTTTATAATGGAGATGGATTAACAATTCAAAGAAATGTTCTTGTTGACTCCTTGTATTCATTCATTATTCATGTGCATTTCACTGTTCACATCCATAAATATTTAAATCCTAAATAATCATTAATAATTCACTGAAGCTATACAAGCTGCTCAATGAACAAAACGACATTGTGCGTGTACGATACATTGTGAATATTGTTTTTCACAAGAAAACTATTCAATGGACGATTGAACTCATAATAAGCAACTGTCGCCAATGAATTGTAAACAGTGTTTGACTTGTAAACACAGTCTGGAGAAGAGTAACCTCATTGGGCTACTGTCCATGCAGCTGCAGCAGCGAAGCCCTCTGATTGGCTGGTGTGAGTTTAAAGAGTCGTTACTGGAGGTGCAAAGGCTGCTTAATTTGGCGGTGTCGTCTCTAAGTAGATCTTAGACGGCACCATCTCTGCTGTTGAAAAGAATGATGGTCATTTTGTGGGCAGGCTGGCGTGAGTTTGACTGAACAAAGCATCTTCTGTCTGCAGCCGCTGATGTCCTGCAGCCTGACTGTCTCACTCGGCTCTTCCTGAGGTGAAAGCAGTTGCAGATATGCTGCTGATAGCAGCTTCTGTGGAGAGCTGTTTGGCAATTTTGCAGATGGGCACGCTGTATATCCATCAGCATTAATGTTGATGATGGCACGCAGAGATATGTCAGGCCTTTCGCAGAAAAGATGACACAGTTATCTTTTGCTCAGGACACTCCCTTTCTTGTTCTTTGTAACAGTTGTTAGTCATTGTTTTTTCTATTAACTCATCGGTTTCCATGTGGGTTACACAAAGCCCCACACCTTGAAACCTTTGAACCACTCAATCCTCATTATCTTTGTTTATATTGGGGCTCAGTTTGGGCAGGAAAGGGGCACTTTTATTTAAAATGCTTTGGAATTGAGTCAGATAGAAAAAGGGCTGAGTGTTGCCAGCATGTTTATTTTTCAGGGCTGATGGGTGTGTGAGTGTTTGTAGGGGCTTTGGGGTGGGGTGATGATAGGGAGCTGTGGGATTTGATGGCGCAGGAGGATTAGAGGGAGGAGTGGGACAAGGTGTTCAGCTGGAAGGTCGAAGGAAGTGATGATCCTGCAGATCAATACACCTTCACCAAAATGCACACACACACACACACACACACACACACACACAACGTGCATTCTGCTCTATATGGATTATGTTTGATGTCATAATCAGATTATTTTTTTAATTACAACAAACTAAGCACATATTTCTCAGTTTATGTAAAAATAATGTAATTATTTTAAGGACTAAGTCCAAAGTAAAGCATCAAGTTAACAGTTTGGACAACATTAACATTATTCTCTGTAACCTGAAATTTTATTACATTAGATTTGAACATTCAAGTCCACAAAAATAAAGTTAAGTAAATAAATGTCATAAAAATATGGAGAACTTTACAGGAAGCAGTTGGCAAAACTGACTAAACAATGTCAATTAAAATATTTAACCACATTAAAGGCCCTTTAATGTCTGGAGCCAGATATCAGTTCAAATATAAGGAAGGCTCTGCCCTCATTCAAGTAATGATCCTGCTTAATTATTAAACAGTGTGGCTGCATTGGATCCCTGAGTATGCAGAGTCTTCCTGTCTCCATATTCAGTGTTGGTGATTTTCCTAGAAGTTGCCATAATATCAAACATTCCAAGACCTTTCAAGGTTTCACATACATCCTGTTTATTTACCCTGTTTATTTTGGTGAACCCAGTGTTTAATCTCTTCGTTGTAACACATGCTGCGTCACAAACAACGCTAATTAGCTACAACACATCCATGTGAGATTCACATTTTGTTTTAGTTTCGTGCCGCTTCAAAACAAAACATTCAAAATGTGCTTTATTTAGGTCGGTGAAGGTGGCTGACATGTGCTGTGTGAATGACAAAAAGAGGGAAGGGCAGAAGGAGGGCAGGACAGTGGTTCAAAACTATCTTGGTTTCAATTTTAATTCCTCTGCTTTTATACAAAAAAAACATTTACTGAGCAAAAATATCACCTACAGTTTAAAATGACATTATAATTAACAAAATCACTATAGTTCTCTTAACCATCTATATCTACATGGCTCCACAATGCTGTTAAACACTCTTGGAGGACTGGAACATCTGTGCAGCTGTGACCTTTTTACCTTAAATTAATCTGACATTCATGAATTAATCTTGCAGTTTTTGAAAAAAAAAATCCGTATATATTTTAAGATAAACATCATTTTCTCAAAAAAGAGCTCCCCCTTGTGGTAAAGCATATGAATGGCAGTTAAGAAAAGTAAACTTTCAACCTGACTGGTGTTACTTTTGTGCATATCCTGCTATTAAGGGTGCTTTCTGCACTCTTTTAAAACGTATTAACTGTAAACTGATAATTAAATAAAACTGAATGATTGGTTAAACAAAACGGCAAATAATAGAATCAAAGCATTTCATATTTCTACATCATTTCTTTGATGTTTTTTCAAGACAGACTGGAGAGTTTGGTCCTGATCCTAAACTTGTATGAGAGTAGTTTAAGTAAATAAGTGAGTGACAAATAAACCCAGTGAAAGTCCTGTGTTTTAAATGTCACTAAAATGTTCATGTAAATGTACAGAGCAGTTGTTTGAGTACCAAGAATGCTTGGTATTTGGCAGAATGATGTTAAGTGTTGCTGGTGTATTTACATGTAACTTTATTGCTGCAGCTGCAACATGAGCAGCTTATTTCACTGTTGATACTTTGTATCATATTTTATAAACTTATGATACAATTTGCAAGTAAATATTTAACCACATTAAATATATTTTTTTAAATATTTAAAAAGAAAAAGTGAGGGAAAAAGAGCAATATTTGCTATTATAGGTGGTGAAGAAAATGGATAACAAAGTGGAATTGCCACTAGTACAAGTTCTGCCAATTTGTATATAACTGCTGTATTTTAGTGTATAAACCTAGATGCCATCAGAGCTGTTCGGGTCACATACTGCACTATACGTGTCACTGTAGGATTATGTGTTTTTTTAGTTTAAATTACATTCAGTAATAATCATCAGATAAAGAAACACGGGTCAGTAAAGAAAGGATAATAACAGAGATGACCCACATTTTAATGTTTACATTAACCACCTGTTACAAGACTATGTATTTTTAGAAAAATGGAAGGATTAATCTGCAATGATTTTCACTGTAGAAACACATATGAGAAAACTTTTTTAGACAGAAAATATTCAGGATTTGAAATATTTCAGGAGCATTAAGCTGCTCTTCATGGTGATGATTGTTTCAGATAAGACTCTGCTGTGATGATCCATGACTGAATATGAATCATGAGTGTGAGAATGTACTTAAGTCACAGTTGAGTGTGAAACAAGCGTAGAATAAAAAGGATAAAGGGGAAATTTATTTTCAACTTTACATAAATCTCTCAATAAGACAATAAATGACATCCTTCTTTAAAATGCATGACACATTGCAATTAAATTATCTGTTGCTCAAACAGTTTTGTGTCTGTGAAAGAAAAATTTAGCATACCAAAGAAAAATGTTTTGATTGAAAAAAGATGGCACATAAAAATCACTGTTTCCTGTGTCTGGTTATCATCTTTGAACTTTGTAATTGGTCTTGCATTTCAATAACTGTGTGAAACTGGACTTTTAAGAAACTCATTTATTTGTATAGTGACTAAGGTTTGGACTTTAACCGCATATTCATGTCATACTTCTCATTCATTCCTTTTAGCAATCTCACTTTATTTACACAAAGTTTCCCTCTCGGAGGCGGATGCTTCTCGAAGTTTCTCATAGATGAAAAAGTCAAGTCGTGCTGTGATTCTTCTTCTCTCAGCTCACTTAGGAACGGCTCGGCTCCTTGTAAGGAAATAAGTGACACAAATAAAGATTCAGACTCTTCATGTGAGTTCATATAAATGTTACTTTGGTTTTTATGATTGTTTTTTATGTGGCACCTGCTGTTTACCCAAACTGCTCAGAACAGAGAACATAGTGTGACTTTGATAGATATTTACCTTTGTTCACTGATACAAAAACATCACTCCTTTTTCTCTACTGGAGAATTCCTCACATTTTCCTTTTAAGTTCTTCCATCACAATCTTTTATCAACTTCCCTGATCTGAACTTATCCACGCCGACATGATTATTCTCGCAAAAATGCCAAAACTTCGCGTCGACTGTAACAGTATGACTCATTCACAGATCAGCCTTTTGTCAACAAGCTGCAGCTCACAGGTGACAACAGGCCTTAAAAATGTGCCGTCTGAAGCGGTAATTTGAATTTTACACTCTCTGTTTAATTCTGTCTGAGTTATAACAGCGCAGCCGAGTGCAAGAGGAAGAAAAAGAAGAATGAGTTTAGAGTTTTAGCAGGTGTAATTTGTTCTCCATGAGGATTTCTTAAAAGGAGCCGTTTGAGTAATGACATAAGAGGCTCATTCCAGGGCTTTTACCCTCTGAACGATGCATGCTAATAGGTGCTTCTCATTCTGACATCATGACATGTATAAGCCTGAAATTTGTCCAAGTCTGCTGTAATTGAAGGCTATCGCTTTACAACGACTTCAACCTGGTCTGAAGTAATGCTTTCCTGTGGCGTGTCATTTGCATTTCATGGGCAGAAAAAACACAGTGTGAATATTCATTAGATCCAAAAACAATGCAGATTGATTCTGTGCAGGATCAGAGGAGATTATTTTATCCGAGCAACTAAAGGAACTTTGTCAAAGGGCCCTAAGTAACATTAAAGATACCCTGTGGAGTTTTTAACCACAAGTGGCACAATGAAGCTCTTTTTAATTATTTTTTTAAGCTAAAAAAGACGCAGAAGGTGCAACTCATGTTATTTCACTGATCTACAGGAAAGAAGAACAGTGCTAGCAAGCTAACTTGGATGTCAACAATCTGTAGTTTGAAGTATTTAAAGAATCTGTCGTGAAAATGTTTAATGAGGAAGGAAATGCATTCAAGATGTTTTCCAGACCTCAAGGTAACACGCAAGGTGCTTTAGAGAGAAACACGGGCTGTAAACAGAACTTTTGATTGATTGTGAAAATGTTAATGATAGTTTTAGCACTGCTCGTTAATCAAATATAATGATCCAGTGGTTCCAAAGCTGAAGGTCAACACTTCATAAGAGATCCCAAGATAAATGAGTTGTCATGTCGAAAAACAATGATATTCCACCAAATTATGTCTTTTTTTCTCTTTATTTTCTTGTAAAATTCTGGATTTTTCCCCTCCTCAGGCTTCTTATGGGAGGGGAGCGCATGCAAAATACTAGTTGCCACACTAAATACACCATTAGAGAAAACAGAAATTGTAAACAGGGTTTTGTTTCACCCTCCACAACTGGTAAATATTCAGCCCTTTAAAAAAATACTTAACAATTATGAAACAGGTCTGACCAAGAGGACAGTCAATGACGAGTCAACCGTGAACCAGGTCAGCTAGCAGTGAAACAGCATCAGATTTAATCATTTGCTAAAATATGATAATAATAAAAGTTGTTTACAGTTTTTCTCTGTCGCTTTGGTGCATTTCTCACATCACTATTAACATTTGCACAACAGTTAGTTCAACCTCC
>JAQNCA010000004.1:17640973-17695903 GCA_029783725.1 Acanthurus tractus | reverse complement strand
TTGTTCACAAACAATGGTGTCAGGACTTTTCATTTTGATGGCACTGACACTTTCATTGACATGAATACTTGCTTTTGGGGAATGAACTATCCATTTTGAGCAAGTGACACGCTTTTGCAGGTTGTCAACTAGGTTTTGCAGTTTGTACTAATTGTTTTGAGAAATGCATTAACTGTTGTGCAAATGTAACTAGTGATGGGAGAAATGCACCAAAGCAACTGAGAAAAACTGTAAATATTCAAACTCAATACCAGAAATGTGAACCTTATGTCGACTCTAAGGGAAAAGCTGAGGTTCTCCAAATTCTTTAGGATTCCTCATCTGGGAACCATGAATGCCTGGAAAAACTTTCCGCTGCTAGCATTGCTAAGAAAGAAAACATTGAATAGAAAACTCTTTGTCACAAGAACTCTCCCATTTTCCTCGTTGACGTGTTGTTTTTTCACCCTTTTGATAAAATGCTGTTAACTATCTGCCATATACCATTAGCATTTACCAATGAGTGCAGCTTAGTCCGTCTTGACAACAGATGTGGATAATGTTCTCAATGACAGAGCGAAGACATGATTCAGAAAAAACTGTTGTGTTACTACGCAACACATTTTCCCTGAACAGGTAAACTTACTCTTCTTCTTTTCCAGAGGATCCATTTATTTGTTTTGCTGCCGAGTTCCTTACATAACATCTTTCTGAGGAGAAAAAGGCCCTAAAACAACAAAGACTGCAAGTGCAGAGGAGTGGAGCGTTTACTGCACGGACAACTTCATCCTATGAAGAGGGAAAAATCTCAGTTTGATCCCACCACAACAGAGGAAAAACATTATGAAAAATACGTTACAACCCACACGTTGTGACACATGCCTAGGCTTCAATACAAAGTATTTCATTGTAAATTACATTCTTAGTCCAAAACAAATGTATATTTAGACTTATCAAATAAAAAGAATACAATTAGAGTTTAATGAAGTTAGAGCTTATCAAAAGGGGAAAAAAGGAGAGTACTAAGCCTGGAGATAACTGGGCAAAATGGGAATAATACAAGGTTAAAGCAGGCTAAGACGATAATACACAACGAATTAAAGGTTATTAGCTTCAGCTCTGTTTGAGTAATATAATCTAATATTGTGTAACTATAAAAAAGCTGATTTTTTACATAAACGAGCTTCATGGGGCTGAACCCATGTGGTTGCTGTGTGGTAAAATGATGTCTGGGCTTGAAACTTGAGCGGCTGAAACTATTTTGACAGGAAATCTATAGCTTTGAAAAAGACTCCTTTATTTGTCTGTTATTTGTTATACTCAGTTAAACATAGTAAAGTTGACCCATCCCTGAGGATGCCGTGGGTAACCACCACATGGCGTCTGGAGGCAACTCCAGCTTTAATCCAGTCAAATTAGCTTATATATACATTCTTTTATATACATGTTTTGACAGTTGCTACCACTCAGCCACCGTGCTGCTCTAGTCACTTTTCAAACAGCTTAATTGAGTTTTCAAGCAGAACTGCCAGGAGTTTGCTTGTATCAGCTCCTTGAATGGGAAGATTTTTGTCTTTTTTTCTGTTTTATGCTTGTAAACTGAATTTCTTAGGTTTCATAAGTTTTAGGGCTTTTTGATGCAACAATACAAGATATTTAAAACATATTTTATTATTTATTGAGACAATACTATGGGCAAACAACAGGAAAAAAAGACAGTTAGTACTTACTTTAAGATTAAATATTAGCTCAATGTAAAATACAGTCAAAAATGTACCTGGCTAGGTTATTTAGGTGTTACCTAAATAATGTAATCCATTACATACTGCAAGTCAGTAAGACCCTGTTACTGTAGAACTATCCTGTTCTTTGCCTGGGAGATCAGGACCACCACAGTGAATCCCATGAGTATTACTGGGCTGCAGACAGCCAGTGAAGAATCAGACTGCTCACTAAGTATAGAAATAATAAAAAAGGGACAAAAATGGAAGGAGCAGCTGGAAGGCAAAGAAATCTGGTTGGTTCTTGTTGCTGATACGACACTAGAAAGCAACTTATCCTGTTTTCTATTCATGAAGGTACTTGTGTGCCTGGTATTGACTTGAGAGAAGGTGAAGAGCTTGTGTCACTTAAGTTATTAATGTTTATAATAAATATCACCTTTGTTTTATGTTGTCAATTCAAGGTTAAGACTCTTACCTGACCCGCAATGTGTAAAACAGTCTGTGACTCATTGACACTGGTGTCCTTCAGCTCAGAGCATCCTGTGAAAAACAAAGTTTCATAAAACTCTCAGAGCAAAACACTTCCAATTAAATTTCACCCCAATTTAAAATTGAAGTCAAATTTTAAATCTCCTGCAGTCTGTCTTGTAATTTATTGAGAAAGATTGGAAAAATCAGAGTCCTCCAGTCTGATGATTATGCAGAGTCAGTCATGCTTTTATCTCTTCAGATTGTAACGACTGTAAAAATCTTTTACCACAAATCTCCTCTCGGATCCAACCACTCCAGGGCTTTTACAGAAATATATCTTAAATCACACGAGTCTCGTTATAGATTATGTTCCTCTCCATTAGCTTATCGTTGAAGGATTGATTTTAAAATGATACAGAGCATTTCATGGTCTGGCTCCTCTATAAGCTCCTGTAGGACTTTCTTTCTCCTCTGACCGCTGAGTGGAGACTCACACCTTAAGAGAAGGAGCTTCTAGCTGTTCACCAGCTGAGCTAAAAAATTCAATGAGATCATCCTTTTTCTGTTTGTTTTCTCTGGGTTTTGTTTGATTTTTTTCCCCCCCATTATATTTTGTAGGTCGTACACATCATTCCCTTCTTTCTTTTTATCTCTTCCCGTCTTCCCGTAAAGCACTCTGTGACTTCTGTTTATAAAAGACTTGCATAAATAGAGTTTGCTTGTTTGTGTATTTCCACGGCTCAACAGCGTTCCTGTAAGTTGTTGTAATCACACAATGAAGCAAAAAATAAAAAAAAAAATAAAAAAAAAACCTGTGTATGATTTCAGAGAAAATTGAAAATCACTGCAAATTATGCAGGTCAGACTTTCTTTTCTTTCTTTTAACTACCACTGCAGTAATTTATGGGAAACACCACAGAAAAATGCTCACTTGCCACAGAAGCTGGCAAGAAGAATCTGGAAAAAGCAGCTATGTTCTTATTTTAGATGTATACGTTTGGGTTGGACTGTTATAAAAGGTACATGCATCAAAACTTCACGCCCTTGTGCATAAAGCATATGCTTATATGAAAGCTTTTCTCTGGTTCTGGCTCAGTGCAGTCAGAGCACAGCACACATCAACCTGTAGGCCAGATCCAACACTTGAATATGAAACAGATGAAGCGTTCACTCTTTCTTTGGCTGCTGTTTTTATGCAGCTACAGAAGACTGGCAATGACAGAGTATACCACACTCTACTGATGTCTCATCAGAAATTCAGGGGAATTTTAAGTTTGTTTCTGTCACAGAAAATCAAGTTTCAAAAGGAAAAAAAAAAAATCCCAGATGTCAGTCCAAAATGGTTTATTTTGTAAAGGGGGCAGTTGGAGGAGATGAGAAACATGGTGCGCTACTAAATGATGATATATTCAAATGTAAATGACATTCAAAAAGGTATTACAGTTATCACTCAAATTTTTCACACATGAAGTTAGGTCTTCATTCCGATAAGTTTTTCCAAATGTAAATGGATAAAAAGTCTGAATATTTTTCAAAATAAAAAAAAATGTATCAACACAGTAAACCCTTGGGATGCTGAAAAGAAGAAAAAGAAATAACAGTAACATGCAGAATGTAGACCGATGAGTCACTTTCCTCAGTTTGAAAAAAAACAGATCATTACAAAAATAAAACACAAGGTGAATGACTAACACATCTTAGTAATTTTGAGACAAATTTGAGGTGAATCCTTCTGCACTTTTTGTCTTCACATAATTAACTCACATTAGCATAAACTCCACTGTTGCTGTCTTTTATTCAGTATAATATAGATCAATAGGAAATATAAGAAATTGCTATTAATGACAACTTGAGTGGTCTTTGCTAGCCATTACAAACAGCACATATGTTTTGAAGATGCTTTATGAAAATGACAATCCAAAATAAATTATTTGCCAAAACCTAGCGCACGGATTGGATGGGATGGGATGGGGTGGGGTGGGGGTGGGGGTGGGGGTAGGATGGGTGAACTCAATGTAGGAACAACAGACTGATGACTTGTCAAATACACTGTGAATGAAGCTCCTCTGGGTGTGTGGCCTCCAGAGGTTCAACTGTAGAGTGAGTAAAAAGGTCCCAAAGTAGAAACTGCAGTCTTAACATGTGCCATACTTTAAAATGTAGAGGAAAACACCCTTACACTCATCAATATGATGAGCAGAAAAGTCCCAAACCAAAGCTTTGAAGTCTTTATTTTTGCTATCGGGGAGAGGAAAAAATACTCGAAAACAAAAATAAAACACAAAACAGGAGAGGGAGGGAAGATACGACTCCAGATATTACGCTGAATGCAGAGAAGATGAACTGCACGAGTTGGGTGAGACACTCCGGCACAAGGGGTTATTTCCTGGAGCTAGACTTCTAATATCCAAAAGTACTGGTCTGGAGGACCCATGTTGGTCAAGGGGTGTCCATGGAGATGCCTACAGCAAAATGCCTCAACAGCAGCATCCTAGCAGGCTGTCCAATAGTGACGCTATGTGCTTCCTGCTGCCTGGCTCTCTCCTCCCTCTGAGTTACCTACAGGAAAAAAAATTATGAAGGTTAACAAGGTTTTAGGAGGCAAGTGGTCTAAATGTACATCACCAAATAAATGGCTACTGAAGTAGCAAAGAGAAGCTTAAGCAGCATGACAAAAACACAAAGTACTCCGTACCATGACACTGGTGTAGGTTATGAGTAACTAAACCAGGTAATGTTTAAACACACACAAAGTGACATGTGAATTCACTAACTCGTAGCAGGAGTGGAGGCTGAAGCTGAGGCAGAGGCATTGTCTTCCTCGTCACTGTCCTCCTCATTGGACTGTGGTACCTCGGCCTCAGGGATGGTTGTTGTGGGGGTCTCGAGCTCTTGCTCTGCCCTGCTCTTCAGGGCTAAGATACGGTGGTGTAACGCTGCAGCCAGCTGACCTATGTCCTTAGAGCTACCCTGAAGAGGGGAGAGACACAGTGGGGGAGATCCCTCAGCCACATTTATGGAGGACAGAAACCAATATTCATATTCTTACATTACACTGTTGGCTTCAACATGTTATCACTGCAGTTCAGAAGTACAACTCAAAGCTGCATGTAGATGTTTCACAGCTTTTGCATTTACCCACTATACGATCAGAAAACAGTGATGCTTCTCACCAAATGTAAAGAGGAAAAAAAAAAAATCCAAAAAAGGCCTGTCCATCTTATATTAGGTCCTGATTTTTGTTGTAATTTTGATTTTGTCATTTGTCTAAATAATGAAAATAAAGAACATTAAGTTCAAAAGAGTTATCATCACTCATAAAGTCATGATAACATGTAACATTGTCAATCTTGAGTTTCAAACCATTGTAACCTTATGGTCAATAACTACAGTGTATTTGCACCCATTGAAGTTTATATGACTGCCATTACTATTGATGGCTAGAAAGCTAAAATCTTCCCAAGCTCTGGTGTAATGTTTGGCGATACATACCGATATTAGGAAGACCTTGACCCCCTGGTCCTCTGTGTCCATGGCAGTGATTCGTACACTCTTTTCGCTGGCCTTGTCCACCTGCATCTGAGGCCAGAGTTTAGTGTTGAGGATCAACCGGAGGCTGCCCTGGGTCCTCATCACTGGAAGGGTTTGAAGATAAACTCACACATAAGCATTCAACTACAGATCAGAGCAGGCACTTATTTTTCTTCAGCCCATGATATTCTACCTGGTATTCTACCATGATCTCAGTGCTGTGGGTTCTTGTCATGGAAAATGAAATGGATATAATTAGTAATAAGGAAAGGCCTAGGGCACCTGCAAGTGTCCTTTTGAAAGAAGACTAATTTGTTTGCAAAGATCTTACAGTGCCAGCTGCAGGCTCATCAGTATAAATCCAGTGATATGTAAATATCACATACAAGGAAGCTATTATGTAAAAAATTAAGTGGCAATAATAAAGATCCTCTTTAAAATAAAAAGGAAAATCCTCAACTTCTCAGGAGAAGTGTCATGTCTTTTGTCTTCTTCATTGTGAACTCTTCATTTTTACTTACTATAATAACACTTCATACTCCACATTCCACTGGTGGTGCATTTAACAGGATTTTTTAGTGTCTAGGTCACATAAGTGTGTAAAAGAGGAACTGGCTCCCCCTTGTGTCTAAAGCCAGGCATTGCAATAATAATGCAACTTCTGAAGGTGTTTACCAAGACGAGACTGTAGCGTGCCGTCATCTGTCGAAGCCATGTCGTTAAGCCTCAGCAAACCTCTACCTCTCTCTATCCACGACTGAGCAGTCTTCTCAAATACATACAACTTGCACTGCATCTGAAATGAAAGAATGACATCACTTTTACTGCTCTCTGCCACATTTGTGTACTGCATTTGCTAAGCAAAAGAGCCGCTTTCTACCTGTAAAACATTGCTTTCTGATTCCTCTCCAGTTTTGACGTCGACTTTCTCTAAGATGCACTTCTTGGCTGTGGCTTTGGTGTAAGCTGCTGCAGACTCCTCCAAAGACTCCGACATGCTGTTTACTGAGGAGATAAAATAGTGATGAAATGTCTGCACTCTGCGAGAGTGAAGATTTGATAGCTAATATTTTTATCAAAAATGGATCCATTGCTCTGGAGTCTTCTCTCACTTCCATAACAAATTTGTTCTCACTCAAAAACAAAATTCCATGCAAAGATTTGGAATAGCTGGTGCTTGAGGGTGATCATGAAGCACCCAGGTCGACACTCCCTCAGTTAAAACAGGAGCTGTGCAGGCTGCTGCAGATCATTTGCAGTGAAGAGCCACTTCAGTTTTAAGTCCACATGAATAAATGCCTGTGCATACAGCAGCCACAAAACATTTAACTTCTTTTCACTGTCACTGAACAATCAGTGAAACAGTGTAGAGCCCCAAAAATGCTAATGTTCAGATATGTTCATACTTCACAGTAGATTAATGCTAAATATAGGAAATGTAATTTCCCTCACAAAAAAACATGTATAGATTTGATAGTAATCTTATTTGTTTGTAATGTTTTTTTTTTTTTACCAAAATTGTCAATTATATATTCTAGAGATCTGAATTGATTTCACTTTACACCTCTTACACAAGTGGAAAAAAAACATTGTTGAACCTTCTTCCTAGTTTAGAACTTATTTGCATTTGGAGTGAGTAAACAATTAATCCATTGGTTAGGAAAAAAAATCTCTACTGTGTCAAAATACAGTATATAGGTAAATGGTAAATGTACTGCACTTAATAGTGATTTCTAATCTTTTGACTACTCAGAGTATTGTACAATAAAGGTCGGCATTAACCTATTCACACACTGACAGCAGAAGGTTCTCTAAAAAGTGCCAACCTGCTCATCAGGTCAGGTATTCAACCACTGACCTTTGATAAGCAGATGACCCATAAACCTCCTGAGCCACAGTACCCCCATGGCAAAGATTTTATCCTGGAGGTTGTAACTAAAACAAGCTACTTTTGTGTTTTAAAACTCAAGGGATGATTGTCTATTTAAAAAAATCTGCCTTGATGTGTGTTTCACCACTAGTATGTGAATAAATGTGCATCTCAAATTACAAATGCAGTATTTGTTAGCAGTTTTCTATTACTCCCACAGCTCTTTCTGAAGTGCTAATCAAACACAAGCTCCATCCTACTTTTGATACCTCTTTGAAGGACTTTTCATAACTTGTGAAAAAGATCTAGACATATTTCAGTGACAATTTCTGCTGATCTGCTTAATTAACCGTCACAGGTCTTGTTCTTTTGCTTGCTGTTATCGCTGGATTTTGGGCCAAAGGACTCTTCTTAAAACTATTAGCAGCCAAGTCAAACATCAAACACGTTCTCATTAATTGGTGGCTTATGTCTTTACCCTTCTCTGGGGTGGCTTCCTGTGGTGAGGGCTCTGACGCAGGGGTAGCTGAAACGTCTTTATTTTCCTCATTTGAGGACTCGCCCTTCGGGGGACTCTGAAAACACAACAAAGCTGGTAATTGGAACTTGTTCAAAGCTCAATCATTAGAAGATTAGGACTGTACACTCACAATTCAACAGGCACTATCAACTTACCAGAACTCGTTCTGACATGTTCTGCCCAAAAACAAATTTTGCCCCACTGTCTGTACTGTTTGTAGCATTTTTTGAACTGAAAGGACAGAAAAGAAAAAAATGAACAACTGTTACTTTGTGTGTTGATGGAAGCTAATCATGAATGAAGATGAGCTGCTAAAAATACTTGAAGGAGGACACAATTTCATTACCTTGGGGTAGAGATGTACTGTAAGAAATAATTAGTGCCCTCTGACTGAGAGTCCAGTGGCACACTATCCTTGGACTTGTCTTCTGTACTGTTCTCTTCCAACTAGAGGGGAAAAAATGTTGCAAGTTTAGAGTTATACCTAAGGAAAAAACTTAGAAAAAAACAAACTTGTAGAAAGAGGACTTTTAGGAATCCGCATAAAAAATAATCCGGTCCAACTCAGTGAGCAGCAAGTCGCCTTTTCAAGGTTGAAAAATGTTGTCTTTATATTCCTGCTGCAACAGTTTCTGACTAACCACAAAAGTGTACAAAATAATATCAGATAGTCTACAAAACACTACAGGAAATGCTCTTCTTACCAGGGACAGGAGCCACAAAACACATCAGAAAATCGTCTGAACAAGAACAAGGAAATGACAAACTAACATGTCTAGAAATACACAACAATCACACTGCAGACTAAAACAGGCATCTCACTATTCACAGGATCATCTCAAAAGTGTGAAAGCCCCTCCTCTGTCAGTCACATTTAATCATTGTTTGTCACCTGTTTTCCCCTCAAGTTTGCATGCTTACTGCGCAAATAAAAGGTGGAAGAGAAGTTAAAAACAACCCACCTTCGCTCTGTCTTTGATATTCTGACCAAACACAAAAGATATTGCTACATTTGTCTCCTTCTCTCTTCCACCTCCGTCTTTGTTACCACTTGCTCTGTCTTCCTCATTTTCATGTTTCTGAAATGGGAACAAAAAATGCCACAGGGTCAACTTAGTATTTTTTTTTTTTATATATATACAATGCAAGCTCTACAACTGCTCTGAGTAGGAAAAAACGCATCTTTTGCTGACAACTTTCACTTCCGATTCAGCGATTGTTTGTAATATCAAACAGTTGCATAACTCTGTATGAAAACCCCACTGAAGAAGCTTCCTCATTAGAAGGAGGAGTTTGAATAACCGCAAAGCTTAAGATCCTGCAAATAACATGCAGATTTATGCTTTGCCACACTTTTGGATGCCTTAAACAAAGAAACTTCCAAGGAACTAGCTGGCATTGATTTTTGATACCACGTCCTTGACTTGAAAGGATTTTGACAGATTTAACTCCTAACCAGTGACGTGGCCAGGGTGGCTGAGTGCTCTGTGTTGTTCAGGAAGAGGGACTGGGTCCCAGGTCTGCCATCTGATGACGTTTTCACACCGTTGGTTCCACAACTGGAATCTAAAAGATCAGATGGGAAGAACAATCAAAGCTAAGTAAATCATTGGACGCAGAAGAATTAAATAATGATTAAGATTGTTTATAAGGATCGGCTTTTAAATGCAGGTGACTCTCAGCTGTACTTACTGGACTCTATATGTGACTTAGAGGGGGGCGCCTGGAGGACTGCAGGGCGGAGGACACTGCGTTGCTGTTCCTTGGGTTTCTGACTTGGGACACCTGCAGGACAACCAACTTATCTTAGAATACTTGAACACGAGATGTTCTGGGTCTACAAATTCAAGTCTAGACATACCATTTCTATTTCTAAGTGGGGTCATATGAAACAGTGCACATGTGGGTTCAAGAGAGGACCTTTCTCCCTTTTAATTAAGTCAGTGTGAGTAATATTTTATTAGAGAGAAGGGTCATCAGCATGAAACACCAACCTGAACTCGGTGCCTGTCCATGTATGAGAGTTGGTGGCTTTAAACGGAATCCCACAGGCTTCTCCTCTGGTCAGACGGAGCACAAGAGAAGGCAGACATTAAAGAAAGATCTGAGAGCCACACAGCAACCTTTGAGGGCTACACTCGTTCTGTCTTTGCACCTCTCCACCCACAGGGCTCCTTATCATGCCATCCAAATGCTGTGCAGTGACACAGCTTCTCCTTCTGACTCTCCATCTCAGAAACTTTGTAACTGAACACAACCTGACCCTTATCAGTGCTTAAGCATAAACAAAAAACTCTTACTTTTACATTTACAAGATCATTACAGTGTCCAGTGAACATTAATTTTAAGTGATTTGTTTTCATGGACAAAATACAACCACAGAAACCGCAATCAAAGCTTGAAAACACCAAAATAATAAAACCTGCTTAATTCAGTACAGGTGGTGTACTGTAGTTCTGCACTCAAGTAGCATTACAATTAATGGGATGTTTGATTTCTAATGTGTTCAGCTTCATTTTACTTCCAAAAAGGCGCTGTATGTAATATGTTAAATATAATTATTAATTATGCAGCGTTTGTTTGCTTTTCTCAACCCCCCCATGTAAAGCTGTATTAACTGGTGAAATGACCCCTACAAAAGAGCTGAGCTGGTGGTATGGATTGAAATATTCACATCAAAAGCAAAAGATAAGACACAGAAGTAAAAGAATTTAAATTGCTTTCAAAAACACACAAACATTCATGTTACAGTGTTAAAGTCCCAGTGCAGCCATAGTCTCAGTCAGTGTCAGTCACTTTGTTATTTTCAATTGTTAAGAAGACGGGGGAGGGGGGCAGTGTAAATCTCATCCTTTTTGAAATATTGTAGATGTGTGCATTCAAATATTATACATATATTGAAAAACCTTTCAATTTAGTCAAATCAGTTTACTTATGCGTGTCTCCCTTTTGCAAATGCACATGGTGTGCAAAACAAATAATTTGCCTAAGATGGTGAAAAACAAGCTACCAACCGTGATATGATAAACAGCGTATGTTTGTCCACAGAGGTTGCCAAAAACCAGCCGTGAGTTAGCACAAGCTGTGAACTGAGACTTGAACCTGAACTGTTTATACATGTTAATGACCTTACTTAAAGATGCCATGTGTAAACTAGGGGGCAGCATAATACCAGAGTGACCCCAAACAGCTGCTTTGTATGGGCTACTCTTTAAAAACATGTGACACTTATCCTGAGAAGCTAAAGTGTGCTCTATCTTTCTAGAGTTTTAGCTACTAGCTGTTGTTAGCTTTTTAGTTCAGTTAGCCACGCAGCTAGTGGCCCTATCAGCTCGGTCAGTCTGCCAGTAACGGCAACGAGGAATATTGATTAGTACTGGTGCATATATTGCTGCCAGCTGCCAGCTGCCCCTCCTCTTTAAATATTACCAAAAAAAATCTGGGAACAGCTATTATATGTGTTGGTCGGACTGGACAATACATCAACATTATGCTGATATTGTGATAAAAGACTAGATATTATCTTAGAGTTTCAATAGTGGCTTACATTATATGACTTTATTGTAGCATTTTCCAGGCTTTAAAGACAACAGGCTTGTATTCCCTAACAAGCCATTCATTCAACTGCAGTCAACAACATGACACTCAGTCATCATATAATAATAACAAACCCTCTTCAGTCAACAATGTTAAGCTAGAGTTTTTCAAGCACAGGCATCCAAATTTGGCTGTTTAACGTTTCCAAACTGAACTTGCCATTTTAAAACAGTCATTATCACGAACTGAGCTACATTATGTTCTGGCCTTGTCACAGAGTCATACAAGATAATAATATTTCACATATTAAAGATGTCTTAAAAGGATTGTGAGAAGTCCCTTTTTAGCAAGTTCTTCTTCAGACTGATGTTAGGCCGAAAATTAAGATACCGCACACATGCAACAAACAAGCATCACCTCTCTCTTCTGGGTATATTACATGTTCTATTTGCAATACATCAAAAAAACTGATGTGGACTGTTGCTGCAGTCACAGGCATTAAAAAGAGTGAGACCTTTAGAAATAAACCAAAACCAGAAGTTTAATGCAAAATACAGCCTTAAAAACAAACATGACACGGGCCAAACTAAAAAAAATTAAAATACAGGTCAAATAATTTTTTATGGTAGGTTCTTTTTCTTTAAGTACTTCTTCCGACACTAATCTAAATTCAAGATTTAGTTTTTAAATTTAGTATGTATTTATCAGCTGATACAATAAAAAAAAGGGACTGACAAATCACCAATGACAGCTAACCCCCAACCAGTGACTGAGTTGGGCATTTGTATGAAAGGACCCTGATATGTCAGCTCCATCGCCTGATCATTACTGTACAGACTCTGGCCAAATAATGTCACCAGCACAAGATGGCAGCATCTTTATTTAGAATATTTTGGCTTTTATGTATAGTGGGAGGAAGTGGAGACGTGTCCAGTTTATTAACGGTTGCTGGCATGAACCAAAACAGAAACATCCAACTTGACTATGAATGCACTAACTTGGCACAGCAAGTTTCTTTTAAGGATCATTGAACAATTCTAACACCACCTTACACTCATCCTCAATGTACATTTACTTATTTAAAGTCACTACTAAATAAAACACTTATGCCTGCGTAATCTGGCTGTCTGTGAAAACTGAGCTTCACATACTTTCACTGAATAATGTCACATTCACAGAAGAAACTTAGAGGTCTAACTTAAAAAAAAGTACTACATCCAAGTTGAGTTAGTTATCTAGAGCTGATCATAGTGAAAGGGATGTATTTACAGTAAGGGAATACTTTAAACATCTTATTTGCAACAACTGATGTTGTAATATTAGAAACAATCATGTTAAAATTGTACTTTTGTATTGTGATCCATGCAATTTATGGTTTATCAAGTTTAGTCATCTTATTAGGTTGGCTGCCTTAGAAATGCTTAAAAAAAATGACTGACATGTTGGACCAATGAGATTTTGACTGCAGGGGGGCTTTATGCTGTGTAGAGAAAGTAATGGTGGTCTAGGTGCCTCACCTGGCTCAGAGTCAGAGTTCCCAGTCGGAGACTGGCAGAAACTTGAGGGCATGAATACATTGTTCTTCGGAACTGCAAAGTAGCGAACAGGCATTGCACTCAGCATACAAATCAGTGTACAGCACAAGCAAAAACCAAGAAAAAACAAATGTTCTGCTTAGTCATCACGTGCCCTTACCAGAATGTGGGGGTGGGAACGATGAGGTCCTTTCCCTTTTCACAGGGGGGCAATAGCTTCCCTCATCTTTATCTGAATCTGAAAAGGGTTACAAAATATTAACAATATCCCGGTAAAAAGAATCAGTAAGAATGATAACATAAATAAGAAAAATTGCCAATTTTAACATTAGATTTACCCTCTCCATCCTCTGCACTCGAGCCCTCCGCAGATCGCTGCAAGAGAATGCCATGAGAATTTTATTGCCCATTTTCTACAAGAGAGTCTTCCTGAGCATTCAAATTGCTTACAAACAATAAAGTCACACAAAAAAATAACACTTAATTGCATCTTGTTTGACCTCAGTAGTATTTAGTCTGGAAATGCAAAACAGAAACCACTAAAATGTTATTTAAATTAAAGCAGGTTGCAATTTGACATGATGTCAACAGATAACCATTTCATCAAGCCTTGTAAACAGTTTTATTAAAGGTAAAAGATTTTATTTCACCCAACCTTTTGCAAAATGTAAAAAACGCAGTCCAGACTGAATATCAGCATAAAGTCGACAAAATGACTGAATATGACTAAATACATGAATAAAGGAGAAGCTTACCTTCTGTGCTTTATCTTTTTGGAAAACAAACACAGGAGGCGCTATGGCAGGCTTGTCTGTTAAGAGAAGATGTAGGCTAGTCATCCAAACACTGACTTACAGTGCACAACAATCCTGACTACAGCTTACTTGATTTTTGGCCTTGATTTTCCTTTTGAAAGTAGTGAGAGCATTAGTGCTGATAATGCAAGAAGGTCAAGTTCATTTACTAATCAGCATGCACTGAATAAAACAACAAATTTAAATGCACAGCAATATATAACAGAACATATGACCTGAAAAATAATCCAAAACAAGTGAAAGTGCACGTAGATTTCCTTTATTTCACAGAACATATATCAAGTGACATTTTTGGTTCACAAGCATTTAGTTCATGTCTCTGTAAATACTTTAATGAAGCTTCCAGTAAAATACATAGCTGTTTTAAATGAAACAATCAACATTGAATGAAAATGTCACATTTACTTGTGTGAGTGTGAAAATAATCTGGTGACTCATTTAAAAAAAAATTCAGTGATGCTGATCAACATCTAATTTTGGTCAATGACCGCAGGTAAACCTTAAATCAGGCTATACTACAGCTAATCAAACAATCCCATTAGGAACCAATAAGAATGATAAAACCTATGCTGGCCTAAACTAAATTAATTTTAAACACCTAACTATATGGCCAGATGTAAAATACGTTAATGTAAACACCTATGTTACAATTTGCCATCAATTTGCTATGAAACTTTAATCTTAAACGGAAACTAAAGCTACTTTTGTAATAAAAAGAATGTTTTTTTATTCAGTTCATCGCCAAAGAAGCTGTTTCTGCTGTAAGAATAGCAATCGCCAGGCAGGGTAATAATATGATGTTACCTCACCATTTAATGCGTCTACCTTCACACGGTAACCTCTAAGATGTGTAATCCTATAATGTTGGCAGACAAAGATTTTCCTCTGTCTGGGTTGGGCCTCTTACACTGAGCAGGTGTAGCATCGATGTCGCTGTGAGCCTTGCAAGAGGACAAATGCATGCGGTAACAGCCAAAAAGCCGACAGCACACGACTAGGATTGTTTACCGGACCCGCATTGAGCATCTCAACATTACCCCCGTCATTGCTAATACAATGTATAAAACACGTTTGACAGAAAAAATGTTAATGCTATGTGACCTACATTTATCTTACAGCGTTATATCTCCGTGCAGCTTGCAGTCAGCTATCTTGGCTAATAGGTATGAAAATTGCAGTGTGCAAATGATATTCATTGAGGAAATTCAAGCACTCCGACATATTACCGGCTTATGTCAACCAGCTAGCATATACACTATCTGACCCGTTCCAGCACATAGTCTGCGCCACCGGTTGTTCCCTAAAGCCCTGAATGTAGCTTAGCCTACTAGCTACAGTTAGCTTGCTAATGCACTCCATCCCGCATGAGTCATCTCGTCTTACAAGCCATGAAACTAATTTTGTCACAAAATTCCCTCACAGATAATACTGACAAACAGATCCGACTGAAATAAATATATAATATGAAGGGGGCAGCTATTACAACCATAGTAATGTCTCTTGTCTGACCCGTTTCTCTACGCGCCTAAATGAACGTCAAGCAATCCTGCAACTGAGCGCTAACTACAATAACGTAAATAACAAGAAGGATGTCGTAGCTACTGTAAACGTTTCCTATCAGATGAAACTTCACCTACCATGCACTACGCTTAGATCTTAACTTTATAACAAGCAGTAACGCTAACTTTCCTGTTTGGCCTTGCAAGCTTTGATTTTTTTTTCTTCACATTAGATCCTTTAGCTCACCACAAATGGCAAAACATACTGCCTATAAATAGCCGGGTGCTAGCGTTAGGAGGTAAGCCAGCTAGCGTTAGTGGCAAGCAGCATTCGAGGGCGTTCCGGCACTCCAGGTATTACCCAGAGCCCGGCCGCTAGCATTGTTAGCCTGCTTGCTAACGTTGTAGTCTTGTGAAAGCCGCGAAGCTATAATTCACCCGAACTCACTCTTAACATGCAGTCAAGCGGCTTCATTTCAGTTATCAAATATGCAGATAACGTATAGGTGCTGTTTCTGGCGGCACAGTAGCTGTTTTGTTTTTCTCATACTGCCACTTACTCACCTTCGTTTGCCAAGTCCGCCATTTTACTTCGACGCTCACACACCCACAACCCACCGCGCAGATAATACAAGTTGAGGCAGAAATGTTTTCAGTGGAGAGCACATTGCCGCCGTTTACTGAAGCAGTGAGCGACCCTCTGTCATCTCCACAGAGACACTGTGTGTCCATGACAGTCAGTGTGTTTATGCACAGCCCCAAAAAACAACTTAAGATTTGTTTAAATAGCTTAATCCACCTACTTTCCGACAGAATTATACTATGTTGTGATTACACTGCTTAAAAAGTGTCACCAGCTATGATAAGTTTGCACCAGGCCCTCAAAATAAAATTATAAATAAGATGAGAGAGTAGGTCTAGTTTGACCAAAAAGCAACAAAACACTTAAGGTCCAATCACTGTTTTTTTTTACTGAGCTTTTAACCACATCACACAATCTTCCTTGTTGGTTAGTTGAGTTTTCATAGAAGAAACTTAAGTTTACATTATAATTGCTGTCATGATCATTGATGTCAACAAATAAGCCCTCAAGGCCTTGATGGATGAGAGATTACTTGGAGGAGGAAAGGTTGTGCACTGCTGCATGAGCCAAAGCTGCCATATAAAAAGATAAATAATGGCCTGATTGCAGCAATAACACACCTCAAGTGACGTTTCTGAAGAAGGTAAAGGAAGAGAACTTGCCTCAGGAAAAAAAAGCTGAAAAAAAAGAAAAAAGAAAACAAAACTTAAGCCTATTATATGTGACAGGGAGAAGAGTGAGTCAATAGCCAAGCTGAGTCATAAATAAGTCATAAAGTAGCTAAACATATATTAATAGACTGTAAAAAAAAAAAAAAAAAAGGAGCGAGGAGGACTCGTTCTACACCCCTCTCACATTGAGGGTTATTCTAGTCCTGAATGTTCAGTTTATAAACTTTTTTTTCTGTCTTGACGTATTACAAGTTTGTTTTTGTTTGTTTCTTTTTTTTTTACCCTTGCACAATCAGCTTTTGCTCTGCAGCTGTCCTCAGAAATGTTCATTTACAAGTGTTGGTGTTTTGTATGACAGCCAGTGAAGTGAAGGTACACAAACAGGGAGTTGTTCACATCTCATGGTGTCAGGCTGTCTCTTTTAATCATCGTTTTCCCTTTTTTATACACATAGTGGTGCAGTGCGGTCCCACAGTGAGAATTTTCATGGGTTTGAATTTAGTTGAATTGTCAGAAAAACACTTTTTATGGCAATGTATTGGATTAAGATGCAATTTTATTATAGAAATAAAGAAAGGAAACAAAATCAAAACAATAACATAAAGCTCTTTGGTGAGTTTTGGCAAATGGAGTAAAGTAAAAAAAATGACTCATTTGACCAAACAGAGTCAAATAAAGACAGACTTGAATTTCATTGTCAGTCATTGTTCTCACCAAAACATTTTGTGTGTATTCTTGAGGTCTGACACACATGTGGAAGGCATTTCCCATCACACAAGTCTTTCTCGAATAATTTGAAACACGCATTGTTTACACCAGCTTGCGCCTTCCTCCCATTTCACTGGTGCACTGGTAAACTTTACGGAGGCCTTGTTTGCTATTCTGTGAATCAGATATGAAAGCGTCAATGAGCTGTTCTGCAGGGTTGACTAGTTCCCCAGACTGTAAATACAGAAAAACCGCTCTGCTTTGATCCAACCGGATCTGAACTCTGACCTTGTTTAATCTGTCTTTTTTGTAGAAATAGGTGTCTGGCAGCTGTTTATGTCTGCATGTTTTAACAGTTTTGTGTTTATCTGTCTGAGCTGTTTTGCTTGTCTGCTGCTTTTTATGGTTTTTTAAAACGGAGGAAGTTCACTTAAGCGGCCACCAGAGGGCAGACTAGCATTTAAAACTGGTGGTAAGTCTCCTTTATACACACACACACACACATACACAGGGTTATCACGTCCTGTATATTTCTATGCATCAGTTTGTCTAAAAACTGTATAATGTTCACATGAATCAATTATTCAAACCCAACGTGCCATTTTGTTTAAAGCTACATTATTCAATCAAATGTAAATATTATATTAATATCAGTCATTTTACCCCCATTTTCCCCACATAACTTTATCAAACCATCGAAAAAAAATTGAACTAACGTCTGCATGTTCTCCACTTGGGAAAGGGCTCTTAATTAAGTTGAAACCATTATCTCATCAAGACAAACTCACATGTAAACACACACAGACAATTCTGTCATTATCTCTTGATCTTTTTTCGAAACTGCTCAAATTAGTGCCTGTTATCCACAGAAAACAATGTTGTTTTTTTCTCTTTTGAGGATTACAAGACAATTAACCTCTTATCAATGGAAAAAAAAACAATGTCATGTGGACACAATGAGATAACTATCTTGAGATAATGGGATTAGAGCAATAATTAGGCTACAGTTGTAGCTTTTTCTCTGTTGAGGATTTAAAATGTTTTTGTCATGCTCTGTCTCTCATTTCTCCCACAGTCTGTTTTTTCGCTGCAGAGGAATTAAATCCAAAGCTTATTTGTATGAAATGGTTCAATTAGAAGTGACCGTGTACAGAAAAAAGAGACTTGGGCAAAAACAGGGGCATGCAAATAAAAACATAAACCATTTGTTTGCCTTGTCAGTTTAGTTATGGTGAAGAAACACTAAGCTCAGCGTATTTCACAAGAGTTTATATTGCACAATACCTACCCAAACTTTTTTAGAAAGAATCATACTTCAGATTTTCCTTCGGGCACATCTCAAACAAGCCGCTGCTCGTGTTAATGCTGTTTGCCACAGAAAGCCCTCATTTGTCAGGATGGCTTGGCTTGCTCTTTGAGCTGTGTAACAGTTTCACTTCTTGTCTTATCTTTTGGTGTAGGCGATGTCCAATGTCCACCATATCAGCTGGTCAGCACTGTTAGCATGTGGGTGCACAGGACTGTGGAGGGGGCTGAGTGCAGAGCCCTCAAGTGAGGAGGGCCAATAAGTAGAGTGAATGTCTTGGGATGCAGAGAGAAACTGGTGGCAGGTCAGGGGGCTTAAATCTGACCAGATTATACTTATACTGAAGCTAAATGTTTGCATCTATTTTCATTGTCCCTGATGAAATAGGCTATGCTACCTTCAAGTTAGCAGATTTCCAATCAAACTCCATGGCATTGCTAAACTAATAAATCTGGCTATCTTATGTCAGAAATCCTGACTTCCTGTCCTCTAGATGTGTGTTTATGGTGTATTTGCTGAATTAATGTGAGACAACCTCAGACGTGCTCTTACATAACAGTCTTCTTTTTTTCCAGATAATTATAACAAAAAAACCAAAAGATAACCCAGGGGAATTTTGTAAGAAGAACAAAGGATGCTAACAATTTTCCACAAAACCCCAAATTATCTAATTTGTTCTGTCCTCATAATATTTGATCTTATCTTCTGAGCAGTGGAGTTTTAAGAAAACAATGTCTGGGTCGCACCACATTCAGTTGAATAATGAATTCATTACAATAAAAATTAAAATTCTCACTTGAAAAATGCCTTTTAAAGTGCAGCGAAACAGCTTGAAATATCATCAATTTTGCAACGTTTAGTATTGAAATGTAAAAATTTGTAACCACTACAGTTTCCTAATCAAGCAAAACACAGAGGCCTGGACAACTTGTGAACTCTACTCTACTCTATCATTCTTATCAGTCAGTCTAGATTTTAAGGAACTTAAAATAAAAAATCTGTATAAAATCTGTCTAGACTTTTCAGTCTTATCAGTCTAGACAGATTTTAAGGAACTGATTTTAAGGAGCTTAAAATCTGTCCAGACTGATAAGACTGAAAAATGGCTGTCCTGAACCCTTTTAACCCACTTTACAACATTAACTTTGATCATTTTTGCATAAGTGGATACTAATTGCAGGTCTGCAATAATACGGAAATAAAGGTCTTACTTAAGTCTTTGATAATGAACCCTCTCTTAAGTCAATGATCAACTGGCTCGACAATCAGTATGGTTTCTCAGAGTTTTATTACACTGTTATGCTTGGTTAAGTCTTTTACACTACGATACTTTTTTTGAAATACGTATTATGAATATGTTTTTATAGTAGTCATTTTCTGTTAAACATCACAAGAAATGTTGACTGGGTGAACAGTGCAGATTAAAAAGTGACCTTGTGCTGAATATGGGATGTAGTTAAAAGTTCTAGCCAGAAAAAAGCATCATAACCCATACTTCTTTCATAATCACCGCTTCACAATCTCACCTGATCACTGACATTGGAAACCACAAAATATTTACCATTAGCAATACAATGATAACATCTCATGAGACCATCACTTTTCTGGTATCTGAAAAGTAATAGCTGAACCATGATGGCGTTTGCTGTCTTTATTCATGCCAGCAAGATTAATTTATCTGTTGATTTTGGTCGTGACACCTATGTGACAAAAACAATCAGGACAGAGTTGCACAGTTAAGAGAGAGTCATCTGACATTAGCATAGAATTTTACTTTATTTTATTGTTGCTTGTATTTTTTGTTTGTTTGTTTGCATCTTCATGTGTCTTGTCGGGGAAAAACTGCTGTTTTTGCAACGTCTCCTGTTAACCAACACATACCCAGAAAACTGCCAGCTGATGCATCAAGTCATTAAAACATTATATACGAAAACATGTGGACTAACTGTTTTTAGATTGTTTTTCTCCCTTTAACTTCCATTTTTCATTTCTAGAGACATGCAGTTAATAAATGGGTGATTACAACAGAGGGAAACATAAATTAGAATCATTCTTCAATCTACAGCATGTGAGACAGCTGTGTTTTTTACCTTTACTGCAACCGTTTTTTGTGCATGTGCCAAAATTAAAGTTCTGACATTCTGATGAATGGCTTCTCGGAGATGTCTGCTTTTATATGCAGGTAAAATGAAAGCATTGGTGATGGGATAAAACAACAGTGTCTGAGAGGAATGCTGGAAACGACACATTGCCTGAGTCCAAGTACCCTTGGCAGTAGACCATCATTTCCTGACTAACATTTAATGCCATTAATCCATCAGGATATTTCAAATACATAAAAAGGAAACTAAGAACACATCCAACTTTATGTGCTTTTTTTCTTGTCAAAGTTACTTTGCCAATGAATATTAAGATCACTTTCATATTCTGTAATAAAACCCACATGGCTTGAGAGGAGCACCACTGGATTTGCATAAAAAGGTTAAAGCATTTGTCGATAAATTTTGCAAATCAGAAAGGTAATAAACTTCTTTTACAGCTTGGGTGGCAACTGGAAATAACAGTTATCCCAGATACTTTCTTTATGATGCACATTCAAGTCTGGGATAGAAATGTGGTAAACAACTCAAGTGAGCACGTGTATCTTGCAGGCAAAGAATTGAACAGGACAAGCCTATGAAGTGCTCCATTGAGCTTTAGCTGGGTGTTTGGATGCGAGTGCTGTTGAGAGTTTAAATAGTGAGCAGTGCTATCAGATGTCCACTCAGGCACTTAAGGCTCATTTATATCTGTCATCAAGTCCTCAAACAGAATCCCTGTGAAAAGAACATTGAGGCCTCATCAGGAACTAAAAGAAAAAGCTCTGGGTGGATATGCGAAATGGCAACGCTGACAAGTGTTTTCACTGCAAAGCTCCTAACCTGTCAGGAAGCAGTATGACTAAAGGGAGGATACTTCACATCTCATTATGTGCAAATAATGTTTCATACATCAAAGAGTCAAATCAGGTCAGTTTTGTTTAGATTGCCCAGAAACACAAGTCACAATTTGCCATACAGGGGCTTTACAGTCTGCACCGGAAAACAACACCCTCTGTCCAATAAACCTAATTTCAAATAAGGAAAAAAAAACTTTCACTGGGAAAAAATTTGGAGAAAAAAAACTCCTGAACAGCAACAGATGAGACATCCATCTTGATGGACAGGCAAACATGCAATACATGTCATTTAGACTTGCAAAAAATTCAAATATGTGCAGATTTTGATGACAAAATACAGATAAATATTCATAAATAAAACGTAAGTGGATCCAGGAGGACATGGAAAACTTAATATGGTCCCAGTAGTTCAGATGTTTTGAGAAGTGAATGTTTAATTTGTCACATTTATCCCAAACTGATATAAACGACATCGGTTCAATAAAGTTAACACATTAACTTTATATATAAATACATCACTAACATCAATAAAAATTCAGTGGTCAAAGACTTTCCTGCCAAACCAACAGTCACAGAAGATCTTTCATATTTTCATTGGTTTGTTCAGAAGAGCTGTGTTGCGTCTGAGATACGGCTTTATGGCCTCATAAAAAGTACTGTGAGCCATCTACGGGAATTTCCACACACAATTAAAAGTGAATGAACAACAGTGGCACATTTACCTCTATGCTCTACGAATAATTTTGAAATGCAGTATTTATTTCCAACTGAATGAATAAAACTGAGTGAATATAATTTCCTCAGTAACTGTACACAATGGGATATCACTGTTTAATGTAGGAGAAAAGAAAGAAACTACAACTGTAAGCTATAAAATAATATCCATAAAAACGGTAAGTGTCATATCTCTTTGAAAGGCAGTCATGCTTTGTATTATTAAATGAAGCTTTAAAATGATTTCACAACAAGTTTATAACTGAAAGTGCAGCACATTCAGTTCAATCCTCTAGAAAGCAGGACAAGTCTCATCCTGTATGTGTATAAAAATGAAACATTGTCGCAGAGGGAAATCTTTTTAATAACTAAAATATTTGATAATTCTCCAAAATGAGATAAGAGCTCCTGGATTTCTCTGTGACAGCAGAGCGAGAATCAATGCAGGGGCATTTTTTTCTGGGAATCACAGGAACTTCCTACTCAGAGCCACAGCATGAGGAAGGGCCCTTAAGAAGTTTGGGATCAAGAGTTTTTATTAGCACTTAAAAACTTTTACATTTCTAAGATAACAAACAAACTTGTTTCTGTTCAGCATTTTATAGATTTTAAGAGCATCTAAAACAACCACAAGGATATTATTAATGCAGTGCTCTCTCTTTGAGCAAACATATACTGCATGGTAGTGACTTTGTGGACTGTGTTTTTGATGGCACTTTTATCCAAACATCTGATTACTTTGATAACCACATAGCATGCATTTACACTTGCATGTGTAGAGTTTTTTTACAGTGAGAATGGATGCCTTAAAAAGGAAAGAGCTTAATGAAGGCATGTCAGTAACGCTGTTTTCCTGTTTTAGTCTCATTAGTCACCTATATGTGCATGTGGTGCACAGAATTTATGTCTTTGTGCATTTAAATTTCATGTGCATGTATAAACAATATCAATAGTATATTACTATTCATGCACACGTGCAGTGTTTCTGTTGTCACAATTGCAATAACAGTTGATATATTGATATTAACAGACTTTTGGGGTTCTTTCTTGGACTTTATATACCCTCTTTTGCAAATATCTGATCTGTTGCTCATGTTAAATAAGGTCACAGATCTTTGCATGATGAGCCTCAACAGTTGCATCTTGCACAACAAAGCAACTGTCTGCTTTTATAACCTTTTTATTAAATGTTATGCTTTAGCATGAATTTCATCAAAAGAACAAGTTATGTAAGACTAGTGGCAATAAGCACCTTTATTCAGCAGTCATTTTGGAAGACTGAGTATTTCTCAATATGCAGCTGTCAGTGTTAAAAGATGTTAAAACAGGCCAGACTCCAATAACAACAAGCTACGGCAACATGGGAGCAAAGTTCTGTGGTAAAATCTGTTTGCTATGTCTAAGCCTTAAAGTAGATGACATCAGTGACCCCCAACCACCCCCACATGGGGGCCAATGCATTTCCAACTTCATGAGAGTGAGAGGGACAATGAGAGTCTTTGCACAAACTTGTAATGCTCCAATGTTCGTCTGTAACTGTGTTTGAAATCACAGGTAATTTTTATTATATTTGGCCTTGACAAACAATCAACACGTTATTTTAATGTCCTGAACTGTCAGAGGAAAAACTTGACTCTAACCCTTCAATGACAGGTTAAGTTACAAAAAAAAAAGAAGAAGAAGAAGAAGAAGAAGAAGAAAGATGAGCCGAGGTCCAAAGTTATGCTTTATGGGTTGTGTTGAAATTTGATAGGCTACCTGGCAAAATGCTCCCGAGTACTTCATAAGAGAGCCTCGCCTTTCGCTTCACAGTCACAAGAGGAGAGCTGCACATCACATGTCGTCCTACATCTGAAGCATTACAGGTGAGTCACCTGCATTCCAAATATACATGAAGATACTGTGCTCTGTTTTCATATAATGTTTTGTCATGGTAATTAATGTTCACTGGGCAAAGTTTTAGTAAGATCTATATGATCTGTAGCACTTTTGCTAGGGTTTTTCTTTACTTTATTTTACTGTATACAGGCTTACGTTAATGTGCCAAATTCAGCCAAATGTCTAAACTCCGCACTCTGGCAGGTTTATGTCAAGAATTTCAGGTCTTCAGTCAAGCAGATGAAAAAGAGATAATGTCTTTTACATCTGCACTTTAGAAGAGATGACATTGACTTTCTCTTATCAAAAGGTGAAAAAGCAAAAAAAATTTACGTACATCAAAAGTGATTGCTTTATTTAACAGATGCCAAAAAGGTTCTGTAATATAAAAAAATACTCAAAGATACTGAGATTGGTTCGACGACAAAGAATTGCAGAATTAAAAAGGTTTAAGTTGTCAGATTTAGAATTCTCATATGCATAAACACACACTTAGAGAAAGTTGATGTCAAGTGTTTGTTCAAAGTTCAAGGCTTCTCGTATGACTCGTAAAGGTGTGGGAGGAACAGAGCCACACTATCAATCACAGACTGATAAGGCTGATTGCAGGTAAACAGTATCAGTGTTGGCATCTGTCTTTTTCAGATCTACGCCACTACTGCACCATGCGGTTCATCACACTGTCCTTCCTGCTGATCCTATCTTGTCTCTGTCTTGCATATGCACAAGGTAAGACTGTAAAAACGCTGTTTATAACTTAGCATGAGTGCCATATAGATGATAGGTTAATACAGATACAGATAACAACAGATCTATGAGCACACAGCAGAGATAAAACAAGAGGCAATGAGGCTGGTTTATTGCCAGGTCCTGTGTGGGCAGATGTGGTCTCACTGTGTCCTCATTATGTTGCCAGATTATGCCACTTATCTTTTAATTGATTATTTACTGTACAGGCTTGGGTGTGCTGGTGTCTGACTTGAATGTATTTCTGATCCCTCAGTGAGCTATGACGACTGCTGTTTTAAGTATGTGAAAAAAATGAACACCAGAACTCAGAAACATGCGGTGAACTACAGGCGGCAGGTGCCGGACGGAGGCTGCAACATCCCTGCTACAATGTAAGTGTATCTGCACAGATGATAAGACAGTAAGACCTCTAATGTTTTGGATAATAAAAAGAAAGTTGTTCCTCAAAATGAACATTTGTTTGTATCAATTATTCTCCAGCTTCACCATGAAGAGGGGGCGTGTGTTCTGCGCAGACCCCAAAGAGAAGTGGGTCATAGACCTGATGGAGAAGATTGACCAGAAGAGAGGCAGATATTATGGAAATAAACATTTTAACAAGGTGAGTTATATCTGATGTTTTTGCACATTTATTTCTTAAAACAAATCAAAAAAGCTGTATCAGTGCAGTGAAGATATAGCAGCTAGTTTTCATTTTGTTTAACTTATTTTGCAGACACTAGTTAATCTTGATGTAAGAAATGATAAGGATTTTTGCTGCACTTTAATAAAGAAAAATAACACATTCTATATAACTTAAATATCTGTTTACTTACATTCCAATGCATGTCTTTGCTCTTCACAGTACCACCCATGAAGGCTGCACAGAGGCCAGGGCTCAGGTTGACTTCTTGCTACAATAGCCCCTTGTTGTTCATTGTTTTCTACCCTCTGTTTTATCTTATTGATAAGCAATAGCGGTTTTATGGTGTATTACTGGAGGCCAGGTGAGGAAATTGGCCAAGGAAATCTTGCAGCATTGCTTTTGCTTTCACTCTGTACTAAGATGAGGTCAAAAGCTGAAGAGGTGCAGCAGCTTTTATTTGTTCAGGCTGCTCAGGCTGATGTTGACAGTCCAACACACTACATATAAATATTTTACAATAGCGTGGCTGCTTCCGTGAACATGTTTGTCACCATTTTATTGTCTTTTGAGATGTTTATCTTTTATAAGCTGTTTAATTTTTAGTGATAGAATGTAAATGATAATCAATATGCATATAAATGTAATGTTTGGAGTAGCCTATTTCTTTCACAATATGTTCAGATACTCTGTCAAATACGTATGCAAACTTTGATTGTTAAATGTACATGCCTCTCTGAACGTGTGTCATAGATGATGAGAAATGTAAATGTTTAATTTCCTTCTTTTTCTAAATGGTCTTTTTCATACATTTTGTATAAATATTTTATTACAGTGTGTGTTTCCAAAAAGGCTCAATCAAAATAAACTTGCTGATTATCAACCACTCGGTATTGTTTTGTGTTGAATAATGCCCACATATTTTTTTTAATACAGTACTTCCCTCTCCCAGATTGTCCTCCGGTGTTATTTGAAATTAAACACAAAGTATTTTCCTAAAACAAAGGACACGTGATGAAAAAAGGGACCCACATCGTTTTCCACATCAATGCAATTTTAAGAAGAGTTTGAAAATATGAGAAAAACACTCTAATTTTCAAGTTACTTATTGAGGCAAAAAAGCACAATTCTACCAAATTGCCAGACACTGTCCACATTAAAAATTGTTTTGCAGTATTTTTCTAATAAGAAAATGAGAAAAATATGTACAACTACTATTGACATGTTATACACTCTTTGACTCAGTTTCTACTACAGTTCAGATCACTCCATTAAAAAGAGACCAGCACAGTCAAAGGTGTTTTGTAGTAAAAAATATGTTGAAGTTACACATTCACTATTTACATATTATAATGTTTTCACTTTCTGTAAGCGGTTAAACTAAACATTTAAAGTAAATGCGGGTGCCTTTTTATATGTCGTAAAGATGCTATAAAAATTTTATTACAGGTTCTCTTGCAGGTGCATGTGATCTTACATTTTTATGCTCTTTTTACTGAAATTTTGAGCCACATGTTTTAACATTTTTCTTTTTCCTGCTTCTCGAACCAATGCATTCTGATATAAGATCCATCTCCTGCTGTTACCCTGAGCAGAGAAGGCAGGTAAGGAAAATGGACAAGTGAGTATTTTTATATCCTTGTTTTTCTTTTCCCATTTTGCCATGAAACTTCGATTTTCCCATCTATTAGGACTTCGATGTGCTTCGCACAGGGTGCAATATTCGGACTGAAACTGCAATGCAGAATATCTGCAGAGAGAAACCATTGACATGCAATGAGAGCAGGCCAGATGTTGGTGTGTAATGCTGATTAACAGCCAGCAGCTTCTGATGTGACACGGTTCTAGATTTATTCATTAATTTACACTGTATGTGTTACACTCTCGCCTTCATGGACTTTCACAAGAACTGCTGGGACATGCAGCTGATAAAATCTTGCCATGACTCATGCAGTGTGTTTGACTGTGCTATCTGCAGAGATTGATGACTTCCACATATTAGAACATTGCAGAGGCTTCATCTTGCAAACTGTGTCACAAAACGCCTAAACAGAAGAACTTTCTGACAGTGCAGGCCCCCGCACTGCGATGTATTTATTACCTGACGTTTGTTGCTTGAAGGAAAAGGATGCACACATCTTCTAAGCTACGTGCATGTGACTGATGGGAGGGATATGGTTTTTGTCCTCCATGCACGCAGGTGAAGTGTTTGTTTAAGTAGACTGCCAATTGTGCCTTGGGGCAAAGATAATTGAAACCTTGACAAACACATAAAAATTACTGGGATATTAATTGAACATACAAATTTGATAGACATTTAAAATTGCATAGTGCATGACTAATGGATGCACCACATTTAGAGGTCAGAGAATTGGATTGCAGCTTAAAAAGCATTTTTGGAAGGTTTCGTTTTCTCTTGTTTACACCAAAACAGCGCCGACAAATGTGCTGCATTCTTTGCTTCTGCATGCCGGGGCAGAAAGAAATAGCTGGCTGGCATCATGAGCAGAAATTTTAGCCTTCTTTCATCAAGGGAAAAACCATGAAAGGAAAGTATGACACAGGAAAATAGTATACATAGGAAAATTACTTTACACTTCATCCAACAAAAGTGATAAATGACGGTAAATGGGATAATTAAGCCCACAAAGAGCAGAGAAGCAGATGAGATCACTGAGCACATAAAGAACATGTGGCCCTGAGGACTTCAGATCAGTGTCATCGACCTCAAACACCAAAATAACCTGCAGCTCAACATGACAAAAGGCATTGAAAACCCTTGTTTCCACCTGGGGGGTTCAATGCATGGACATTTGAAGGGTCAACAAGAGTGTAAACTGACAATAAACTGGTGTTGGCTTGGAAGAAAAACTAGAGCAATATCTACTCAATGAGGAGGCTAAGGTCCTGTTAACATCTGCAGGAAAAAGCTGAAGATGTTTTCATGAGTTTGTATGAGTGCTGTTGTGCACTCGAGCAGCAAGATGAGAGTGACAAATTCCGAGAGAGTCATCAAACTGTTTGACAAAGCCGGCGTCTTGGTGGTGTTTATGGAGCTGGACGCTGTGGTGGGGGTTTCAGACGGAAGGATGCTGTCAGGGTTATCTTTATGTCATCTTAAACAACCACACCCTCTCACCTACTACAACACGTGAGAGTCAAGTGAGGAGGAACTTTTCAGTGAAGATTAATTCCACTTAAGTGAATTAAAAAGCACCACAGGAATTCATTCCTGCCCGTGACCGTCAAACTTTTCAACTCCACCTCAAAGAGTCAAACACACATACAAACTTGCTCTTGAACTTATTTGACTGCTCACAACTTGTCTTTTTATCATCTTTTTACCTTATATTGATTATCTGTGTAACATTGACCTAACGGACTTAACAGTAATATAATTTTGTGTATTTTTTTCTAGTTATTAAACTGTTGTACCAGGTCTTTACAACTATTCAACTATTCATTGGCAACAATCCTGGTTTAAGCTGTTTACTGTACATTTACAGTCTACTTCAAATAAATTTTACACAGTAGTGTTACAGGGTTACGTATTTGTATTTTTTATTTCATGGTGTAATGCACATTTTTCTGTACATATTTTCACTTCCAATTCATGTCTCCATCTTTTTACAATACCTCTTCTCTGGTAAATGTTTCTGTTTTGAAATGAGGCAACTGTATTGTAACCCAGTTTCCCCTCAGAGATCAATAAAATGCTTCTGATTCTGAAAGCTAAGGAAAAGCAGTGGATGGACCAATGGAGGCTTTTAAATCCAGGAAAAAAGAAACCAAGCAGCAAAGACTTGTTTTCACTTGGCATATCTGTTAAAAAAACACTTGAAACAATACAGAAGTCCATGCAAGTTTGGTATGAGAGATTGACTCATGTGTTGCATTAATAAATCCTGATTTTTATGAGAGAAAAGTTGAATGGGCAACAGAGAGAGAAGCATGAAAGCAGTCATAAAATGATGCACACCACAAAGTTATGTGGAAATGATAGAATATTTATTGTAGTTATATTTCATGTTGTTTAAACAAACTGTTAATTGTCTGTGGCAGCTTCTGTCCTTCACCATGAGCAGTGGACTGAA
Source organism: Acanthurus tractus (assembly GCA_029783725.1). Lineage (NCBI taxonomy): Eukaryota > Metazoa > Chordata > Actinopteri > Acanthuriformes > Acanthuridae > Acanthurus > Acanthurus tractus. The sequence goes on along the minus strand of JAQNCA010000004.1, from coordinate 17,666,158 downwards.
TGTGCAAGGTTACAAGCCAGTTGACTGTTTTATATAAAATATGTGAAAATATGTTTGCAGCACCAACATTGAAATGAACAGCTGCCAGTAAAGGTCAGTTTTAAATTTAGAGATCTATATTTAAATATCAATCAACTGCTTGATATAAAGAAAATATGTTGCCAACTATTTTGAATAATGGTTAGTTACATAAGTCTTTTTTCAAGCAACAAATCTGAAACATTTGCTGGTTTCAGCTTCTTAATTTGCTGCTTTTCTTTTTCTTTTTGACAACATTAGAAGAGTCTTTAGGTTTTAGGCAAAAGAGAAGATGTCTCACTGATCTGTGGGAAGTTGTAATTAAAATTTTTGTAATTTTTCGACATTACATATAAATTCAATGGAATCCATTTAATTATTTTGTAGAAATACAACAAATACAACAAATCTTGCCTTGCAAATTTAACCGTTAACCAAAATTGAACCAAAAGTTCATTGCACCGATAAAGTTTTTTCTTCACATATTTGCTGCTCAGACTACATTCACTAAATTGTGTTAAAACATTTGCAGATCGTGTTAATGCGATTACCTTTGTGTGATTGACATGTCAGTCATGTATAAAAAACACCTTCATATGGTTTTGATTTTTCCACATTCCTGTTGCCTCACTGAAAGAGGGATCTGTGGGTCACTGTCAGCCCTCATGTGAAATCTCTTAATGCTCAGTTGGTCATGTTGCTCATGCTGTAAAAAATTTGGATGTTATTTTAGTGGACAAAAGATTGCCAAGTATGATGGCAGAATATGCCATCAGGTCTAAGCTTTCATTCACGGGAACATGCATTAGCCTGTTATTAAAGTAAATCTCGTGTTGTCAGTACACTCCCTAGAAAACCCTTTTCCAAAACAGTGTTCAATCAGAAACCACTTAATGCTCTTTTATTTTCACTAAAACCAGAGAAAAGTTCTTGAAGGAACAGTTCAACAGTTTTGGAAAATATATTACTTCTGTGAGGCTTTCAAGGGTCAGATGAGAACTACAGCATGAATCTAATGTCTGTGTGTTAAGTTTGAAGCTGGACCCCAAGAGGCAGACTGGCAGAAGGTGGGAACGACTAGCCTGGCTCTTTTCAAAGCTAAAAAATGTTCCCACCAGCACCATAACAGCTCAAATACTGTGGATAACAACAGTTTATGCATCCTGTCAGTATGTCAGTGCAGCATCTCTGTGGTTACAAAAGACCCTGAAAGGTCATCACATCTTCTTGTTGTTCACAAAGAAATTGTTAGAGAATATAAACCCCTAAAACCACACATTTTCACTTAAATATTACTGTTTATCTTTTGAGAAAACAAACAGGATACAATGTGTGTGTTAATTAGGTAATGGTTGATTTATATTTGTATTTTTGGTGAAAGCACTTCAGCTGGTTTATATGGCAGTACAACCAAAACACACAAGCAAGCAAGAGCAAAAGGATTTAAAAGTAATGAAAAATAAAAATCATATCATGAAACCAATGAAACACTTTTAAAAAACAGCTAAAGTAGACGATGACAAATGACATTGACATGAAATTGACAACAGCAAATTGAACATTTCTAAGTATGAACCCAATAATCTAATTTATTGATATTTTTTGGAAACAGAGCAAAAAAAACACATTTCCCTGTCAAACTGTCAAACTACTCCTATGAGTTACCAAGCTACATGATGATGCAGACCACAGAGTGGCGCTCGTTCAGCCGTCCATCTGAGCCGGCTCTCCATGTGAGTCTGTTTTGGGTCTCATTGCCGCACGTCTGGCTGTAACCCGAAGCTTCCACAGATCTCCTCTTTTGGATGCGATGCAGCAAAATACGGTAAGCCCCGGTAATGGGACTTCTCATGTCTAGGCTGTTGTCGAGGAGCTGGATCTTGCTGATGCCAAGATCCTCCAGAGCTGCTCTCACATTCAGTTCATCTGAGCTGAGGATGTGGGAAGGTTGAACCAGGTGTTGTGGTGTAGGGCTACAAGCTGGGTAGGCCTGAGAGTATTCGATGCCTCTCATCCAGTCACTGTCTATGATCTCAGCCATGGTGAGGCGATCCACAGGAACCGGTCTCAGGAGGCCCTTGATGATCTCCTGGCATGAAGCAGGAACATATGGAGGAATGGCATAGGAGCCCTGCAGGATACAACACCTTAGCCTGCCCGTGTTATTAGCTCTGAATGGCATCGAGGCCGACACCATGAAGTAAAGCAAAATACCCAACGCCCAAATATCTGCATATTGACCAATGTAACCTTTCTCTTTGAACAGCTCGGGGGCTGCATAAGGTGGAGAGCCACAGAACGTGTGAAGGACATCAAGAGGGCAGCAGGACGTGCTGAAACCAAAGTCACCCACTTTAATACAGTAGGTGCTGGTGTAGAAGACGTTCTCAGCCTTCAGGTCCCTGTGCACAATGTTATTATCATGCTGGAAAAAGAGAGAAATGTTTAATATTTTTGTCCTTTTGATTGGTTTTCTTACAGGAGCAGGAGAAAGTTAAACAGCTGGCTTAGGAAAAGCGGGATGCTTCAAAGTTATAATTGCTTTGATTCATTACTTGACAGCTGTAAAGTATTTTTAAAAAATGATTTTCATTCCATTAAAAGCCTTCTGTTGTTTTAATGTCCTGCATTCTTCTCTCATTTTACAACACAATGTTCATTCACCAGAAGGCAGCTGTGGACTCACCATATGTTTCACTGCAGACAGGACCTGAGAAAACACAAGCTTGCTCTCCAGGTCTGACAGGCGCCCCCTGGTGCTGATACGGGAGAACAGCTCTCCTCCACTGGCGTACTCCATCACCAGGTAGAGTCGTTTGACCGTCTCTACCACCTCATACAGGCGCACTATGTTGGGGTGAGCCAGCTTCTCCATACAAGAGATTTCAGAGGCGAAAAGCTCCTGCGTTCGCTTGTCCAGACGCACCTTGTCCAGGATTTTTACAGCCACTCTCTCTATTAGATTAAGACAGACAGGAGCAAAGGTAGTGAGGGACAAGTGGTGGAAGGTAACTAAGAACATTTATATTAGTGTGCTATGGTACAAAATGTACTTTTCTTGATTGCTTTCCTCTGAATTTAAAGGAAAATGTTCACATTTCTGCATGTGTTTGACAGTTTACGTGACCAGTTACTTTAAAAATTAAGGTTTCTGAATGTAAACGTATGTTATGTATACAAGTACTTAAGTACAAAATCAATCAATTAGTTTTCAACTGTTCTAATAAAAGTTTAAAGGCACTATATGCAAGATTTTCCTAAGAAATCAATGTATAAACTCATCCATCACTGATCCCTGCAAGTTATCTCATATGACCCACTACAAGTCTGGTGTCTGTATCTGCAGAGACCCTCCCTTCTGCCTGTGTCTGCTGATGTAATGGACATCTCACAATACATCATAAACACATTTAATGAAAAACTACTTTAAACTTAAGAAGTGGGAGATAAGATCAATTTAAAATGATTACACTCAGTATAGATAAGCTAACATGACCTACTTTTATTGTCAGGTCTCATAGTAAAGCTTTAAATGTTTTTTTCCAGAGCAGCAAAAAGAGGTGCGGCAGTTTCAAAGTAATATATATAATTACTTTGACTGATTCATTGGGACGACTCTGGCACATCTGCACTTTAAATGAAACAAAAGAAACAAAAAGGCCCTCAAACCAACTGAGCTCCTGAAGTATATTCATGTTAGTTCATGCACGTTACATATTTTCTGATTCTAAAGAATAAAAAAGAAAATATAACGGTGAAAGAAGCTTGAACATTGTCCAAACAACATAAAATACATCTCAGCAACTACAGCAACATCCCTGATCACTGCAACAGAGAAAATGTGGGGCATTTGAGGAATGAAGTATCCAGCATCTCACCTTTTGTTAGGTCATGTATCCCCAGTCTAACGTGGGAGAAGTTTCCAGAGCCGATCTCCCCCCTCAGCTCGTAAAACCCCGCCCGTCGTCCGATTGTCAGATCATCCATAACTTTCTCTGAATGGGTCAGATCATGCAGAGCCTTTCCAAACGCAGTGCACCGCATCAAATCATGCTCCTTCGTCATATTCTCCTTGCTCTCCACCTTTTCCCCCACATATGACGACACGGGTATGACGTCTTCCTGACGTGGCTTCAAGCTGGCCCCTGAAGAGAAGAAAAGAAGTAGGTTAATGTTATTCTTTGGGATGCCAGAGTCATCTTTGTTAAAATGCTGGAAACTATTAGAAAAATCCTCATGGTCCGATCTGTACTCACATGTTTTTCCTCTTATGTTCTTCTTCTTTCTTTCAGTGTTGATTGCATTATTTCTGTTGTTTAAATACATGATTTCTGTCCCAAACACAGCAAGGTGTTTTCCACTGTAATCTAAGCTCTTAAAGATCTTTAAAAAAAAAGTGGTAAATTACCTAGACAACAAACCGAAACCTGAGGGAAAAAGGTGATCAGGAAAAATGAGAGCAGCATGATGTGACTTTAAAACCATCTGCTTGAATCAGGAAAAAACAGACTAAAAAAACTTTCCAGATTGCCTGACTGCTTTGTCCAGAGTTTGCTACAACACCACTGCTCTTTCCTCCTGCTGTCTCCCTCTGCTGCAGCATGGTTTGCCGGTGTATAATCCAGCATCGCTGTATGATACCCTGTAATCCCAGAGTGTTGGACTCCACCCATGCAGACAGACAAAAGACAGGCTTTACGGAGGTTTCTTTGACCCCAAAGACATGAACACACCACCTGATGCAGGTGCTGGAACAGGATTTTGATTGGATTATGTCAACAACTCATTGTTGTCAACCATTATTACCGTCAGAGGTCAAGGGGCCGACAGAAGATTATAACTGCAATTCAAGTGTAGTTTTAAGTGGTAAGGATTCTAAATAAAAATTGGCAAAACTGGTATTGTAATTAAATTTTTTTGGATGATTTCTTTTTTTAATCTGAGGACTGTGCTGTTGAAAGCTGCACTGATGACAAATAAAAACTCAGACTCTTCTCATTTTCCATAAAACAAAAACAAAAAAGGGCTAATTGACCCTCACAAGCTCAACCAAAAGCAGAAGGAAGTGAACACAGAGGGTCTCAGTGTAACCTGCCGACCAGACCAGACAGCTACACAGTGACCCAGACACTGACCATGACACTAGACAGACCCAAGGCCAGTCTGTCCGTCAGACATACTGACGGACTGTCTGTCAACCTCTGCTGCATAAAGCGGACACACGGATTGTCTAGCAGTTGCTGTACATAAGCTTCCTGCTTATGCTGGGAGTGACTCACATTAATCCAATCATCACCTCAGTGATCATCTCAGCACGTGCAGCGTTGAATTAACGATGGGAATCTATTGAGGAAAGCTTTACCAGACACTGCATTCAAACAGGTGTGTCTGTCATAAATGAATGGATACTTTCGAGTTTTCAGGACAAAAAAAATACCGCTCGGTTCTGAAAACCTCATCAGATTTACAAAAAAGAGAGACTAGACTCCATGAATCACTGTGCAATGTATTACAAGTGTTATTGATTGAGATAAATGATGGGAAGGATGAAAAATAGCATTTAAGCTTTCTGAAGGTAACATTTAGAGTATGCAGGCAGCGAAAATGGTCTAATTCCCTACTAATTTCTAAGCAAATCTTTTATCTGTTTAAAAATGTCATCCAAGAAAAATGTTAAAATAGACTGAATACTGAAGGTTTCTTACTCATGCGTTTCAAAATTGGGTAAAATTCTTAACATTTCAAAACTGAATATCATCACTCTCACCACAATCCACTACTAGCTGCCCTGCTGCTTTCAGCTCGTCACAAAGTCTCAGCTGAGTCATTTTGCCCTCCTTTGGAAAGTTGTGGATGTTCAGCATGAGGAGTCTTTTCTAGTATTTTAAAAAAAAAACAACTCTGTAATAACTTTACAAGCTTTATCTGCTGAGAAAAACTCACAAAGTTGATTTTTAGCTGTGAAACTCAAACTTGAAAATCTCTAACCTCTGATGATATGAGTTCATTCTTACTAAAAAAAAAAAGCGAGTCAGTGTCACATTTAACAAAAGTTTTTTGACAACATGTCACATCAACTGCATAATTAAATCAAGTAATTAACTAGTAATCTGTTTTTTTACCAGGATTATGATACAACGTCAACACTATTTGTTGAGACTGCATGAAAGGAATTAACAACTGAAACTGTTGTGGGCGTCACCTTAATCAAGGTGTCTGAGTGCTGACGGCTCTCTGAACGATGATCCGTTGATCCTGGAGAAAATGAGGGGATCACATCAACACATCAAAGACGGACTAACACCTTAATAGGATCCACATAGCAAATCAGTGAAATGCCCACATTTCACCACAGATAAGCTGTATTTCTGTAATCAAAATAAAAATTTTGTCTAAAAGCGAACAAAAAGTGTTAGGTTTCCCTTTAGATGAGTTGTATCCTTGATGATTTTCCCAGTATACTTTGTTTTTTTAGGATTTCACTTTCCCTTGGAAATGTTACATGGACAGACTGACATGTCTGAAAACATGCAACATATACAGCATGTATTTTTAAGTTTTGTTCTTAATTTTGCCTCTCTCCTCTGAGCAGGAGCCGAGGTTTGAAGGGCGGCTCTGAAGGGCTCTGGCCATTTGGTGTCATGTTGAATAAACACAAAGGTGCTGGAGTTTTCCTGAAGGGGAGGCTCAGGGGCCCCCACGCTGATCCTGTTTATGTGTTTGGGCCGGGTTTTGTTTTAAGTCAGAGGTGCTAAACACCTTCCCCCTGAGATAAAAGATGATTAATGCCTTTGAATGAGCGACGCTTTAATGGCTCAAGGCTACTTAAGCACTTCATCAGGGTGAGCTCGAGCCTGTCGACACACACATGAGCCACTGGGCCACTTGCAGCAGAAACAGAAAAGCTGTAGAGACTCCCTTTGAAGTGGCCCCTGCTTGTAAGCATTCAGCATGGAAATTTGATTAGCTCTCACTTTTTTTTTTTTTTTTTGACTCCACACCACTCTGAGATCTTGTCTTAGGGACACATTTGGGGCTAAAGCTTGATCCCATATAAATATCAGAGGCGTCAGCGAGCAGAGGGACACTCAGGATCTGGCAGCTGACGAGCAGATTTAGACGGAAGACCATGGATGTACCCCGACCATTCCTTCTCCTCCTGTGCACCCTCCACCTGACCTGTAAGTACTGTTTGATCAGTTCTGTTCTACTGCTGTGGTGAAGCAGATATTAACTGAGTGGACTGACATCAATCTGCTCATATATAGGCTAATTGCTTATCCCCTTGTGATAACACTGGAAATATGAGTCATAGAGGAAGGACACATGTTGCACATGATGTTGAGTAATGTGTCAACATTACACATTACATTTAGCAACACAAATTAGTTTGGTCAATATTGCTTATAATTACTGACATTTTTAATACAAATTCAAAATGAATATTTCCAGGTAAAGAATATTAGTGGCATATATTTTTTAATTATGGTGACTGAGAGTGTGAAATAACTAAATAACCTAAATAACTCCTAATTAATGCTTTTTTCATCAACAAATGACCTTGAAGATAGTGAACTCCTACACTAGTGTGTCCCATATTTGACTTGCATGTAAGCAAATAGATCTGACTCTGTTCATTTTGAAAAAACAAAACTTTTACAATGACAGTGCTAACTTATTGATGTTTGTTGTGTGTCTTTTAGTGACCGGAGTGTTAAGCAAACACATCGATCATAGAAACCTGTTCACACAGAGAGTGTGCTGCAAAAGACAGAGCCACTTTGTCTACATTGGACAAGGTAAAGCACCGCATCACACCACATGCTCAGTGTAACCTTTTCTCCATTTGTCAGTGTCTGAATTTGACTTGGAATGCACGTCCGTAATCCTTTAACAGAGGCCAAAGTGTGATTTGTCAAACAGGAATATTAATTTAAAACCAAACAATTTATTTGAAAACTCAAAAAAAAAAAAACCCAGTCGTAACTCACCTCAGATTACTCTCAGTTATCAGAGGTGAGCTGCAGTTTGATTAAATAGACCGGTGGAGCGCACCTTTAATGCGCGCATGCGTGAATGCGAACTGGCTTGTTGTGGCTGTTTGAGCTTGACTTGTCCCTGTGGTAGCAAATGTAGACACTCTAGTCAACAATAACTAACCACACGATCAGTTGGTTTAAATAGTCTATTCTAGCGCAGCAGTCTGCCTGTCAGCATGTAGCTCAGTAGGCCAGAATAAGGCGACAGCGTGGTTGCTGCTAGTCGTAGTTAGCGTGGGAACATGGGAGGATAATCATGAAGGGTTTGTGTTTTGCGTGATTCCATGTGCTCACTCGACCCAAACAAATGATGCAACATTCAAGTCATCCATGTAGAGGGAAAGTGCAGGCAGAGGCCAAGCTCATTCAACATGACAGGCTTTGGAAACGTGGCTAAATGAGCGTACACTTCCGGTCTGGATGCAGCACAAACTGGCTCTGTATGCCGTGAATGACGAGTGACGGGAAGTGTTCCTCCGCTTTTTAATCTTAACTAGTTAATGTGGCTTGCAACAGAGTAGAAGACAAATAAATCAAATCGCTAGGCCGCTCAGAGGCTGCAGGAACCTTTAAGGCGGAATGTTTTCTTGCACGTAACCCAACGCTGGGGTTAACACTGTTGACTTTAAATCAATTGAGACAGTTGCTTTTATCCATTGACATACTGACATAACGCTTCAGTTACTGGATTTACGGGCTTTTAAAATATAATTGTATTTCCACTTATACTTCCACTTAACCTCCCACTTATGCGTAATGTGAAAATTCTGTCTGCTAAATGACAGAAAAAAAGCGGTGGACCTTCGTTTCACATCAGACATTGTGGCCGGACTAAAATTTTCAGGGTCAAGTCAGGGGTTATTGGTAGTGGATGAGAAGGTCTCACAGTATTTGGGTCACAAAATCTGATGGGTCACAGAACTTGGTGTTCTGACATCAGCTGGACTTTGTGTTTCTGTCTCTCTCTCTCCACAGACATCTCCGGGAGTCCTGTCAGTGTGGACGTGGGCATGTGCAGGTCTCACTGTGCGGGAGCATCCGGGCCACCACATGAAGCAGGACAGCAGGAATACTCCAAACACTCCTCAATGCTGGAATTTCTCAGGAGCAAAAAGGTAGGCCATGTGGCTTTACATCATGCGGCCAGCAGGGGGCGTTGTGACTTTGTTATTGTTCTGCTAAAAAAACCAACAGGCCAATATTTGATGATAAAGTTTTTACTGAGGCTTCAAAAATAGTTATTTTACAAGATACAGGAATATTATTTATACAGCGATTTTTCTTCACGAGTCTGCATACACTAAGCAGTGAACTTGCTCAAAATGTGCACGTTTAAAAACAATTTTCTCTAAATAATTTGCACAGACTGGATACATTAAGGCACATATGAACATGTTTGGACATGTCTGAACCAAACTATATTTTCTCTCGCTTATAGGTGAGAGCGCGCGGACTTGCGCCCCCTCAGAGCTCCGAGCCGCTGAACCAGCTGCCCTCCTGCGGAACGAGCCAGATGTGTGAGCCGACCGGGATGCGTGTGGACCGGGTGCTTCTGTTTGAGGGACCCCGTGAGGTGGAGGTCATCGAGGAGTGCCACTGTGTGATCAAGCTGACTCAGTGCATCCGTGTCCCCGCACTCAGGACTTATTACTCCGAGACGCCGTATGAGACAGTCATCGACGTGGGAGGATGTTCCCGGTCCAAGGGCTCACCAGGTGTGTGTGTGTTAAGCAAACCTGTCTGTTTCTTGTCAGTCAGTCAGTTAGCTTGATAACAACAGAAGATATGAAATAAATGGTTAGTCGAATTAAACTGGTATTGGAACAGTTTCAGAAATGCTGGATAATGTAAACAAATCACCTGCAAAAATGACAAATTAAGTATGATGATTGTTTTGCTACTGCTCTTAAACAATCAAGATTTCATGCTCAAACTGTTAATTTCAAAAGCAAACTTTTTTTTTTTCAAATTACTCTCATAAAGAGATACAGTGGTGGTGGTGGTAATGCAAATGCATTTTTTTGCCACAATAAAACATTATATTTTCATATAATTCATGCATAGCTTAATGCACAGAATCACCACTGTTCATTGTACTGATAAAATTAAATCCCCAGTCTTTTCATTTACTCAATATCAGGATTTTAGATAAATGTACCTGCAGGGTTAATGAGTTAAATGATGTGGTAGAAAAGTGGCATTTTGTGTTTATGAAATTGTTATATTCAATTCCTCATGGCATAAGAAAAAATTAAGATACCAAACAGTCTGTTTGGGAGTGATCCCAAAGCTAATCCAGAGTTTAAAGCCTGAACATTTGTTTACATTTGGATCACAGATTATTTTCAAGCTGCTCTTCCTCACCACATATCTCTAACATTTCCTTATCAATCATCCACAGAGGGATTCTCTTGTGTCCCCACTAAGTTTGACTCAGTCTTGGTGGAAACTCCCAACAAAGCAGACCTTATCCAGACTGTTGTGGCCTGTGAGCTCAAGGAAAGCTGCTACCGGGTCCCATATGTGGAGTATTACTATGAAACAGTCCACCATGCAGATGGAGTCAAAGAGGAGAGGCTCAAAGTAAGTATAACTATCGAACTATCACTTAAATGTGGCCTTTTTTTAAATTGTAGTTCTTAAAAATAGTTTTGTTCATCCACAACAAAGATGTGTATCTGACTTAGATTTTGAGTCAAGCCTTTTAAATTAAGCTTTATTTTGTCTTAGGCTTGCATACTTAATACTATAAGAGTGCTTCATTTGGGATGCTGGTTTCACACTCTTTTGTAATCAAGCTGAGAGGAAACAGGATTCTTGGTGGGTGCCAGACAGTAATGAAGTATCTTTATTCGTCAGACACATGTGAGGAAAAGAGCACTTAATCAGGCTGATCCACCGGCCAGTGGCTGCTGCTGCACAACCTGGTGTGAAGGACTGCAGGATGTGCTGCATGCTTATTCATGCACGACCTGCAACAATACACATGGCAGACTGGCAGGTTTGAGTGCAGTCCCAGCTCATTTTTTAGTCAGGAAAACCCAATTAAAACTAGATGTAATCTGTTTTGTTTGCAGTTTAGATAATGAGTACCTAGACCTTTCATTGTCTTTTTTATTTATATGTTATTCAAGTCTTACTTTGACACAGTTAAAGTTCTTCCATGACCCTCTCATAATCACAAATATGGAGTAATTATTTAGGAGTTTAACACAAGACTTCAGGTACTAATAAACTTATTATTAGATTAAGGTTTTAAAAAATGTTGAATTCCCTCACTTAGTTGATCATATGCTGTGTCCCACCAAAGGTGCGAGTGCAGTGCAAACACAAATGGCTCCTGCAGGTGTCGAATCAAAGCAGTTAACATGTTAAACAGCAGCTGGCCCCCTCAAACTCAACTGGGTCAATATTTGCGAGCAGCTGTGAGCTGATTGCCCTCTCCCTGTGTTGCTAATTTTCCACAGGAAATAGATGTGGGCAGATGTTTGGGAGGTTGCACTACAGGAAACCGATGCCTTCTCAGGTAAGCATGAACACAGCTGCCACACACACACCCCAACACACACACACCTCCTTGGCCCCTCTCATAACAATTACCTGTGAGCTCTGACACCTTCTGCACTCAGCATGTTGGCCTTTTTAGTTTAATGCTGACACCAAATGTCCCTCTTATATTTTCTATTTAATTCTGAGATTGTAGCAGAGCAACAATTCAAGTTTGTTTGGGATATATGAAAAGAATAAATGTTGTATTTACCTAGAAGTTCCTTTATTTTATTGTTGGACATTGAGGCTGGAGAAGGGAACTTGCTGTACAAATTCTCACATCTCACTTTGAATTAAATCAACCTCTTATTATGCAGTGTCCCCTTTTTATTGCATCCTAAATAGATGTAAGGTTGCTGAAATCAACTTTTTCTGTCCTGTTTGATACTCATCACAAAGTGTTTGCGTATTGCACTGTTTCAGCACTTTGTAGGAGCCTGTAACAGTAGCAAACTGTAGCCTATAAAGTGAAATATTAAAGCCATGTTTAACTGATTTGTTGTTTTTATGACTGCACTATTATCAAACCAACAATTATTGATTGTATATATTATATATTTTTTCCAGGCACGTATTCCTAAATTTACCCTGATATATTCAATGTCTTTGGTAACTTTGAGTTAAACTTTAATATAAAATTAAGTTCTGTGGCTTTGGGAATTGATTTTGTCCAGCACAGCATGAGTTTGTTAGCACTGCCTCAACAAGAGTCAGTGAGGTCAAAAGCAAGGCAGCTTTTTTAAAATAACACATTTAAAACACAGACACTTCAGTTTGCTTTACATCAGCAAAAGATTAATGTTTGTCGAATGGATTTGATTAAATTGGCATGTCTTTCATAAAATAAGTCTTATATTTTCTTAATTTTCTGCTGCAGGAGTCCATCTGATCCAGAAATCTGCCACTTATGGGCCGAAAGACAGTCCAGCTCCTGTGTGTCTCAAGGCTACGAGAGCCACAGCTTCCTCAACCAGCACGGACAGATGCGCACTGTCCTCTCCATCACTTCCTGTCTCTGTCAGAACTGAACTGAACGCTGCGCCCCCTACTGGAAATCTGCATCCAATCCCTTCTCGGGAGAAGGGTTCAGTTCCTATTCACAGCAGCTGCAGCCTATTGATGACCCAAATACAAGACTGTAACATTCGTTGATGAATTTGCCACCGTAGAGTATTTTTGTATAATATGTAATATATGTAAAAAGGATAATTTTGTAAATAAATTTAATACAACAATCTGTGAGGATTTGTGATTAGATGGCTGATAAAAAACATTTTTACTTAACTGCAAATAAAACAAAACATTTTAGAAAGCTATCTCAGGAACATGTCAAAGAGGAGAAACGTTAAGAGGCGCCAATAGCAATCTACCACACTTGAAAACACTGTAATTTTATTGTTACTGGTAAATGATAATTAAGAACATAAATTTCAGATTTGAGTTGAGAAAACATGTTAATTTAATTAAAGCAACTAAGGCTGAGCTGACGCGTTTTTTTTTTGGACTTTAAATCAAATTGAAACAATGTCAGGATCTAAAGTTTCAAAGAGCGAAAGTGAAGCTTTGAAACACTTCAGGTGATCAAACGAAAGGTCAACCAATTTTGCAGATACTCTTCTGAAAAAACACACGTGCAGTGAATAGCTCTTATTGTGATATCAACGTGCGAAACAACACCTCTGTGTTTCTTTTTCTCTCATCATAAAAGCAAGACGTTTTATGGCTTACTTTGAAGGTGTCATGTAGAAAGAAACTTTGATCTCCTAAATGTTTATTACAGTGGGGGGAAACTGTTTTCAATGCCAGTGTATTGCCCGAACGTAGCTGTGCGTAAAGACCAAAGTAACCAAATGGGACGGTGAGCTACTTGGAATGGGAAACAATAAGGTTACTTGTAGAAATAAGTTAGTTATGACAAAGTTTAAATGATAACTTAGGCTTGTGCTTGGTAAAACAAAATATTTTATATTGGTGTTGGTAAAAATTTGACAAAAACTCACAATTTTCATTATCAAACCTGAGGTATTCGGGGGAGTTACACTGTAAACTATATGCAGAGACACTTTGTCCTATTGCGTTAAATTTAACAAAGAAAACTGCCTTTTATTAGAAGAAAAAAAAAAAAATCACTGACCGAAGTAAGTGTGATCTTTTTAGCACAACACCAGACGGAGTTTTCCACCTGGAGTTCTATGGAAAAATGAACCTGTATATATGGTGATAATCCAGCTGTAACTGGGTAAGCAGTTATGTAAATCTCGCGACGTGTAGCCATCAACACCCGTCTTTTCATCGGAGTAATGGGTTTCCACCTACGACACTGTGCCCATTATTCTAAATTAATGGATTCATTTAGGCGCAGTTTACCTCCCATGGTGAGTGCACTTCCTCCAGAGCCCAAACTTTATTCCACTCTAATTTCTTATATTCCTCCTTAAGAATGATACACCAGAGGACAAATTTTATTCCACAAAAACACGGTCACTCGTCGTTGAGTGCCAACCTTTTGTCAAGGGCTGAATTTAGTTTATTTGACTCTTTATTGCCAGACGCGGAGACAATGGGCTTGAATAAAATCTACAATCGGGTTCACACCTTGTTAACACCGCCATTAGTCTCCCTTTACATTCGCTGATTGGTGATTTACATTTGCGACCAAATAGCATCTTTACTGCTGTTTGCCAAGACTTTGGGGGCATTGATGAGTGAACGGGAGCATTTGATATAAAAAGTCGAGCATCCAGGACCCCGCAGTCACTCCGACTTCAAGTTGCTGGCCGGTTGTGTGGATCGAGGACCGGGAATCTACCCAGACTTCAGAGATGTTGATGTTTGTGATCAGCTTTGCCACGCTGGTGTGCACCGCCGCCGCACGGCCTTCACTCAACTACCTGGAGAACCAGTTCACCGCCGAGAACGAGTCAGAGGAAGTCCGTTCAGCTGCCATCAAGAGACTTTTGGAAGTTTTTGGGATGGAGGATCCCCCTGCTATTCACGGACACAAGCAGCCACCTCAGTACATGCTTGATCTGTACAACACGGTCGCTGATGTGGACGGTGTGACCAAGGACCCCTACCTTCTGGAGGGGAACACAGTGCGCAGTTTCTTTGACAAATGTAAGATCAGATATGTGCCCGCTTATGTTTGTCACTGGTTTCTGGTAACACAAAGTCCCGTTTTTGTTTTGCTTTTTGGTCTCTAACGATATAATTTCCATTGCAGTGCGCAGTGAACAGGTGGAGTACAGGTTCAATTTGTCCACGGTCGCCAGAACTGAGAAGATCCTCACTGCAGAGCTCCATCTTTTCAAGCTGCGACCCCAGGCATCACTGTCATACCTCAGACATCACTTGTGCCAGGTTTGTAGGCAACCATATACAAAAACTTTACAGTGGCTTACCAATTTGATTAAATACAGCAAATTCAAACAAAAATGCTCTATCTCTACTGTAGACATCAAAGTAAAACTTCCATCTCCTCTGTTTCATTCAGGTTAGTGTTTATCAGCTGCTTGACACCAGCAGAAACAACAACACACAAGAGAAGAAGCTGCTGTCTTCTCGACTCATCCCAGTCCACTCCACTGGTTGGGAGGTGTTCACCATCACACAAGCAGTAAGTATCCAGTTTTCTGTGTCAAGCTTGTGTTGATAATAAAGCACATCTGCCTGGATTCTGTGTTCTCATGGACTAATGTGAACTTCCTCATGAAGGTCCGCTCCTGGATGGTGGATGAAGGCAGTAACCTTGGGCTTCATGTGGTGGTTCAGACCCTGGGAGGTAGCCAGGTGGATATGAAAATGATCCGTTTTGCTTCAGGACGCAACCACCACCAGAGCAAACAGCCCATGTTGGTCCTCTTTACTGATGATGGCCGCCGCTCTACTACGCTTGAAAGCACAGGTGAGACTTTAATGTCATTTAACTGAGCAGGTTACCCACAATGGTTTAGTAATTTTGATGAGCAAGAGCATAGATAAAAAATTAAGGGGCCTAAGAAAAAGCCTGCCTCCATCTTTAATCATCATTATTTGATTTGTGTAGTTTTAACTTTACAAACACATTCTTAGATACTTTTCTTAAGAAAGATCTGATGCCTTTTATTACTAAACAACTAAAGCCCTGCTTTTACCATTTGTTGGCTTTGTGCCTGGTGAGGAAGTGAAAATTTATCTCAATGAACTGTTGAGATGATGACTAATAAGATGTAATAAAATGTATAAAACACTGTGTTTCTTAAACAAATGCTCTCCTTTTTTTCAACAGACATTAATGATACCACAGCCACCTCCAGCCTGCCCCAAGCCCCCATCTCAGGTCCATCTTCCCGCAGCGCCCGCTCTCTGGACTACAGCGAGGAGGAAGGTGTGTCTTTTCCCTGCCAGCGCCTTCCTCTCTACGTGGACTTCGAGGAAATTGGCTGGTCGGGCTGGATCGTGTCTCCCCGCGGCTACAACGCTTACCACTGCAAAGGCTCCTGCCCCTTCCCCCTGGGTCAGAACATGAGGCCGACCAACCACGCCACTGTCCAGTCCATCATCAACGCCCTCAAGCTGATGAAAGGCATTGAGATGCCGTGCTGTGTGCCCGACAAGCTCTTCTCCATCAACTTGCTCTACTTCGATGATGCTGAGAATGTGGTGCTGAAACAGTATAATGACATGGTGGCTGGAAGCTGCGGCTGCCACTGACACCAACCAGCCGCTGGTGTTGAGCTGCACAGACATTCATGACATATGCAATGTAAATCAGGGTTCTGGTGTGTAGAAAGCCAACTGCCCTTTAAAAAGTCAATGCAGTTAATGAATGATGTACAGAGTTCCATTTGTGGCATTGTAATATATGTAAATATGCATAAATTATAATATATGGCAGTGATGGAAATGATATCATGTGAAAGATGTAAATGTGTATATTTAATGTTTTCTGTGGTGAATAATTACACAGTAGAATAAATGGTGTAAACAAAAAGCTAAAGAGTGAATTTATTTATTTTTAAAATATATTTCATACATAAAATGTCATGCTATTTCAACATCTGCCTGAAGATGTTAACATAGGAATTCACAGGGTGCATAAATTTAAAAAAAAAAGTTCTACCCACTATGCTTATCCCTGAGGTCTCCGTACTTTTGAATATTAGTGCAGTGTTGTGTAGAATGTGT
This sequence comes from Acanthurus tractus, assembly GCA_029783725.1. NCBI lineage: Eukaryota > Metazoa > Chordata > Actinopteri > Acanthuriformes > Acanthuridae > Acanthurus > Acanthurus tractus. Next base: position 17,649,386 of record JAQNCA010000004.1, on the reverse strand, counting down.
TGAACGTTTGTTGAATATGACACAAAGAACTTCCTGCAGTATCTTCATATAAAGCCAAAGCCAGCTGAGTTTCCAGGACTATTGAAACATGAACAGTGTCTTCATTTATCTGTTTATTTTTTTTAGTAAAGCCATATTTATTCACACAAAATACATTTACTGTGCTGCTTTTTTTAAATGCTCCTGGAACCCATTTCTTATTTCTGACATGTTTTCTTACTTTAATAAGAGAAGTCTGATAAGGTATCCAGAGAAGTCAGTTAAAGTATGGTGACTAGCTTTAAGAAGTCTGCATTAAAATAAAGTGTCTCTTTTCAATAGTACAGACTCATAATTGTGATTCATAATCTGTATGAACTAATCCTGCAAGAATCTATTAAGGAGCTTTACAAAGTAATAGTTCTGCATTAATAATAAAATGCCTACACCTGTTCATCATTTGACTTCCTTAATATACTTTAGACTGAATAAAAAAAAAAAAAAACTCCTCAATTTTAGAAGAATAAGTCAGATTATACTGTGGTGCTGCCTCTCACAAGGCCTCATACAGTTCCACAGGCTGAACTGCCCCCACTTCACCACTAGAGGTCACTGACGTTTTTCTGTGACTCCCCTGGTTTGATAAGAAGGACAAGGGAGATGCCAGTGAGCACAGCCATGGAGGAAGTCACACTTAAAAACTTGTGCTATAAAAGTCATTTTAACAGAGAGAATCACGACTCTATCACTAAAAAGGAACGGCCTGTTGATGCTGAGGCAGTGAGATTCATGTGCAGCAATTTGTTCCAAAGTGACAGCTTTCATACTGACAGGAATTTAAGAAGTTATTACTAAAGTCAGAAGTTAAAACATCCTCATGTAAAGTAATTTGTGGAGAGAAGTTTCTTTTTGGCCAAGTATGTTTCTATAAATGTTATCACTGATTAGATTAAAAAGTTAGCATAAAATGGATGTTGGAATACATACATTTTTCAGTTTTAAGGTTAAAAGACTTGGTGCGTCTGGACATCCATAATGTCCACTGTGCTCAGCTTAAACAGACCATTAGAGTTAGGTTGCATCTCTTTCATGCTCAGTTACTGTACTTAATATAGAAGGCAGACAGAAAAACAGGGAGTAAATTGAACAGCCTGACCTGCATTTTAAAATGATCCTGTTTATGACAGCTATCCAGTGTTTGTCTAAAATTTTTACAATGTAAAAAAAAGGGGGAGAAAAGAATAATTTACTATGCTTTGCAAACTGACAGAGTGTGAGTGTGAGCTAATGACTCCTTTGGTCTCACCGAAGATGTGAGTTGTAGGTGACTTCTCTTTTTTTGGATAGTTTCACAGATTTCTGCAGTGTTTAAATCAAAATGAAGACTTTTTGAGACCTTTTTGATTTCACACTGAATTAATTTTAAAACCAGTTTCATGATCATATCAGCCAAGACTACGCTGCTTCCCACACTGGCACCAGAAATAAATTCTACCTGGAAGTATATTTTAAAGCAAAAAAGCAAAGTATTTTTGCCATAATATCCTGCAATGGGGAACATATTCTTTTCTAAATTATGATGAAAGGATAAAAGGTCAAACTCGAGGTCAGTAGTTGAACTCAAGTTTTCCACTCATATAATCTTTTGCAAAATGAAAACATTAAGTTTAAATTCATTTATGTATTACCTGACCTTTATGTATCCCCTGATCTAAAACTGATTCTGAACTGCTGTTCAATAAATGGATAAATATTCAATAATCTATTTCTCATCTGAAACAGAACTTGTCTCGCATCAAAAAGTCTATTTGCCCACCACAAAAACCCTTTCTCTATAGACTGTAACCTGAGCAGTGACTGAGGCGTTGGCCATAGAGTGGCACTAAAGGGGGTTGATACCACTTGGCATGATGCTGGACGACAGCCCTTGTTCATTGTCAAAGGGGCTGCTATTCACAATAGAGAAAACGATGAAATGCTGCCATTATAAAGGGGACCAAGAGCCCTGTGGCAGCCCGACACCTGATCTCCTCTTTGGCTCTGGCTTCCTTTTGTCCCAGTATTTCATATCTGACATATCCACACACCCCAAAATAGGAGTTGATGTTGAAGCAGCGATGGACCTGAGGCTCGGTGTTGGCTCGCTCAGACATGGGGAATAAACAGACCATCTTTACAGCACAGCAGCTAGATGCCTATCAGGTTGGTGTCAATCCTGTTTCTCTCTGAATGAAACAATTTGTCTCAGTCATTCTAATGGTGTCTCTCTTATCAATAGCTATCGGCATCTGTAAACGAGATCAACATACTTGTCAGACTTCTTAGTAATTTTGTTATAGCAAAAAGGAGAAAACCAGGGTCATGTGGTAATGTGTTACTGTGCACAGTGATGAATTAAGTCAAGGCTCTTCCAGTGATGTTTGGTGATATTTTGTTAGTCAAAACCTCCAAATTTGCTGCACGGAAAAGTCGGTCACTGAACATTTTTCACTCAACATTTTAAATGTATATTCTCAGTCTAAAGTTTGCGACAGTATACACAAAGTTACTGACATGTTGTTCATCAAGAATCTGAAAATACATATAAAAGAATGATGTTTTCTCTTTGCATTTAAGTGGTGGTGCAAAGTTACTACAAACATTTAAGACTGAGTATTCTTCCTGCCGCACTGCACTTAAGCACTATATTTTATTTACTATATGATGCTTTAAATCTGTACTTCTCCACATTTCTGGATGAAATGCTGCATTTTTTTACCAATCAAATTAATTTCATAGCTACAGTTACGAGTTAGTTTTGAGATTAAAATTCTGCACAAAATTACATTTGAACACACAAAGCTTTTTGTAAATGGATGAAAATCCACCGCTAGAGCCGTATAAGGTAGTAAGCTGAATGTTTGCATTTTGGTTTCACGACAGTAGGAATACTATTTCTTTTGATACTTCTGTATCTTTACTTGAGTAAAACTTTAAATGCATTTAGCACCAGACTGTAAACAAACAGCTGCATCCTAATGTTCTTTGTAATAACTTCACTTTTCCACCATGATCTGATTGCATTTGCAGGACTGCACGTATTTTACAAGAAAAGAAATTCTCAGGTGAACAAATAATTTAACTTTTTATTAAAATGGCACTGAGTGATAGTCTTTATATATTTAAGTCACTGCTGGTGTAACACAGCTGAATTTTTTGTTCTGTTCTGCACAATACTACACTGTAACTCTAAACTACAGTGTCAGGAGACCTGTCCCACTGTGGGGCGGGCTACCACTGAGATCACATTGTATGTAAAATCTTGCTTTCACATCTTTACTGTGCAGAAAGTCATTTTGTGTTTTCCTCATTTACCGCAGTAGAATCTTTTTTTATTATATCTCAAAAGAAGGGTTTCGAAGCTTAACTAAGTACCACATGCTCATTTAAAGCATACAACTTTATACCTAAAAGGTACTTTGTAATTTAATATTGAAAGTAAATTTTTTAAACCTTTCCTAGACTGTTCTACCGCTATCGGGATTTGGCACCGCAGCTCGTTCCTCTTGACTACACCAACCACCCAGATGTGAAGTTACCATATGAGCTGATCGGCAGCATGCCAGAGCTGAAGGTAGACCCGCCGGTCCGCACACACCCTGCAGACCCGCTCTCTCCCTGTGTTCCCAATCCATAATTAATGGCCAACTAATCGACAGAATTCTTTGAAAGGTTATATGTTACCCGACTCCTTTAAACTTGAAGAATACCGATGAGTCCCACAGGACACACTTGCTGGAAATGGGTCAATTATATGCCTCTTTACACAATGGCAGAAAGTTAACCAGGTGTGTGAACACGTGGGTCACTGACATGTCCTAAGAAAGGGAGAGTAAGACTGGGAAAATTGAATTTGCTCTTCAAAGTATATATTATTTTCTTAAATTTTAAAAACTCTATGAATTCTGATTAGGAAGACAAAAATCAGACATGAGTGATAAAGTGAACAACAAAAAACGATCATGGAGACAAAAGCCGTTTAAAGCTAACTTTGCACAGGCTCATATTTATGATCAGCTACACTGAATTGTTGACAGAAGTTATCATCAGACTGTTAAAGAGGTGCTGGTTCGCCCTGTACAGGACAACCCATTCCGCCAGAGGATCGCTGAGGTTTTCTCTGAGGACGGGGAGGGGAACATGACACTGGACGACTTCTTGGACATGTTCTCGGTACTAAGCGAGATGGCGCCACGCGACCTCAAGGCCTATTATGCTTTCAAAATTTACGGTAAAATTTCTGGATCCGTAAGCATGACGGATGGTGTATGGGATGCTATTAATGTTTAACAAGCCCATTGTAGAGGAAAGACCTTGACAAAGCCTAGTTTGTGCTCAGTGCTGGGGTCCCCTCTAATTAACAAACGATGACAGATGAGGAAGTTGCGTACACATTGCCTTGGTCACGGGTCAAGAAAACCTTTCATTTATGATAGGACCAAGGAAGGTGACAAACTGTAAAAGCATATTTATGTTCTGATGAGGACAACTGATGAGGCTGCATGGGTTCAGATACCTGAAGTGAACTCTAATGAGGACTTGTTGAGTGAATATGTAATGCATTACAAATATGTTTAATCAATACCTTAAGTATACTTCAATATATTAGTTTAATATGATGTTAAACACTGCAGTTTCAACACTGACAATAGCATGTGGACAAAAAAGTTTATAATTCTTTTTTTTAAATATAAAAATTAAAAAAAAGGGGCTAAATTCAATTTAAAAAAGAGATATTTCGTTTATTAATAAGAGGAAGAAAGTAAAGAATTTTCTTATTTTTCTTCAAAAATGATTTAAATAATTGATTATCAAAATAGCAGTTTGACTATTTAAATTCATCAACCAATGATTGCTCCTTCTTTTTCATTTTCTGCAAGACTTCAACAATGACGACTTCATCTGTAAGTCAGACTTGGAGAAGACACTGAACAAACTGACTCGTAACGAGCTGACGGAGGATGAGGTGAGGATGGTGTGTGAGAAGGTGATAGATGAGGCTGACCTGGACAATGATGGACGTCTGTCTCTGGAGGACTTCCAGCACATGATTGTTCGAGCGCCAGATTTCCTCAGGTAGTAACTACTGCCTAACTACTACATGCCTACAAACAATATATGAGAACTTGTTTATTTTATACTTAATATTTTATTATGTATCAGTGGTTGTAATCTAATGTGTATCCTTGTCTTTCTAATGAGAAAATCAAACCAGAACATATTTAATTTCTCTTCACAGCACCTTCCACATAAGGATATGAAGAAATAAAGCAGGCATGTACATTTCTTGGTTTGAAGAGACATAATGATGGACTTACAAAACAATGCATAATGTCTGGAAAGTCAGGAATCTCGACATCTCAACCAAAAACGAAATATCATTTTGAATGGACGCTTCAATTTTTTTTTTTTTAATTGTGCACCAAAAAAAGGAAACCAAAAAAATCTGATCCTCACTAGAGATCATCAGATTTTGACATGTAGCATCCTGAGTAAATACTGTGACAAACTAAGAATTGTCTTGACATTTATGCAAGCATTACTGTACACTGCTTGGATTTGTTTGACCTGTACTCAAATTCCATGTCTACAGAACATTTTTTATTTTACTATTGCAAATGCAGAAATAACAGCGGTCATTGTGTGACTGCATGTCTATCATCGGGTGGCGGCATCAACAAACCCATCAAGACAAGACTCATTACTTAAGACAAGCACCAGTAGATTTGGTTTTTTTTTTATTTAAAGAGCTTTAGTTGCACCAGACTGTAAAAGAAACAAATGCTAGAATATTCCAGTGGGTTATAGCTAGCTAATAAGAAAAATATGAGGTGATATTTGTGCCTCACTCCTGAGCGATAATTTTGTTGTTTAGAAAACTAGATATAGCTGCTGTCTTCATGTGTCTGAAATAAATGCCAGAGACTAATGAATGGTTTGCCTTTTAAGGTATGAAAAGGCTTTTGTTAATTTAGAAATGACAACTCTGGGCTAATAGCAGCTGCTCTGCAGCATCACATGCATATTTGTTTTAATCAGCATCTAGCATTTTGTTACATGAATAAGCTATTAAAACTGGTTTTGTTAAATGTTCAATCTGTGTTGGTTTCTTTTTACAGCTTTTCTGCAGTGCTTTGTTTCATAGCACATCATATCATTCCACTGTCTGTCTGAAGTGTCAAATAATCTGTGAAGCTAAACCTGTAGGCGATTAATGAGCACTCAGGTAATTTACCGTCTCAGTGTTTGGCCCCGTTAACTCTTCATCCGTTCAGCACTGCAATTCAAATTTTCTGTTCGACCCCTTGCTCTATCTTTAGCTCTGCAGGAGAAAAACAATGAAACCCATCATTCATTATCAGGTTATATCATTTTGCAAATATTGTGTATGCCACCTCACATCAGTAAAAACACACTGTGGGGAATACACAAACCAACAAACACGGATGAGGCAGCGGCAGGGGAATTTGGAGTAAATATTGATAGGCTGCACGTTGTCAGCCAAGAATCCCCACTTATTTTAAAATTTCGGCAAACACATGAGCTAACCAGGTGTTGTTCACATTAGCTAATTGTATGTATAATGTTAATGGCTATTATTCCTCGATAACCATTAACTGTAGCCGGTTACATAAAAACGTAAAACTTTAGGCTAAATTCATGAGAAATCTGATAAATATGATGAATATGACTAAGAATGCAGTCATCTAACCAACTTACCTGCCTGCATGTTTTGAAAACTCCGCTGAACTCTATGGAAGTGCCGCAATCGCAACTCATTCATCGGAGCTGATAAAAACGTTTTAATTGGAGAGGAGCTAGCCAATCGCAGTTTGTCTCCTCCTGCTCCCCGATTGGTTGGTTTAGTGGCAGCTCGCGCTTCACAATATCTTTTGCGTGCTCAGGCACGTCAAGTCAACCGCAGAGGTCACAGGTCATTTGGCAACCATTAATTAAGAACATAAGATTACAGTCAGTTTTCTAGTTGCTGCATTACGACGGCGAAATATCATCGTACTTTGGCCAAACAAATATTAGAAAGTTAACATTACATTTATCGTTATTACGAAATTACACGAAACGAGTGAGAGTTCATCTTCGCTACCTTGTTTATCTGTATGCTAGGTAAATCAGCTAATGCTACACGTTCAGCCTAATGTTAGCTAAATTAGCAGGTGGGGCTTCCTGACAACAACCGTAATGAGCTATATGTTTGCAAGTGCACTCGGACATCATTTAGTGTGCCATGGATATTTCATCCACATGACAGAAAGGAGGCTGGATTTGGACTTCAAATAACGTGAGTCAGGTCAGATAAAACCCCTGTCTACGTTCCTCAGCTCAGGGTTTTTTTTTCTAGTGTCTCACAGAAGAAAGGGTTAAGCAGCATTTTAGTGCAGGCAGCTGCGAAATGAATTATGAAAGAGGCTTTTTTTCCTTAAACAAGCTACATCTTATCGTCCTTTTACAAACCTATTGCCATTGTTGATTGACGAGTTGTAGTATTAAAACTCCGTTATGGTGCCTTTTTTGTTCCCTATCTATACTCTTAGCATTTTCAGAGTTCATTGATTTTACTCTTACCATCTCTTATGGTATTTCTAATGTAACCGTATGGTACTAGTTTGCATATTAGACATAGACTAAAAATTCAATTCAAACTTCATTTCAGACTCACAAAAGGGTGAAAAACATGGCAAAAATAAATAAAAATAAATAGAGAAGACAACAGAGTTGGTTTGGGAAAAAACACTTTTAACCCATTTCAAGCCCAAACTCTAACCATTATGTGGTCCTGATCAGGTTAGGTCTGCAGCAAAACATGATGGCAAGGTGATTAATCTGTATATTGAAAATTCATTATTACAATAATGTAACGTTTGTTAATAAACCTAATGATATTTCTCCATTACAAGAAGCAAACTGATAAAAGAAAAAGCAATAATGGTTTGAAATTGCAACATAAAAAAACAGTTGTTGCAATATCAAGGACTTTGAAAGAAGACATGGTCAAGTGTGTACCCGATTTAATTGGTGGACTTACTGTCAAATTGTTTGAAATCAAAAGACTCAAATAAACTTGATGCTATATAAGCATGTATTTTAAAATCACTTGAACTGATAGTTCCATCAAAATCATATATCAATTCAATTAAAAGTCAACCAAATTCTTCCAGAAAACTCTTTCTCAGTTTAGGAGGATGATAGACTGCAAGTACAGCAGGTAATATAGATTTAACAGCTAAACTTGTTCAAACTAAGATGCGCCCCCCCCCCCCCCAAAAATGGAAGAAGGGGGAATAATATAAAAAGTTATTAAAAAAATTATAAATATTAAATTAAAAATTTTTTTGATAAGAGAGAAAGAAAAAAATTGTGATGTTGATGTTGGAGT
>JAQNCA010000004.1:17593692-17611902 GCA_029783725.1 Acanthurus tractus | reverse complement strand
AAGTATGGACCTAAAATATCAGGCTTGGTTCTTTAGTTATAGCAGTTGACTAGTAACCTAGATGTTATAGGCCTCCACAGTGTCTGTTAAACTCTTTGCTTAGTGTTTGCAGTCAGTGGTGCACCCACAATCTCAGAGGCAACCTATTAAGAGCCATATTCCCATTGAACTCCTGAGTAAGGACAGTAACCTTTTCCTTATTACAGGGCAACACACTCTAATGCAGCTAGTAACACCACTCCGTACGTGTGAGAAGAGACTGTGAAGTTTAATTAGACGCATGTAAATATCAAAGCATGAGAAAGTTCCTCCTAACGCTACCACTAAGTGTAGGGGAGAGCACATGTGAAGTGTGTGTGATGCACGTAACTGCGCCTTATAAATTTAGCCAGAAATGGAGTTACCCCACACTTTGGCCGAGTGGCAGTAAGGGCACAACTATAGTTACATTTTCAAATCTCCTGTCTTTAGGTGATGTTGAGGATCCCAAACAAGATGACAGATGCATTTTGGGTCATAGCTTCTACTAAAAGCCTGATAAATCCAGACCACACATGTAGTCTGTACTTACCAAACGAGATATAACAAACATCCTCCTTTCCCCTTCTCATCTTACAAGCCATAATGATATTTTGCGGAGGACGGCTTTTTGAAGCTGTTTTGCTGACTGCGTACCCACAGTCAGGCCGACTACATGTTTGGCTGTTGGGTTCAGGAAGAAGTGCTGTGCCGGCAAACTTGGTGATCCTGCGTCTATGTGTTTGTCGTCATGTGTCTGCTGGCCACGGCGTTCTCTCTCTGTCTCTCTCTGACCTCACTGTGTAGTGGAAGGTAATAACAAGGTAGCCACTACCAAGGCCTTACCAGAGGCCGCCGCACAAATTCCTGCCCTGTCTGTGCGCCTTCAGCTGGGAACGGCACGACGGAGACATGTCACGGCAGCATCTCCCAGGGGTCGCGTTATCCTTAAAATGGACGCACTGTCATCCCTGCTAATTGTTCGAGCACAGATCTAGCTTTTTTTTTGTTTGTTTTTTAAGAGAGAGGTTTGTGTGCAGGTTATTACTGCAAAAGCACGCTGTAGCATGAAAGATATGTCTGTAATTATTTTCGTAGTGCGCAGTGATACATATTTATCGCCACCGCAAGATGAAATGACACACCACAGAAACGTTAGTTCTCGATGTCGTAGAAACGGCAGTTAAAGTAAATGAAGTAATATTTCATCTGTCATAAACAAGCCATTATAAATTTAACTGGGACAGATTGTTACAGTGGCATAAGTTTGAACAGTGTTTTTTTCTCCACCTGACTGGGAAAAACGATGTGCAATCATGTTCAGTCTTGGTCAGGGTGGCTGAGTATTTTTAGAGCGCATTCTCGAAATTCAGCTCTGTGGTAACACTGCTCTGGTGGTGAAATATCGGTTAATGGCTTGTGAAAGTTGTATCTTGATTGTGCTGATGTGAATTTTTTTTTTTCCTCCAAGGCAAAAAAAAAAACAGTATGTTACAGTTATGTAAATTCACTGTGTGTGTCCCTTGAAAGCTGTTCTGTATCTGCTTCCCCTTCTCAGTGTGACTCATACTACTCCTTCCTCATCAACAACATTTCACTTACTACAACTTGCAGCTGGCACGTAGCCTTAAGGGCTGATGCACTAAAATGCTATCATTTCAGTATCGAATATCTATTGCCGGTAGGCCTGGAAGGTGGCTTTGAAAGATTTGTAGCTTTTACATCCTCTGCAAAAGAAAAACATGTCATTAAAGAGACAACAGCCCTTTTTAGACAAAGATCAGGCAATGCAACCACAACTAAGTCCTTTCTTTGCACAGTCTTTTTTTTCTTTTTAATAACATGATCCAAATAATGTCGGCGTAATGCCAACCTAGTGTGTGGTTTACGATAGCATGCATGCGCTGCAGAACATAAAGAGGCATGACAAGCATGTAACATGCATCTAGTGTTTTGCATAACATGCATTTCAGGCAGGACTTTTTCTAAACAACAACAATAACATAATGCGGCAAAACAACATTACTGACTGAAAATGTCAGGGAAATAAACTCAATTATCAAATATTCATAGAACGTCTCAGTCTATTCCTGCAGCATAAAGAACTTCACTACTGTTTTACTGCATTTTGGATGTTACAAACAATCCTAACTTTACCTTTAAAACACCAAAACATAACTTTTAGTGGAACTAGAGAGCTATGAGGAGGTGATCACTGAAACAGAAGTAGTGCATTAAATCTTTACTATTTATCTAAAATTTTAGACTTAATTGTATACTTAATTACAAAAAAAAAGAATTTTTTTTATTCCACCAACAGGTAACAGGTAGAAACTGGTCGTTTCATCTTCTAAAATTAAACTTCATCAACAAATGACTTTTTGAACGTTGTGTTGTTTAATGCAATGAAACCAAGCTGTCTGCAATGAAGTGCAAACCTAAAGGATGTTCACAAAAAGCCTTTCAGTGTCGGAAAAAATGTTTGCAGGCTTATTTCTTTTTAATTTGCTGTGTTCACACCAGTCATTTCTTTTTTTCTTAACAGGTGCGTTACCTGAAGATCATTGAGAAGAGTGGATATCAGGCACTGCCTTGGGTGCGCTACATAACCCAAAATGGAGGTAGGTTAGGAGTTCAGTAATACTTGTGCAGAGTGCCCATATGTGCAGTTATTAGGCAACAGTTGGGCAATGCAGTGCAATGTGGTGGGAACCAGCTTTGTACTGATGCAGTTCTATGAAAAGGGGATACACTGTAGAACATGAGGCAATGTGGCAACGTCCTGCGAAATGTGAGAAAGTGAACTTTTTCTGTGTTAAGCTTTCCTCATCTTCACACCGATACTACCAAGTTTGCACATGATGGTCTTTTTGCTAATGTTGCCACTAATTGCCAAACATCCTCATCCCATTTCCTTTGTGTTCCTTTTCACTCTGGGTGGAAAGCATCAGCTGCCTCCTGATTTCTCTTCTATTCCCTCTTTTCTTCATCCATTTGATTAAGACTTGTTCATTTCCTCTTCAGATTACCAGCTCCGGACCCAGTAGGCAGCGCCTCAGCCAGCAGTAGGCAGGTGGAAATCAGAGGGGGGCGGAGTCGAGCCGCTAATGTGCTATCAATGGCAGGTGTCAGTTAATAGACCAGAGGACTGTCAGTATCTACTTTTTGTTTTGTATTTCTTGAAGTTATATGAATTTCTGATCAATGCAATGAATATTAGAAGGAGCCTACGGTTAGACAAGGTTTAGAAAAAAAAAAGGTAATCATGTTTTACTACTGTGTGGTTCCTAATGTGAGTGAACGCCAAGAAAAGCAGGAGCAATGTTTACATCGTCCCCATACAGTGCAGAGAAGTACACAATCTATCAAAAAGGTCAAAAGATTTAAAAGAGTATGTTACATTTCTCACTTTAAGTTACCGTTGTCGCCTCCACACAGGCTGATAACACACTCTGCGGTCATTCTGAGTATATTTTGTATGAAGCTGCTTTTGTTCTGCCACAATTCCTATGTGTTGATTATCTGTATATATTTGTTACATGTCAATGAACTCCGAGTCAGTGTTATATGTTCAATAACTGTAAATTAAAAAGCAAAGTTTTCTCTTTGTATGATTACCTCCATGTGATGCCATTCATACATACCAGACCGATGCCTTCCTGCATGGCTGTTGTGCTTTTTTTATTCGTCAGTTTGACACCTTTGACGCTCAGCTCTGCAGAAATGAATGAAACGCGATCTGTTTGAGTTGCACAGTAAATAAAATACCAGTCGAAAATCCCTCTTTCCCACCCGACACCTGTTTCCCTTTACCCCATATGTAACCATACTATTTTAAATCATTAAATATCTATTTAGAGAAAACTGCTCCATCGTCTCTTTGCGTCATTTCACGTGTGATGTCACTGTAGTCCTCACATTTAGCCGTCATAGTGTCGTCTGGAGGCATCTGCCCCGCAGACGAATGAGCGGTGGGGAAAACTCTGCAGAAAGACACAGAGGAGGGGGGTTTCCTGCATCAGAACCTGTGGTTGTAAAAAGACCCTGGATGGTTCTTTCCACCCCATCCTGGAGGTCTTTTCAAACAGTGCGGCCCTTAATGCCCAAAGGCTGTGATATCATAGGCAATTGAGTGCCAGCACTCCGTAAACAAGCAGGAGAGCTGGGAAGGATGTGACTCAAGCTGTGGTCAGCGGTCGCAGACATGCGAGAGAGAAACGTAGGATGGACCAGCACAGACTGACTATTGTTCACGCCAAGCCAGACTGCAGTGGTCCTGCATGAGGTCATTCCTTAAGTTTGTCTTGTAGGGGGACTGTGATACTCTTAATTCATGTGTGTCACTGGAAGCAGGTGCTGAAAGTTTGAGTCCATGTCACTGTGACCTAAAACGCCACATTTGTTCTTTTTATTACGCGTCACACGACGGACCGGATTCCATCGCTGATGTTGAACTGAGATTATTTTTAAAATCTTTTTACAAGCACATGTTTTTGTTTAAAAAGAAAACCTACGCAGCAGGTGTTTCTAGTCCGGGAACAAAAATATGATTCACTTTCTACAGAGCTCGGTGTTATTCAGCGTTCAATGCTCATGATAATCATCAAGATCAGGTCGCTGATAAGCCGCCCATAACCAAAACATTCGACTTGTTTAAGTTTTGCTCTTATCCTCAGCAGTATCTTTTTTCAGCATCTCCAGACATATTTTTTTTTGCACCACATGAACTGTTTAGAGATAACACTTAAAAAATTTGAATATGGGATTTCAAGCATCATTTTTCTGACACAGCAGTGTGACTCAAAAAACAAGTCAGTTAAGTCTGCTGCATTTGGAAAGCAGCACGCTGATCTATAGATAATGTCATAATGGACAGTTTCTTTGTCTTCTTTAGCACTTGAACTTGTGCAGATTAACAGACGTAATCTCTAATGTGCCTGTGAATACTTGTCCTGTCTACCCGTGATGTGAATGTCAGCTATGAGACTGGTAATAACACTTACTCAGACCAGATTAAACTCATCAACCTATCCAACAGTCTGATGTTAGGATGACTGTCATCTTTATAGTATCGTCTATTCTAACAGGTCTTTTTTTTTTTTTACAACGGCTACTAACATAATAAACTAATCGTCTCTGACTCCAAGTCACGAAATCCCTGCGGCACAGCTGCTGGTGGAAACACAGTGGTGGACGTGTGCTCTCCCTCGCTGCGGATCAGTCTCTGATACTTGGCAGAGATTGTGAATATAGTATTTGGCACATGATGAGAGGGTTTCATTCATGGAGCAAATTCAACCTCAGAGGAGTTCAAGGGGGAGACCTGGCATAAACCTCATGTTGCAAGATTGCTTACAGAGGCCTCGGTTGCAGCAAGACATGAGTATCCTTGCATATGTTTCCAAATATTTAACATAAGCACATAGTCTCTCATCTAAGATTAACTGCAGGTTTACCAAAACATGTTTCATGTCAAAGTTGGAGGTTCCTCATTCAAACAGATTAAAGTATGTCAGATTTAAAGTTTTGAAAAAGCCAATAACTCACTTTAAGCAGAAGTACTGAGATTCTTTATTAAAGCGACTGCTGCTATTCGGCCATACAATTTTAGATAACAAGTTCAAGTCCTGCATTTAAACATTTTAGCAATATGCTGTTGTAGTGTTGTAAGTGTAAGTACTCATCATACAGCAGAATGACTTATGTCAGTGTTAGATTATAAATTAAATTATTGTTATGAGTTTAACTCAGAGCTACATGTTATACTGTACTTAATTAGTAAGTTTTGTATTAAAAATATGATCTGCAAAGTGAGTTACCCCATCTGTAAATAAGGGAAGTAAAGACAAAATACTCTTTAATGTTGAACTACATCAAAATAAGACCTGAAAGTACGGTGTTTAAGTACTAAAAGTTAAATGTTACCACTGCTGAGCTTTATTTTGTATTTTCACATTTTTGATCCAAATCTTAAGTGTTGTGAATGCAAAATTTTCCACTGGAAAATGTGTGGCAGAAGAAAATCCAAATGCTTGAATACAGGTTGTTTTAAATTTGCTTTGGTGTGTTACAGTCAAATTTCCACATTTTCAAATTTATGAACATCTTTTGTCCAAAAATAGAGTCACATGCTGAACTTTGCACTCATTTTAATCTTAGTGTTTTGTCATTTTGTGGCAATATAAGTGACAAGTTTATTGTTTGTATCTCTTAAAATGTTGCTGCAACTGCAGGGAAATAATTATGTAAGTTTCATTATGTAAGCCCGAGAAACCACTGTGTTAAATAACTGTATAATTTAGGCTTTAATCCGTAACTAAACAAAATGATGGAATAAATTAATTTCACACACCCAGCATAACTCAGTAACCCTCCCTCAGGTGCTTATTTGGCTGCCATGCCAACGTTACACTATTGTCACTGACTTTATTGCGGATGCCTCACTGTAGTTGCTGTCAATGGAAAATAACCATGGTTACTTAACAATATGATGAAGCAACAGGTAGAGTGGTCCGACTGCGTGGCAGTGTCAACTTCAATCGCAGGTGTGCCACGAGGAAGCCCGTGTTTATCCACCCACGGAACCTCGGCGCCTAGCAACGGAGGGAAATCCTCGCGTGTCACCTCAGGACTATGATCCCCGCATGACGTCAAAAACAGGTCGTTCCCCTCTCAGGCATCTCAAGTGCCCCTTTAATCGTCCCTGTGAAGTCTCTCACCAGCCGTTGTGAAATACAAACAGTTGATGAGTCACCTTGAGAAAGTAACTGGAGAGAAAAGGTGTTTCGCTACGGGTGAAGCCTGTGAATGTGAGGGACTTCCTCCCAGAGAGAAAAAACCTGAAATAGTTTTTGACTGTGAAAAACACCAGGAGCTGCGTGTGTGTGTGTGTGTGGTCCATGCTGGGCTTTTTACAGCAGGGCATTCCTCGAGCGTACGGAAACGTCCATCGGCCTGTGTATGCTTTAAAACAATATTGGTTTAAAGAACATATATAGTTGAGTGTTTAGCCTAACTGGCCTTGAGACGCTGTTGTAACCTCTGTGTCTCCAGCCCACACGCTGCTGACGGATAATTTGCTGAGACAGCCCACTGCAGTACGTGACAGTAGGTCACACACTCAACAAGGCCTTCACATTAGGCCAGTTACACGTCCTATCAGGGGGCAAAGTGCACATCTACTTATAACTTTTGGCACCATTGCTATATTTACTTCCCATTACGAGGTTCCACTTTGTATTTTGTTGATTTTTTTTCTTGCCTTGGTAACTGACTCATCAGCAGTGAAGTCCAAAGTCTTAAAAATCAGCAAGTACAGGAGGGCATGCACGACCTTCTGTTGATCCCTTTTTTACAACATACAGGTGATATTGTTAAAGGAATCCCAGAGTGGAGGATCCCAACCTGCCAGAGATCCCGACGTTAATCAAGGTATCAGCAGGTGATTAAAGGTATCGTTACATTTGAGTAATGAGCTTCTTTGTTTTCATTACTGAGAGGGATTTTGAGATCAATATCACTCTGATTTCTTGTGGTTTTGAAACCAGTCGGTGAAGTGTAGCATGAAGGCAGGAAACAAGGGGAAACAGCTGGCTCGACTGTGTCCAAAGGTAACAGAATCCACCTACCAGCACCTGTAAAACTCTATAATCGACATACAAATATTTAACATGGTCGGAGCCACAGTTCTTCATAAATGCTTTGCTCAAGGTATCTTTTATATCATCCATTTCCGCAGTCAGCCATTAAGTATATTTCCCAAAAAGACAAACTCTTACTAAGAAAAGGAATCAAAGGCCAATAATTTGATACAGAAAACACTTTTATTTACTTTTTACATTTCTTGTGACAAACTGGTAAATTTGACCTCTTTATGTTTTTTTAAAGTCTTTACAACTACACGAGTCAGTTTGGAAACCATCTTGTCACACACGCACAGCATTTCATCCTTTGTGGGAAAGTGTTTGATCAAACACAGCTCAAATATTCAATGAATCACTCATAGACGTGTTTAGAAAGTAAAGACAGTAACCTCAGACATTACTAACGTACAGTATGTTTTACAGAACAGGTTCACTGACAACAACCCAGAGTCTTGCTTCATTATTTTTTTAGCCTTACTATAGGAATAATACTGCTTATATTCCTGAAAAAAAAAACAGCCCGGAAACCGTCATGGTGTACAAAAACAACAAAAAAGGGTATCTCTGTTTGTTCTGTTCGTTAGTAAACTGTGTCCTCTCTTTGTATCCAAACTGGAAGTCAATGCAAGAATAGCTTTCTAAATACACCCCCGGTAGCTCTCTATATTCTCATGTTTGTCTTTCCCCTGTGCTGCGGAGTCACAGTGCCACGACATGCCCTGCACCGCTGGAGGATTATGCGAAAATGACATATCTATAATGATGGCTCGGTGCAACCTAAGGCAAAATCTATATGGCAGTTTGAATAAGGCTTTCCGCTGACAGCCGTATGCGATGCCACCGCTCTCGAAAAAAGTAAACAAACCCCCACTGAACAAATATAGATATGCCCGGCTTGTATGAGAAGGAAGTTGCCTTGTGAGAAAAGATGCCTTCCTTTAACACAGAAAAAGAGAAGAAGCTCATGTGTTCGCATGGGACAGGGCAAAATTCATGTTTTATTAGTAAAAAGGGAAGTCTTCTTCTCCCTTCTGTCACTTCACTGTCAAAGCAAATGTCGCTTGAGGCAAGTTTGCTAATTGAGAAGCCTTTTCTTTTCGCACAATGGAGGGTAAAATCCTTGTCTGTCCTCTCTGAAACAGAGCAGGACACCTGGCCGTTAGATGTGAGTTCAAAGGCTCGCAGGAGATCCCAGCAACCCTCTGTTCTTGTTTTATATTTGGATAAAGACAGACAAGTGCAAAGCAAGCACGGAGACACCTTGCGCTCTGGATAATGACAATTGCAGATCTTAAGCAGCACCGCAGAGCACAAAAACCTCTGCTCCCTGTCCTTCAAATTGCTTTTTTAACCAGCTACAAATCTACCAAATCTACATCTGGATATTATCTGCACAGTAACAGATGTAATAAACATTGACGCGCTCATGAGAAACCCCCTAATTTGCTTTGATTGTCCACCAGAGCTCCTTTTTGGTTTCGCTCCCTGCTACTGAAAATATTTGTGTTTTCCCCTCTCTCGCTCCTCTGGACATTTGATAGCCCTTGGACGCCGTCCGACATACTTTCTGCTGTCTTAATGCCGGCCTGTTGCACCAAATGATATTTTAGCACAAGTGCATGGCAACAGAAAAACAAAGAGGCACAAGATGAATTCTTTGGCCGACCACTTTTTGAATTACTGATCATGTAAAAACCCGCTGTGGCTCCCAGATTGCAAACATCAGTCCTTGGAGCCTGCATGCAAACCAGCCCTCTAAATAGGCTTGTCTATTTCTGTTGGGCTGCGGGGGGAAACATGTGTTTGACATCAGTGTCACTCGCGAGGCGTTTTGCAGCGGGGCTTCATTGTCCCCTTACAACAACTCCACTTGAATTAGTACGTGACAATGGGGCAATTTCAAAGCCGTACCGGTAAATTACAGTCCAATCAATGAGCTCATGTATGAGGGCAACCCTGCTCGCCGAGGTTAGACGTTTTTTTTGGAACCTTCATTGTGTCTCGTTCCGAATCTGTTTGGGCTGCTGTTTATACTAGCTCTTTGAAAAGGGCTCTGGATAGACGGCAGCAAAGTAAACACGCACACAAAGTACAGCGTGTCCTACGCCACAACAAACTCTCCAAGACTATCAAGCCATGTACAACATGCTCGACATCAAAGGGCAGAGTCATAAGCAACTTGAAATTACTGAGGTAACTCAGAAACGTGATGTGCAGTGACTCTTCGGGCAGGCGAAAGTGAACGAGCGACTCTGTCCTGCCATAACTACTACTGTTGTGGAGCTCATAATCAAAACACTCAACAGGCAAATTACTCCAGCTGTGCTCCCGATGATGCACTGGAAAAAAATGCATAGCGGCTCCCAGGTGTGGATACGTAGCAGCTAAGACGCTTGTTTCAGCTAATAAATAACGTTTAGGTCATGCGAAACTTTGTCTTATGAAATGTTTTGAAATAAAGGACATTAAAATTCAGACGATGTAGGAAAAAAAAAGTCTGAGAAATGCTTTTCCCTAACATAAGAGGATTACATGCAGGAGACATAAAACGGGGAAATCAAAACAGTGGAGTTGAGGAGGATTTGCCTTCAAATCTGTCAGACTGTGGACTTAAGAGCAAGTGAAGTTTTCATTCTCAGTTTTTCTTATGTGGTTTTGACCTTAAGCTTCATTCTGACCAAAACCAATTAAAACTGATCTTACTTTCTGTTACCTGGTTCAAACTTGCTATACTTGTTTGACCTGACAAGAGACACTTTCACATGACATGCTGGTGGACGTTTGCGTAGCCGCCTGTCACACAATTGTTTAGTGGTTAAAAAAGCAGAATATGTTTTTGCTATGTCCACTAGAGGCGATCTGATTTTTGCGGTTTCGTACAGTTTCCTGACTCTGAGCTGGATTTCAACACAATTGGGAGACAGTATAGAGGAGCAGGCCTACGCTGCGTCTCTCTGGATGAAAAGTTTTACAGGCAGGTGATGCTTGTGACCAGTGTCCTCATGAGCACAACCAGTAACTGTTTCCCAGTTCCAGGAAAAAAAGCTTTGTGTATTTACTCAATCAGCTTAAGGAGAGGAGAGGAGGAATGAAAGGCCTGTGTGACACCAGCTCTCCCTCTATAATTTCCGTCCCCATTTTCCACCAAGACCACTCAATCTTACAGCCATATGGCGGTTTGATGCCATAACCATTTACAGCTGAGTAAAAATAAACCTTTGGGATGCATCCTTGGGACAGGGGTTTTGAAGACACACTCAGTACCACTTGTGCTCGACTTTGTGCTGGTTACGATAACCTACTGTGATTCATCCTATCTGCAGATGATTCCCCTCATATAATTTGCAATGGGACTACGGTCACGGTATACAATATCATTCAGTTAAAATTCAAGGGTGAGGCAAAAATAGAAACTCAACCACATGAAGAGGTTCGGACCAGAAATAGCTTGTTTGATGGGTATATATTTCTGTGGTGCAGTGATGGGGTCTCTCCGGAGAGCTTTAAAAGCAGCCCCCATTTATGATTTGGGGTAGGGTGGTTGCACACGTGGTTAGCTTACTGTGTGCTTCTGCATAAGACACGGAAAGTTTAAAAATTCAAGCCCCCTGCAGCATCTGGATTTTACAAAGTAAAGTCTTTAAATGTAAATTACACACGTCTGCTCTCCTAAAATAAACACACGTGTTCAGAATGCCACTTATTGTTAAGCTCAGACAAGATTAACTGATACTCTTTCTTCAGTCTCTCGGCAAACAGCGTGTCCTCATATCGGTCTCATGTAGTAACCACTGTATATTAGGAGGTGTGGCTGCTGCCAACCACCTCCCACGTCGAAGCTGTAAATGTGGTTTGAGGTATGCAGACAGGGAGACACAACCTTCGCCCACATTAGAGCAATTAAAGAGATTAGTGTCTCTATAATTATTGCTCCTGATTTATGGCCCGGTAAGTTTTGTAACAGTATTTCACAATGTAAAAACACTATTAGTACATACGTCTGTTCATTAACAGCTCAAATGCTTTTGCAGACGACCCGAGATGCACAAGCAGAGAGTTTACTTACCTAAGCTCCTAAAACTCTGAATTACCTTCATGAAAATCTCTTTTCGAAATGGCACGGTTGCTTTACAGTGAGATTACAAAAAAATCCCCACGTAGGTTTTTAGACAGATGCGCCACTTTGGTCCAGAGCAGAGGTGTATAGCTATTTGTTCAAGCAGGCGCACCGGAGGCAATGTTTTTCTACCAGGATGGCGAAAGCGCAACCTACTCTGTCTGTGATTGGCTCATCCTGATAATTTTCACCTTACACTAAGCCGGCCAATTTACTGATGGATGCAATGGATTGATAGGATATTTTTCTGCAAACATTCATGGTGCCTGGATGATGATGATTCCTACTATTTGGTGGCAATAGGGATCCTCTCACTGATTCACTTTTTTTTTTGAGTGAACTAACTCAACAGTGTCATGAAATGTGTCGTAAACATTCATACTGCCTTCAGGATGGGCTGGGGTAACTGTCGAGATCCCTTTCTATGTCAGGTTATTGTTTTAATTTATCCAGTTTTTGTCAATTACCAAACACCTGTAAAATTTAGTGCGGTCCTATCAGCCACAGCTGTATTTACAGCTGTTACATGCTAAAAACAAACATTAGCACTGTAAAAATAAAAGTAAGATTAAATTAAAGAAGATTTTTAAAGTATAAATTTGCACTGCAGAATTCAGAGTTTTCAATCTTGTTCCATCACAATGAGAGCAATAATAATTCTTCATTTTTTAAGTTAAGAAAATAAACAAAAACTGTTAATACTCTCCTAACATTTCTTTGATAATAATATAAAAATGGGGTAAATAAAGAAAAACTCTTTATATTTTCCATCCGCAAGATTTGAATGTCTGTTAGTGAAAAGATCCTCTTAATTTGAACTTTTCACCTCAGGTTAATTGACTTCTTTACTCTCAGCCCTCACAAGTGTCCAAAAAGCTTCAGCTGCCATCCGTCAGCGCACCAAAGCTGAGGTTGTCGTGCTATGATCATTATCTCAGTATCTATACAGAGGAGCTGGAGATCATGAGGCACTCAAGCTATAAATTACGAGTCTGAATCAAAGACATCAAAAGTGCAAACGGGAAGTTTTTACAAAATAATGCCTTATTTCATCAGCAGGGAATTTTTTACACAGCTATTCCTGTTCTATGTGCCACTGTCACAATAGGATGTGCTTTGTCGTAACCTCATGCTCAACTTACTGTTTAACAAGAATACACAGGGGATCTGTCACTCATATCAGCGCTCGCATCAGCGCCGTCTTAAATACATAGACAGGAAATTATTGAATAAATAAGCTATGCAAATCATCTGGCTGCTACAACTCAACCAAAAAGGACATCTATTGAGTCACAGCTTGGACGGTATAGCTGTCTTCTGTCGAAAACACAGGAAGTCTCACTTCAGTTTCATAAGACCCTGACGACTCTAATTTTAAATATGTGTGCAGCTGTTCACTGCTAAAAGGATCAAAAGTGTGAAAATAATAAAGGACCGTGTCCGTGGTTTTGCACCTATTAAAAACAAATGAATACTTTATAATACTGGCAGCTATTTTCCAAAGCATGCCATAACTTTAAAGATTGATTTTCAAACTTCCTGGCACTGGTTTCTAAGGTATGAAAATGAAGTTGGAAAACTAAAGATTTAGAAAGGTCATACATCAGAGTGGACAGATCCTTGGCCTTTCGCTTTTTGTCAAGGATGTTTCATGGTTTATGGTTATGAACTGATGATATTCAGCAAACTACTTTTGCTGGTGTACTCACGAAGGCTGAAAAGCAAACAGGCATGTTATGAATATGATTTTTGGAATTAAGTACTTTTTTTGCATAAAAGCTTCACTAAAAGCAACAACAAGATTTTTTCTCTATTGGTCTTTACCCACAGCTGCACCACATGATGGTAATGTAACTTTATGAATTCTTTTTAAGTATTTCGGTCCATTTTTACCTTTGTTGGGAAAGAATGCACTAGGAAATTAGGAAAAAGGAAGGGTAATGTGATGCTGCACGTTAATGCTTCTGGAAACAGATACCATGTTAAGAAACGCAGCTAGTGCATTAAGGAAGAAGAACCAATGGCAGCCGTGGACATTTTGAAACTTATTAACACTAAAGGATTAGTGCTTGGTTGACAATGCACTTTAAATATTAAAACTTTCTTAAATATCCCAAGAAGACACTGTAGTACAGTCCCTGCTTACATTTGCACTGAAAATGTAACTTTGACTAAATAAAATAAGTTTGAAAAAAGGAAAAAAAAACAGACTAAAAATGTGTGTTGTTATTTGGGACAGAGATCAGTCACAAAAACGTGTAATTTCACTCAACCTTAACCGCAGGTATGTCTTTTGAGGTGTGTATTTGTTGGTGGAAGTTGGTGATCAGAACACATAAATGGCTTTAAAAAAAAAAATCATTCCCAGAAATACCACACAGGAATTGGCGTTGTTTGAGCAACAGCCACTTAATTTGGGTGATGATCCAGATCTGCCTGCGGGACACCGTTCATTACCCAAACACTGTGTAAAATGTTTGAAAATTAAAGGGAATTCTTTGCCCGCCTCCTCCTTCCTTTCTGTCTTTATCTGTCACATAACAGCTTGAATATCCCGACCTCTCTCTCTCTCATTCTTTTCTTCTCCTGTCCTCCGCATACACACCTGACAGGACAGGTGAAGTGAGGTGAAGAGCAACAAGAGGCAACAGCATCCCTCAGGGCTGAGTACCCCCCCCCCCCTTTCCTTTGATCCTCCACAGCAGATACAATCATTGACGGTACCTCACTAACCCCCTTTAAAGACCCTCCAAGTCACCTCTCTGAATTCAAGCTGTGTTAATCTCAGTGATCTTTATCTCAACACTTCAAAAACAACAAAAAAAAAAGCAGCAAAAAGGGCCCAAAAAAAAAAAAAACCTGTTTGGGTTTCAAAGTTCGACAGAATCTCTTCACCCTAAATCCTAATGAGGAGTTTCACTGCCAAAGGATGAAACAGCTCAGCTCTGCCACCTGTTTGTGTGCTTTTCTAAAGGAGGCAGAGGGTGAGGCAGAGTTCCCCGTTTGTGTCGAGCTCATAGCTTTTAAACAGATGCTGGATCTGCTGTAGCCAAACCAGCCTCACTTTTAGTGTTGACCCATGTGGTGATCCTATTTAGCTTCTTACAGACCCCATTAAATTTGCCCAAATGACTCGAGCCAAATATATCAAGCAATTTCAGTTTATATGGAGTCGACTTTTAGTGAGTCACTTTTAGCTTTACCAGCGTGCACAGGTTGGTTTGAAGGAATCCTCCAGGAGATATATTTTGAGGATGATTTAAAACTCAGGGGAGTTAAACTCACTCTACTCCCACAGGAGATGTGTTAAAGTGTTTGAGTTATATTGTTAGACGCTTGTGTGGGAAAGTCTTGGAGCATGTGTTCCCTCAGAATGGAAACTGGGTATGCCATTTGTTGACTCACACCCCTACACAATGTACGATACCCACAGCTTCTGCTTCTGACTGAAACTGAGTGACAGGAAGCAGAGAGCCATGGCAGAGAATCGGTGGAGAAGTAGGCGGGTTACAGTGGAAGAAATTAGTCAAATGTGTTGATTGTCCATGTCTAATTCTGCGGAACATCCCCATAAACTCATCTGCACTGCCTCTTAATCATGTCCTGCCCTCCTACATGGACAACGACAACAAAAAAAAGGCCCATTTCCCTTCAGTGGATGGTGAGCTGCGATGGTTTTATAATGACTTACACGTTGAAAAGTCCTCTTCTATTTTATAGAGAGAAGGAAAAATAATAACAGCAACATTCCTGAGGGGCTGTAATTTTCTTCCGGCGGGTAAAAGTTGTCCATTATGGTCAGGGTCAAGGAACACATGCAACCCCGTCATCAGGGCCGCGTGGTCGGCCACATCAGAACCGCCCGTCACAACCAGTGGAAAGGCCCTGTCTGTTAGCACAACACACAGCCAATCACCGGCCAGAGGCCCAAGTGCCCCGGCACATTTGCCCCCCCTAACCACGCCGCGCTCTAATTTAAGCACACATATCCCATTGAAATTACAGCATGCATACCCACCCTTCCCTGCAATTTACATGGATTGCACGCTGATGGGGTGAACTCAGACAATGCGGATGCAGTGGATACTCGAGATGTTTCTTTTTCTTTTGTTTTGCGCATGTCAATGAAACAATCGAACATTCACAGAAGCATATCACGTTCGCAGGAAAAAACAGAGAGACAACCCTCATGAGCATCCAAACAAGTTTCCCCGGGAATGGTCTCTTTGATTCCTTTTGTGATAAGACAGAATCAGTTTCAAACAGTAATGGATCACTGACAAGTAAAAGTCACTCATTCACCGAAGTAATTCGCCCTTATCAGATGGCACATAAGATTAGCTTCCAGACAGATTTTTTCCGATCGAGAAGTGAAAGGCCATAAACCAAGTGACCTGCAAAAAAATAACTTATGTCATTCAGATGTGCATCAAAAAACAAAAGATATGAGGTTAACGCTCGCTGCCAAAGCAAGACGCTTTTAATTTTTCATCTCCGTCTGTGACATTTCGAGTTTGGTAACATTTTAATCTCATGCAATAGTGCAGGAAGATTCATAAAAAAAAACATTAGATGTTCCTGGTGCGTGGGTTTGATGAATGAGAGACATGAAAAAATGCTTAATAAAGATGGCAAACACTGACAACATACAATCATTTCATAGCTGGCATAGTGGAGAATAGTAAAAACAAAACAAAACTTTTTACAACAATGTCCACATTTTTGCAGTGTTCAAAATGTGCACTACAAGTTTCTGTTGGCACAAAAGAACAAGTAGCTTTTTAAAACCTCTTTTGCTAACATGTCTTTTGAAGGTGCACTAATTTGTTTCTTCCTACATTCAATGTAATGACTGTGTGTGATGCAAGAATTGTTCACTTTTGGTGACGAACATGAAAAGCATAATCACCTAACTCAACTCAGCTACACAGTGTGCATTAGCATCCTTCAGATTTTTTATTTGGTTTTAGAAATTATGTCACTAGTTGGATAATAAGATAAAAGAAGTAGCAAAATGAAGGAGAGTCTGACTGTGAGGGAAAGTGTTTTATAGGGCTTAAGTTTCAAAACATGCATGTGAAACTCTTTTAATGTTTTTTTTTTTTAAGGATTGGGAAGCTCTTTTTGGACATGGCAGCATAAGATAATTATAAACACAACACACCTTGGCAACATGTTTGAATATCTGTCGGTGGAAAGCGTCAGTCAGAGCTGCTCATTGTCAGTTTTGGTCACGCAAGAGTACACCTCTTTCATCTGAAGTATGAGCGCGTTGGCTTGTGTGGGATGTTGCTTGGCTGCATCAACACCACAATGTGGAGAGGATTTTTACAGGTGTTGTGGGAATGTGTGTCTCCTCCAAACAAAAAGGAAATCATCCTCACACCTACACCGTCTCAAACCTTCATAGTTGTTGTTGGACCTGAAGTTATCTGGCATATCTCCCTCTGAGGCGTTGACAGAACGCACTGTCAGGATCTCACTGTGCTGTCTGTGCGTAATAGGTGCAATGACAGACATGACAGCAATTTCACAAAACACACCTCACCTGGGAATGCCTCGAAAAACACACACGGCTGCACTGCGTGGTGCATCCTGGGATAGACGGAGGCAGTGATGAGTCATAGCGGCGAGCTGGGAACCTGCATGGTGCAAAATGCTGCGGTGTGTTTGGTATTCTGACTATCAGATCCAGACACTGACGCTTATTTTTAGATGGTTCGTCTGTTGTGCTTTTCATTCGTTGTTTTCAAGTGTTTAATTTTTAGATACAAGATTTTGCAACTGCATACAACATTATGTTTTTAATTTACTTGTTTTTCCTTCTTCCTCCTTCCTTTCTTTTCTCACTTTGTTGCCAACAAACACATCAATGGTTGTGTACAAGCAGTTGGCAGGTATCTGATACAGCAACATATTTAACCTCTGGTCACCAAGGAGACGAGATATTTGGGTTAATAACTCAAATTAGTGCTACATAACCTACTATTACCTCAGGAGGTGTGTGGGAAACTAATCCTACATGCAACTGACTGGTATAAAAGGTAGAAACTGTGATTTGATTAAAGGAATACATGCACATATTTGTGTTACAGGAGAGTAAAGAAATAGCAAGTAAGCCACAATGAGAAAGATTTTGCATTTGAGATTGAAAACTAGTCAGCAAACAGAGAAGTGAAAATAGAAAGCTAAAAGTATCAGATAAATAGTTAAATAGAGTAATGACTTAGTAGTTAAATTAGTCAGCTAAAACTAAAAGTAACAGATAAATAGTTGAAATAGCTGTTTAAATGTGACAGAAACATTAAAAATTGTTAGCTTAAAGTAACAGCAGTTGAACTATAAACAGTTTTTTGTAACAGCAGTTGAACTATAAACAGTTTTTTGTAACTGTTAGCTAAGTTAAGCAGTTAAACGGTTGCATGACCCTTA
>JAQNCA010000004.1:17574807-17585980 GCA_029783725.1 Acanthurus tractus | reverse complement strand
CTCTTGCATATAATGTAAACGTGTGCATTAGTGTGTGTCTGTGTGAGTGTTTTGATGTGTGTGTGTGTGTGTGTGTGCGCGCTCTAATGTGGTACACCACAGTGGTGTGACAATACAAAATATAAGAGATCAACAAAAGGTTGGTTTCCTGCCGTCCTCATTCCCATGTAACACAATGCAGATGAACAATAGTAGCAGGCTCAGTCACCGTCTTTATCCACCTAGATTCACTGCGAGCTTCAGTTACATGAGTCCAGCTCACATCCCTCCAGTGACTCCAGTGAAGAGGTAACCCCGTGTTTATCTGCATGACCGTCAGTATAAGGTTGCAAGTGAAGGGCTGAGTTTCAAAATGCTGCTTTATATATATATATATATATTTTTTATCAGGAAAACAACACAAGATGCTGTAGCCTGTTTTTGAAAAATACAAAATCACTTTGAGGAAGGTTTTATATCTCAACCGGTCAAATAGAGAGGACCCCTTTGAACTAAATGAGACTGAGTGATATTTATATATCAACACAGTTTGAGTACAAAGATGAGTAAAAGCAAAAAAACTGTAAATATCCCTCTAACACTATTCATTAAAAAGTAATAAACATTTCCAAAATTAGCTCGACCTCTTCCTCCTCAGAGTTGCCCTTTTAACATCATCTTGCGTGCTGAGGAGAGGCTGTTAGCGGCCGATTTGCTCTGCTGACAGACGTTAAAACATTGCCTGATCTGATAGCAGCTGGGTCTTTGATTAGCGAAAGAGAAACAATGGCTCTGCAAAGAGAGAAATCATAACACGGAGCCGCGGAGAGAGAGCCAGCAGATATTGATATGATGGTTTAATTGCGGCATCCTGCAGGAACAACGTGGAGTCCAAACACTGAGAGGGTGAATTCCTTCATCCTGAATGTGCAGCAGAGTGAAAGTGGCTGTTTCTGTGTGTTTCAGTATGAGTGTTAATGTGTGTGTATTTTAATATGAGTGGAAAATTTAACTCCAGATGGTTGTGATACAACAGCATGAGGATGTCTTTGTAGTTTAGATGTTTAGATCAAATATTTACTTTAGCACAGGATGTGATTTCTGCTGCTGGCTGTTACCTTGAATGAAATTACAGATTCTCTGAGTTTGAACATTACTGATAAGATTTGGGATCATGTAAGTGCACAACTCAAATATGAAACAAAGGCAGTCATTTTTTTGATGTTTTAATCTGAAAATGTTACATATTAGATCTTTTAATAAAAACTTTATGGATGTTCTTGTGTCTGTTGTTGCTTCGAACGACAATTTAAGAGTAAAATAGCCATTAAATATTCATACAGTGTTAAAATGCTAGATTGGGGCATCTACTGACATAAGCATCCACTCTCAGAGTCTGTGCAAATGTTTGTGCACGAGTTTTTGATCAAAATATTCAGACATTTTGTCTAGGTAAAATTATTTATCCAGACATAAAAACACTGTACATTGGCCAGTTAACTGTCCACTTTGAGATATTAAAAATGAAAGGCTATTTTTTGTGCTTACAGTTACTTGCAGAATTAATACAATTCCACATAAACTATTTGATATTTGACAATGTTACTGACAGCAGCTGTCAGCGGTTGCTCAAGAGCAAGTCAAGAGGTAAGTGTAGTATCTGAGGTGGTAAAATTTTCCTTTTCAAGCCAATTGCTTCACATTTTCAAGTATCTTTCAGAAACAAGTTTAATCTTGAGTCTAGTATGGTGACTAATCTGCCTTAGACAATGATTTTATTATGACTCAATCGTATTCTTACAACAGAAACCTCAAAATAGCAGAGAGACAGCAGAGAAAAACGTGAGGGTTTGTGGAGATTTTACCTGTTTTCCCCCCAAACTTCTGGAAGTTAACTTGCTTGCAAGTTATTACAGCATTTTTAATTCAGGGCTTTTTATATTTTTCATTGTATTTTTCCTGAAGCTTCACTGACCCCTTGTATTTGGTCACTATTTAAGGTTTAATCCAGACAGCACCAGCAGTTTCTCCACATTCTTCTGGCCCTTTTTGGGTGTTTTGGTGCCCTGATGGCTCTCAGGTGGCTCCATTCAGCAGGTCAACAAGACCTCACAGGAGCCGCTGGCAGCCTCGGTGCCCAAGCAGCCAATTCTCCTGCACTCAGCAAGACAATATTACAAGAGGCCCCTCACAATACAAGCAGCCACTCACAATGCAGGGTCCCCATTAACAATGAGAGGGAGCCAAAGCAGCAATCAATGCAGGACTCCCGATGAGGCAGACTAGTGCTGTGCAGACGTCTGGGCTGGGGATTTAGCCGGAGGCCTCGGGCCATCATACCTGACTGCAGGCAACCTGAGACATGCAGTGTAAAGAGGGGGGAGGGGCAGAGTGACGAGGGAATTAAAAAAAAAAAATCCATCATTTAAATCTGTTTTAAACAAGTTTTTCATGAGTTACCTTCTATTTCTGATCTCATCACATCCAGATGTTTCCAGCAGCTACGATGGGTAGCAGAGTATTTTAGTCATGTTTAATGTTTGTTCTTCAGATTTCCTACAGTCAGAGAGGGGAGTGGCATGACTTTTTACCTAAACCATGAGGCAACTTCTCAAAACTCTAGCAGGGTTGCCAGGATGCTTTGATGTTGTTCCAGCAGAATAATTTTTAAAAATCCGCCCAAATTAATGGAAAAATGTTGTGTAATAGAGTCATGAACAATAGCAGCAGAACTGCGGTTCATTGTACGGTATAATAATACTGTAAAGCAAAAATTCAAGTGTTCACAAGTGCATCAAAAAGCAGATAGTAGTTTACATTGTAACTATTTCAGCTGCTTTGTATTTCTGCCCTCTGCCTCACCAATGAGAAAAAAAGAAAACTAAAGGGGCAATTCAAAAAACACAAATAATAGGTTTTAGCTGACTCGTTGAACTGTAACAAGTCTCAACAAAATGCCAGCTTTAATTGGCTCCCCCCAACACACACACACACACACACACACACACGCACGCACACACACAAATGCACACCAAATGATGACAGAGAAAATGGGGTAAAAATGTGGTAACTTATATCCATTATCGGCAGAATATATGATAATTATGTCACATCAAATTTGTGACTGAATTTTGGCATCACCAACTGAATACAATTTATAAATATGGATTTTTCTACAAGTTTTCATTTTCTCTAAAACCAGCCGAGCCCCAAAACACCCAGTTGAGCAGAAAGTTGGCAGCGCTGAGCCTCAGTGATCACTCCCACATTGAGACAATACTTCGTCCTACAAACACTTGCCAAGAGCCTGTAACACAACTGCAGGCCTGAAGGGATTACTGGGCACAAACCGAGGGGCCCAAAGAGTCAGGGGGCCCCACCTAAGCCAGGGTCTCTGTTTAAAATGACTGTCATTAACATTTCTCCCGTCAAAAGTAAGGATGCCCTTATCTCAATCCATACTCCAGTACTTTTGACTGCGTAAAAATTCAGCTGCTCTCTGCATTGTTTGACTTTCTCAGCAGCTGTGTGTCGCAAGAATCTGCACACAGTTCCTGAAAGCTGAACTGTCACCCATTCAGCATGTTTGAGATGCTGTGAAAAGATCCCAACCAACAACCTGAACAGCTGAGATGAGTCAAACTGCATGAGGAAACTAGTGGTCACTTACTGGTCCCACCCATAAAAACTGCATTTTGCAGGTGATATCATGTGAAGTTTATAGTTCAGCGGTCATAAAATGACTTTTTCAAGATAAAACTGCTCTTTTCAGAATGACTTTTATTGTGAGCTGCCAAAGGCACACCTCCTTTATCAGCGCCTTGATATGCCTCACCTTTCAGGTGGATGGATTATTAAGATTAAGGAGAAGTGCTCACTAAAGGGAGCTTAAACACATTTGTGCGCAAAATTTGAAAGAAATGACCCTTTTAAGTCATGGACCCTTTGTTTCAACTGGTGAAAAAAAGGAGTAAAAACAGAAAGTGTTGTGTTTATTCTTTGTTGAGTGTTTCTTCATATTTTTATTGCCCAAATACCATAACTACGAGTACAAACAATACACAGTGTACATTGTGGCAGCCAGCAATGTAAATGACTTACACAAAATCTACAAGAAGGACTCAGGTTTATCCTGTTTATTCAAAGATTAACATTGACATATATAGGCCATTTAAACAGTCCTCTGGCATCATGTTTACATTCTTACATTCAAACTAAATGTGATATTTGCCTCCATAAGTCATTTCCCTCTCCTAAATAAGGCTTGTAAACAGCGGTGACTGTGACTTTTATTTTTAAATTTAGTGGTCAGCCCTAGAAAAAGCAACAAACACAGAAAAGCACTGTTTATTTATACATGTACTTATTAGTCAATTTTGAATGACTTTGCATGTAAAAACAAAGAACTCAGCAACAAAAAAGGAGCAGTCAGCCAAAACAAAACATTGAGGGTCTTAATAATCAAAAAAAAAAAAATCTCATAAATCCAGTCAAAAAGAAAAATGAAACAGTTCAAAGTCTCAAATTGAAAATAAGAAAAAGGAAGTCTGACCAAAAAGTAGGGTAAAAGTGTGCTTGCGAGTGTGTGTCAGTTTGCCAGTTTTGTGTGTGTGTGTGTGTGTGTGTGTGTGTGTGTGTGTGTGCACGTGTGTGTGCTTTTGTGACACGCGGCATAAATATTTACCACCTCTAACCAAATGAGTGTGCTGATGTGGATTTAAAAGCTAACATTACGGAGGATGAAATAATGAGTCTGTGGTTTCAGGGAGCTGGAGGGAAACACGCTTGGACAAATAAGGATGGTGAGTAAATGGGGCCTTTGTTGAGCTCTGTGATACTTCTCGCTCTGCGCAAACGAAAAGGAGGTGTCAGAGGTGATTAGGAAAACAAATGTCAAGTTCTTTCTCTCTGCTATCAGTTCTTTTCAGCACGATCCTGCACAGGTGCATGGTATGTGTAAGTGTGTGTAAGAGTGTGTGTGTGTGTTTAAGCACGTTCCATTGAAGTAGTTTTGCTTCTGATAGTCAGATTTGATTTCATGTAACCTCATTCCAACGACTCTAATTGTGTGTTTAGACGGAAAGTAAAACAAATTTTCAGCTTGTGTTAGTTGCAGCTTGAATCACACAGGTGATGAAATTAACACAAACATGTATTTGCCCCCAGAAAAACACATGATACATGTATTTTAGCCAAATGCTAGCAAAGCATTAGCAGGCACCGACTATGTCTGAGGTTGTGTGTGTGTGTGTCCAGTTCAGCCTCTGAATGAACTCTGCACTCACGAGTGATTGTGGTTTCTTCTTCTTTTTCCCTTCGGTCTGTCTTCCTTTTTCACCTCTTTTGTTCATCCAGAAGTGTCGGCTCGACTACCGGCTCGACTCCCGACTCTCTCTTTCTCTGCAGAGCCCACCGGCATTCAGCAGCTGTCCGCCAGCGTACAGCGGCTTTACTCAGCAAAGCCCTGCAATGTGCACCAACTTCTCATTCAAGTTAAAAATTTTCAGCTCCTAAAATGCAAATGATTCAAATTATTCATACTGGAGTCTCATCATTCATGCTCCTGTCACAAATACAATCAAATACATTGACTTTGTATGTAATCTAGCCAGGTTTACGCAGTAAAGGCTTTAGCTAGGCATCATCCATATTATGGCAGCTGATCTCAAAGCGTTTACATTTTAAGAGGCCTTTATTACAAATAGGCTCAAAAGGGTTTTTGGAGATAAATTAAACACAGTATCTTTCTGCAAAGCCAGCAAGCTAACAAACAATTAAAGGATACAATTTTTCCACTTTGAACAGGTTCAGCCAGGAGTTGCATAAAGCTGAACATAAAAATCACATGCTCTCTGTTGTGTTACTAAACTGTGAGGAATTTTATGTAGCTAGCTGTGAGAAAATCAAGCTAGCCCTGAACTAGCCTTACCTGCAAGACTCGATACTCCTCATAAATGGTAAATAATTACAGAGTAATACACCGAGCACAGACAGTGCTTTGTGAAAGGACAGACAAAAAAAAGCAGTCAGTCTTTCCGTTGACTGAATTGCATGTTCAGTTTATGACGCTCTCATTAAAATATCTGCAAAGTGTTAGGTAACATTTTACATGGAGGTCACGCTCAAGGAGCTCCTCTGTGGATCATTTTATTACAGCTTTATTGCGCTGAGACGTAAACAAAACAGGAAAAAACACTCTCTCAAATGGTTTGCAGGAGTTTTCTCACTTTGTTGAACATTTTTCTGTGTTGTGTGTAACTCCAGGAGGCAAAGCTGTAATTCTGCCGCCGATTTTACATGACACCTTTAAAAGTTACCACATCAAACTGCATTTAAGGCTTAAGTTTACTGTAAGTCAATTTTTTTGATGGTTTTAGATTTGCAAATGTGCCACCTGTGATTTGTGTAACTATGAACTGGTAACAAAAAAACATTTCTTTTAAGCATAATAATTGATTTAAAAAAAAAATTATAAACTTAATCTGATTAAATCTTAACTGCTGCTTGGAGGTTCCCTCAGAGACTTATCGTCTGTGCTCGACGGAACAATTCAGTTATACGACCATATAGCTGTCACTATAAAAACACACTGAGGGTGTGGCTGAAGATGAGACCTGAGCCGACAGGTAAACACACACAAGGAATGTAGTAATAGTTTTACAAGCCTGTTCAACACAAAACACACCTACGCTCTGACTAAAAAAACACGGCTAAGGTTGATTAATAAGTATTACCCAAACCCAGTCTGAAATAGCAACGCTGCTATCGCCCAGCAGCTATGTACATAGCATATAGTTTTAACATTGGACATGGTGAAAAATTAAAACTCGAGGGAGCAAGTTCAACCCCTTGACGCTGATAAATCAGCTTCACCTTATCAATGGAAATAAAGATAAGTCAGAAATGAAAAAACAAATTGCAGCAAAGCTAATATCAACGCCCAATGCTTTGCAAACAGTTCTGACATCCTTTGAACTCTGCATTTACCTTGAACGATAGCAAGGAAACATTATCAGTTTCAAGAGAAGAGTGAAGAAAAGCTCGCTGATTTCCTTGAAAAGCACAAAAGACGAAAATCATGGAGGTTGATAAATGACAGCTTGAATTATGCAGGTTTTCTCTCCAACTCTTGCTCTTAATCTCACTCTTTCTCTTTAACTTTTATCTGTCTTTATAACCACCTTTTCTCCCTTCTCTTCACTTTATATTTAAGCTGATTTTCCTTCTTTTTTTGTTGCCTTTTCAGTTACTAGTTCATTAAGGTGTGTGACACAACGATCAGATCCAAACTTGTACCAAACGTGTCATTTGGAATTTTGTCAGCATTTCTATGACAAAAATAAAATCTTGATCTTTGATCTGAGGATTTTGGCATCATTTTGCTCTGCTGAGCCAACGTTTGCATGAAGCAACACGACACTCAACAATGGAAAGAACCCAAAACAGTTAAGCAGATTAATTTCTTAAGAGATGCCACGGTTCAGCCAAAAATCAAAGGGACAAAGTGAAGGAAAAAAATCTACATATCAAACCTAATGTAAGACCTGGTAACATTTCCATAAAATTATCTGGAGTGCTCAAGTTTAAATGAAAGTGGTTCCACTCTAATGCGTTTGTGTATATCACAAAAACAACCATTTAAAACATTTTGAAGGGGTTAATTTGAGTCCAAAGGGAGGCTTTAGTGTACAACTCAAGACAGTCACCTGTTGCATAATTCTTTTATTATTATTGAAATTATTTATTTATGTGTAATTTCATCAATTTCTTTGTCCTAAATGCCAAAAAATCATGTATATGAGAGTGAAGCTTTTTCTATAATGAATGAAAAGCCCAACTACCATTACTTTTACAGATACAAAAGCAAACAGAGCAATTTTACAGAGTCACTGTCTAAAAGGGGCTTATCTTTACAGGCTCCTCTGCTTCTCTTTATATCTCTGCCTCTCTGTCTCTGTCCCACAGAGTAGTTTTCATGTCAAGCCTGTCGTCACCTGCGGGGTCAAGCCCAGGTCGCTGCATTGTCACCATGTGAGAGGAGAATCTTGAAAACCTTGTACTCATGTTTATCGCTCCGGTGCTAAGGAGCTGCTGAGTGAGGACGGTGTAAACTGGGATTAACCCTTCCCACTTTCTGGTTGACCAGAGGGTCAGAGGGAGCTGCCTCTCACTTGCTCTGCTCTCTGGTTTTTGCTTCTTTTGTCTGTTGGGGCGTCTGAAATATTTCAATCATTTAAAGAGCTTTTCTTAGCTGAGAGGTTTGGCTGTGTGAAGCTGCAGACCAGAGCTCATCGGTTCACACGCACAGATGAGGGTGAAACAGGAGATGTTGGGGGTCTGGAGGAATTTTTTCAGGGATTCATTACTGAGACGCCTTCAGTTTAGGGTTTCCTTTTATCGTACCTACAATAACTTGATTTTATTTTATGTCAGCAAGCAGATTTTTGCTCTTAAATGCAGGAAATCAGCAAAGCAGTTTCAGAATTTTTGATCCATTTATTCCACAACTGCAGACAACCAGTTAGCGAAATATGTAACTCTTCAAATCATCATATAAAATGCAAACAATATTGCATAAATTGATGCAATTTGGCAGTTCGGCTGGAAATCTGCCTGAATGGCAGCTAAGAAACTTTGAGCTCTGCAGGTTGGTTTTATTTCCGGTCTGTGTGAGTTACACTCGAATCAATTCCAGCAAACCACATGTTTATTTTAATTGATTCCAGTTTTTATTTCTTCTTCAACATGACAGCTCTATATCTACAGAAGTTATCAGCTGCCAGGCACTGCTAATGAAACGCAAGACATCTTATCATTTCAGTGCTGTTATACATCAAAATTGTCGCGTTAGTCACACTGTAATTACCCGAGCAATTATTTTGATGTGGGCGCCAAGTGTCCTCAATGGAGGAGCTGCTTACGAAATGCCCTGAACTTCTTCTGAGGACACTGCGATGCTTCCTGCTGGCACTGTGACCTCCCAGGCAGTGTTTGCTTTCCAGCGCAGCACGAACATGTTTTCACTGTGGATCCTCATAAAACACACTAATGACAGGGCAACCCTTCAGTGAGCCTATCAGTCATTCATTTTGTGTTTATGGCCATTTTTTTCCTGTTGCCATAAAATTCAGTTAGTGAAGTGGTGTATAGCTGACTTAAGGAGCTTCGATCAGAGATAAGACACTCATAATGTCTCAGTATCAGCATTAAGGGTTAAGCTGTCTCAATCTGGGCTGTAACCCTTGGTCGGGCATAGATACACGACTCTGACAGACGCCCACGCATGTTTCAACTGTGTTTGTGCACTCATATAGAAGTGTGTTATGTTTAACAAACCCTGCTTTGGTATTCTTCAAAGATAGAAAAGAAAAAAGGGCATTATCCCCATTCACGTGCTTTGGTAACGCAACAGATTCCATCAGAAAGCATTGACACCGAAGCTGCTTTGAGTGACATGTGAGATGCAGATTGAAATAGAAGGGAAGAAAAGTCACAGAGTGGCGCTTTGTTCTCTTTGAGCTGGATGCGATCACGTTCGCATTCAAAAAACGCAACCAGGAATACCTTACAAAAGCTCAAGTCAAACAGACACTGTGCATAGGCATGAGAAAAGATCGACAGTCCAGGTCCCATCCAGCAAGTATGCAGTGAGTCACGGCAGCTTGGCCAAACAAAGTTGTCTGGCCTGACTCATAACCACTGACACATGGGTATCTAGAACACGTGGAGGGGTGCACAACGGGCAAGTCCTGGCAAAGGTCTGCCAAGCAATTAACACCTGGATAAATCCTCTGATCCACTGCACACCGAACCATCTTCTGCACATCCTTACACGCACGTGAAAGCATAAGTTTTGGTTTCATTGCACCTTTTCTTTCTGTCATTCTTTCCTTTATTTTGCGGTCTTGTCGTAGCGTGTGTCTGGATTGTACATGTCAATCTATCTGCAGCAGGATCCTGCCCCGTCACCTGCTCACATGGCCGTATGCTCTTGTGATTAACAGCCAAGTGCAAACAGCAAGAAACCTTGACATGAGTCACTAAGTCCACATGCAAGTTGTCTTCTTGTCGTCTGCTCTAAAATTGTTCCCATCACATAATCTAAGCCTGTCCCCGCCTTTGCCTTCAAAAGGAGTGGAACAGATAACCATAACATGCAAAGTGCATATGTGATATGTGAACTTATATGTACATGTTGTTTTTATTTTAGTTTTTTTTGTTTTTGACTCACAGTTTCAGGTTGAGTTTCAAAAAGCAAACAAACACACACACGCACACACACATACACACACCTGTCACCCTGGCAGTTATGCAGGCTTTGCATATCCTGTCTTCCTTTTCAAACAGGATTTAAAGATTAATATTTCACAGCGAACAAAGCGACAAACATCGTCTCCAAGTTGGTGGCTTGCATTATTGTATATTTATTTGCTCTTTTCCAGGAACTGCAGCGTATGCAGCTGTGAGATGTGAGATGTGGCTCCTACCAGCTGAGGTCTTTGTAAGGTCACGGTGAGGCTGCCTCGGCTCCTGCACAGTGTGTGTGTGTGTGTGTGAATTGGGGCAAGCCTCACTCAGCCTGACATTACATGAGACTCTGTGCCAAACCATGAATGGCTCTAGAACATTCAGTTCTCCTGGTTGATACTCTTTGTTTTTTAATGTGTGCCCTTAACACTGGTAATTCATTTGGTGGAATGTGGCAATTCCTGCTGATGCCTTCAGGCAATAACACATTGAAATCACCTAAGTTAACTTTTCATGTCTACTACATGAGTTTTAAACTTGAGCACATACCTGTTAGTGGTGAGAGATTTTATTTGCTTTCAGTGTAAATTCTCATATTTCTCTGAATCAGATTGTGTTAAATAAGACATGTAAAGTGACATATTACACTATTATTACTATTTTATATTCAGGCGACTGTAAAAAAGAATAAATGAGACAAAGTTGTGATGGGATAACAACAGCAGTCTCCCCCCTCAACATGTTAACACACAGACCAATCAGTTCACAGTGCTCATAAGGTCAGACCGCACCCATCTCCAAGGTTTCGTGACTGCCTCTTTGCAGGGTTTTTAAGTCATCACATTGATAAATCTGTCCACAGGCACATGCATAAACACCTGGGGAAAACTCATAACCACTTCTGTGGTGGCTACCACTACATTTGATGTAATCAAGACCAAAGACA
>JAQNCA010000004.1:17539495-17571480 GCA_029783725.1 Acanthurus tractus | reverse complement strand
TAGATAGATAGATAGATAGATAGATAGATAGATAGATAGATAGATAGATAGATAGATAGATAGATAGATAGATTATTAAGCATGGTATTTATGACACATGCTATGTTGCTGATGGTTTTTCTTCAAGTATTTGTGTCATGAACAGAGGATTTTTTTATGTCAGAATGTGTCATTAAAGAGTAAAATGGACCTAAAGAGGACGTTCTCCTGCCAGCTTCTCATTACGAAGGTCAGTGCAGCTCATGCATGATTAACACGTCTATAAACAGGTGACCAAACCTCCAGTTAGAACAACATACAGCTATACGGAAAGAAAATGTGCATTACATCTAATTTTCATACCACAGAGGTGTCATAGTTTCTGCTCGTTTAACGGTTTCCGCCAGCTGGGCTGAAATAGTGGAAATGCTGTTTTTGTGTGTGGAACAGAAACACACTGGGGCATCTGTTGAAAGCAGGTGAACACAGGAGTGCAATTCACAGTTGGCCACTGATTGAAGTCAATGTGTTTTTCATGATCAGATTCCGACTGCCTTATTTCAATTGGTTGGCAGGACACGGAAAAACACCTTTGATGTGGCCTCGGAGTGAAAGCAAAAACACAAAAGCCCAATTACACATCACCGCTTACCGGCTCCTTAAAGGCTCAATCAGAGAAATGTTAACATTTGTGCAAGGACAATAGGTTTTCCAGTTCCGAACGTAAATCAAAACGGTCTTGTGTAAACAGAGGGAACGAGTCAATCTGGAATCATCTGTTGATTCAGATTTCTATTTGAGTCTTTGTGATTATGGCTTTCCCACCATTGCTCTGTAATTATAGGCCTGCTCTCCTCAGCAGTAAGGTTCACATTACAAGTGTGGTTATCAACATGTGTGTGAGAGCGAGTGAGAATGTGTGAGTGAGTGTATACGTGATGGGTAGCGGAGGACGTACAGCGCGGCCCGTGCGTGTCTGTGGTTGACCTGTTAGCCTTAACATCCACTGTGGAGGTTTAATTATCAGAGATAATACCTCTGGTGTGACTTAATATAGACACCAGTGCAGTGACCATCAACGCACATATTGGAAAGTAACTAAAACATTTACTTTAAGTCTTCTTGAGTCCAATTCAAAGGTTATGTTGTTTACTTGAGTATTTTTTACACACTGTTACATTTTAGTGGGACTGTATCTTCTACTTTAAATGATTTATGTAGCAAATTTGATCAAATTTACAGCTTTGGTTACAAGTTATGTTGCATTTTGAGATTTTGGATTCAAAATATATGATCAGTTTATAATGTGAAGTTCAGAGTCTGTGCTTAAAAGCAAAAACAGTTTCTGATTAAAATCGGTTAGTGCAGTTATACACACCAAACACTCCTACCACGCTGTGAATGCTCCCTTAAAAAAATTC
The DNA here is from genome assembly GCA_029783725.1 of Acanthurus tractus. Classification (NCBI taxonomy): domain Eukaryota; kingdom Metazoa; phylum Chordata; class Actinopteri; order Acanthuriformes; family Acanthuridae; genus Acanthurus; species Acanthurus tractus. The sequence continues at coordinate 17,570,080 of JAQNCA010000004.1, read as the reverse complement.
CCATCCTGTGAGCCCCATCTGGATTCATGCTGGTTGTCCTCCTATTAATAGATCAACTTCATTATAGAAAACAAAAAGAAATCACAGGGGACCAAAGAGAGCCGGTCGGGTGGGAAGTGTTGACTATTGTTGCCAGTAGGACATTTTTCATTTTTGTATTCATCGTGAAGAACCCAGTTGCCATCGAACCACAGTTCAGATCTTTTACATTAAATCCTCGATCTCAGATGCCTCAACATCACAGTGATATTCGGCCTTAACAGCCTGACGCTGGGGGACAATTTCACGGTGCACAAACCCGCAAAATTCCAAAGAAAACCACTAGAATGCTTTGTTTGCGATCTCTCGGTCCTCCACTGTGAAGATTGCTGTTCGGTTTCTTGGTTGGAGCTTTAGACACAACTCTCATCATGAAGTTTGGGTCATGAAAAGCTGGTCGACCCTGGAGAACCTTGCACATTGCTGCTTCTCATCAGGAGTCGGGACATTGTTATTGTGTAGGTATCAGTGGTAAAAAACACCTGTGACACAAGGGCTGATGATGATAAAGCAATAAAAGCTGGAATACTTACTCACAAAAGTTATCCCTTGCACCTGCCACAAACATTACATTATTATATTGCTGTGCAGCGCTCTGTTTGTTTACAACTGGAGCTATATTATTTTATTCTCATGGTTTCTCAGATGCATGATTTTCATTTAAACTGCCAAACGGTGCATCACATAGATATCATGATCTCCACTTAAACCAGCTACAACACAAACTCTGCTGATGCATTCAAGTATCAGTACCTGTAAGCCAATAAACTTATTTATAGCACTGTGAAGGGAATAATGAGTGTTTTGCTTTTGATAATTAGTTACATTTTTGCTATCAACACTTATATAAAAGCATTTTTTTAACTGTGTCATTTATACTTTTCCTTAAAGTTACACTCCTCAACATTTCAGTCTTGTTGGTTTTGGCGACACCTGTGGTTGCTGGTGGTATAGGTGTGTTTAATAATAAATATGTATCCAAAATATCTTCCTCCTTCATTTACTTACTAACTGAAAAGCACTGGTTGTCAGACTTGTGGCAGAAAGTAACACTTGCCATGGAGACACTCATTACATGGACACTTAATCAAACTGGCAGAGAGTGAATGTAATTTACTATGTAGGAAATATGGAGAGATTTCAACACAGTCAAAGCCTAAAAGATTCCCATAAATTTTTAGTACCTTCAACCAGTTGGAGCAGCAAGAACACCTTGTAAAATGCTCTGTGATCGTGAGAATGAAACTACAGGATGAAATAAGACAAAGGCAATGATAGAAAAAACACGACTTCTCATATAAGAAAATGTGCAGAGCCTCTCCACAGACATTTTGCTGACGTGACTGACTGACTAAGCACCTTTAATGCAAGACAGGTGCACTTTCTCTGAGTGAACTGAGTGTTTCACTCGGTTATATCTACATCTTAACTGCCCAGATAGCAAAAAAAAATCTCAAGAAGTTGGTTTCAGTTTAGGCTGTTTGATAAACTTTGATACGACTGTGCTTTTATCCCAGTTTGTGACTTATGTTCCTTTACTGCAGACCATTTCTCTGATCTGAAAAATAACACATATAGCTGCTTTAAACAACCGGTCTGTAATGTCACAGTGTAGCAGGAGCATAAGGAAAATGTTTCATGCTTCTTCATGCAATTACTCACCAAGGACTAATTTTACATGATAGTAGCTTTATCTAAGTACAGTTCAGTATACTTCTTCCATCATTGATGTTTGCCTTTGTTAATACAGCCAAAAACGGGAGGATTAGGAAAACGCTGTTTCCTCTGTCAAATGTTGGGAGCTTTGAGGAAAAAGGCAGGCTTACAGCTTTTAGGTAAAACCCCATTTTAACTGTGGAATTTTGACTCTCCAGAGAAGTCATCAGTCAAACGGAGGACAGGACTGAGTTGTAGTTTCTTTAAGCTCAAGAGACAGCGCCAACAGTGCCACTTTTTTAAGTGTAGATAGAGATATTCCCAGATGAGGCTTAGACAAGCCTAACCCCGAATGATGAATTAGGCTATTCACCTCTCTCAAATCCACACAGACCTCTGTGTGTTTTGTCACATTAAAACACAAGGTTGCCTCTTGTACCCCAGGCCCAAGTATGTAAAAACAGAGGAAATAGCTGAAAGAAAAGGTGTCATTTTTCTTCATCTGAAAGAGTGTGTGTGTGTGTGTGTGTGTCAGTGCATGTACGACTCAAGCTGGTGCGGGGAAAGTGAGAGCGCCTGCATGCGTGAGAAGCACACTGAGGGAAAGTGAGAGCGCGAAGGGGAGAAAGAGAAACCGGCCTCTAATTCGCTGATCTCAGCTGATTACATTTTCCCGTCCAGACGGTAGACATTCCTACAACCTGTGGCCACAACCATCGGGCCCCTCGGTTTTCACTCTGCTGCAGAGTCCCATTAGAGGTAAACAAGCCTGAGTCTATGCAGGCCACAGAAACAGGTGGGCGTGAGGGGTGAGACTGGTCACTGAAGCCCTTTAAGAGGTCAACAGACGCAAAATCTTCACAGAAAACTTTAGAGAGACAACATGAGGATTAAGATTTCCAGGGTTTTTAACCTTTAATTCATCAGATTTTCCCACAAAGATGTAAAAAAATAAAAACAAAAACTACTTGCTGTTTCTGTTTGCTCAGAGGGCCCGAAACACAACATCTGTGCCACAAAGAGTTAAACATCACATTTGTTTGCTGCTCTAAATACAGCCTTGCAAAGAAACGAGTCCTGAGTCGATCGGAGTGAGGCTGTCGTTCCCACAGGCAGCAAACCGCTTCGCATCTCTACGTTGGCATGGAGACAGCAGGAATCGGCTGTCGGCTGCGCTCGCCAGGCCTGCGTGCTGCTGCAGACGAGCAGTGGAAGAAGTAATCAAAACTAGTCAAAGAAGAAGTGCCAACAGAAAAATTATCCCGGCAAATATACTGTGTAAGGCCAGAGGAAGGAAGTGGGCAAACGTGACTAAACATAATGTGAATTAAGCTTTAATACATGACCTCATCTGTGAATATTTCTGTCTGAGTCAGTCAGATAGATTTTCATCTGCTATGGTGGCCGTTAAACAATGAAACAAACAAATCCCATGATCCCACGCTGTCTCATGACGTCATCCGACTGAGTCCTTTGTTTTTCATTGTTTTGACTCAGAGACATCCAGCAGCAGGTACAAAATACTGTGCGGTCATGTAACAGCACCAAAGCATGAGCACTAAAAGTCCTAGTTCTGCAGAAAAAATGTCTCCTGTGACTGTTTTATTTTTACATTTTACACTCCACTTACTCTCTGATGTCACAGTGTGCAAGATTTGACTGGTAAATTCAGAGGTTTTCAAAACTAGGGCTTGAGACCTTCCAAAAGGGCACAATATAAATCTGAGGGGTCATGAAGAGGGTAAAAAACTCTTTTCTCAGAACTTTTCTCTAATCTTGGCTGATTTGTGAAATGTTAATAAAATTTTTAACCCTATGAGAATCAAGGTTTTTTTTTTTAAGATGCCATTTGAGAAATGTTCCTGCAGTTTAAAACAGCTGAAGGCTTCATCGGACCTGCTTGTCGGACACTCGAGTAACTCCAGAAAGTTTTCAGATGACCGATTAGAGCGGGCAGTGTCCGGCTATTTCTGTAACTTTCAGAAAAAACAAACAATCCAATGTTTACATCAAATTACACACCACGGCTGGCGAGTGTTGCAGTAAAAGTGTGAACTATTTTCTTTAGCTCTCGTTTTTACTTGTCGACAAAATATTTTTGTCATTTTTCATGTGAAAGGATTCAAAGTGGCATACTGTGGAAATATTGTACAAGTGTACAAGTTCCTCAAAACTGTATTTAAATAAATGTACTTCAGTACTTTCCACCCTTTTGTTGTACACAAACACATACACCAGTCAAAACACACACCACAACCCAACGCTAGCATCAGTTTTTCCGCCATGAGGGCCACAAAGGTCAGGGAACACTGGCAGGGTTTCAACAAGCCCCCCCAAAACCTCCCTTTCTCTGTTCCTCAGCAGGCCGCGCGTCTACTATCAACAGGAAACATCTTTCACGGTAAAGGAAGTGTTACTCTCTAATTGGCCTGATGTGATTCAATGACCAGACTGCTCTCAGCCAATGGGAGGGGGCTTATTTTAAGAGGAGGTATAAAAGGGAACAACGGCCCTTCCAGAAAGCTTAGACGGCACAGTGTTCTCATGCTGGCTACATGGTGTGCTCTCAGCTCAACTTCTGCAAAGTTGTTAAGACTGTACATAGACGCATTACTAAGCACATCTGGTTTCATTGTTGTTTCATGGATCCCATAACACATCATGAAACCACAGTCTAAGCAAAAGAAGATGGGGGAAACCCAGAGAGTGCAAAAAAAAAAAAAACCTTGTTACGATTCTCTAGTTTTGGCAGAGGTGTTTCTCCTCAAACGTTTTATTAACAGAGAAAAATGATCCTTTTATCCTGTAACCTGTAATGTACAAAGTCATAAATCAAACAAGAGGAAGAAGGTTTCCCCCCCTTTTTTTTGGACTTTTGGAGCTTTGCCTCATGACGGAGCAGTTGCCCCCCCAGCTGCCACTCATGCCACCATCTCATTTTTAGTCTGCACATTCCTGAAGGTGATTGTTCTTGCCAACTTTGACATTTTTTCGGTGCTTTAGCGGACTGTGAGAGGCATGAGATCAGAGCCAAAAATATCATTACACAGAGGGTGACATTAGGGGAGCGCGGCCTAGCGACGGGGAGCTATGACGGAGTTCCCTGATTAGTGAGTTACCACGCAGAGACAAAGGGCCTCTGAAATCACAGGAAACAGAACAATCAAAGAGCCAGAGCACATTCCAAGAAAAGCAGCGCGCCACAGAAACACAACATGATCCAGGACGTTGCTGTGTCTGAACATCTGATGAAAGCTTTAACTGAGCAAGTGCAGTGAGTTATTAGAAAAAAATGACGCCAAGGATAGTGCAAATAGCTGAAATGCATACATCAGGCTCTATGTTTGAATGCCTTTCCTCACATTTTCCTGCTGAGAGAAGAAAGAAATCAAAAGGAGACTTTAATCTGAGCCATATTTGGATTAGAAATTACCCTAAATTATAACTTCCACAGGGTTTGAATCTGTCTTATAATCACTGGCAGGTGATTTTCATCCACTTATAGATGCAAAACCCCCAAACGCTCAAAACTGTGGGCCCACCACCCTCTTAAAAAACACCATCAGGCCCACATATCTTCCCTCATGCTCCATTAGATCTCAGCCTGGACTCAGGAAATAAGCGGCTCCTTCCCTTTCTCCAAAATGGCAGCTCTGTTTCCGCAGCATTGGTTTGGTGGATTAGAACAATTCCCCACCAGGCCATAATTTGAGGGATTCTCATAACACACCACACCCTGCCATACATTTCCATTATAACCCCATTTATTCCTCTGATGAGGATATTTCAGGATGAAGTAGGATATCTTTTGTTTGGTGAAGGACCCTCTGGTTTTTCTAGGGGCTGCTCCGGGTTACGGCCTGCACAGATGAGCTTCCAGCCGCTTGACGTCTCAGATTTCTCCTCAATTGTTCGGCAGCAGGTAACAACAGGGTTGAGTGAAAAAACCCACATTGCGGGCGCACAAATTCTAGGTCAAGAAGAGATGAAGGGAATCTATTTTCGGCAAAATGTGCTGTTTATCTCTGTGCAAAACCAGTGAGGAACCTCTTCCCCCACAAGTCAGGCCCACTTCTCTAACTTGTGGTGTGTGCGGCTACCTATGCAATGAGGTTGCTAGATCATCTGTTGTGACTGTTTTCTCTTTCTCCTTACTCCTTAATACTGAGTTAAAACCAAATGTAAGACCTTGATGGAGAGTTCAAGTATCTCCTAATTAAAAACATGCTATCTTGAAATTCCCCCATCTGAGTATCAAATGCAGAGAAGAGAAAAAAAGCTGTTTTTTTTAAAAATGTATTTTCAGGCCAACAGCGGATCATTCAGGCTTGTGCAACGCAATGGGGCGAGGGCGAAAAAACGCCAGATGAGTATAAATCTTAGCACAGTCGACCTCAGAGTCTGCGAAAACAAATTAGGACCCGGCAGTCTCCTTGGCTCACTCAGAGACACACACATTATATACACAACTGGCGTACATGTGTTCCTGTTAATCGCTGATTTGAAAGACAACATTCGACATGGGCCTCAGCGCAGGCAAGAATGTGGTATCTCTGTCATGTGCCTGTGTGAGGTCCACGCCGCTGAGTGGATAAGAAAAAAAAGCACACATACACAAAAAAAAAGAAACGCAGACATCAGGAGACAGAGAGCGGCTCTCACATGTTGCTGTTCAGCTAAGCAGGAAGGTAACGGCATGATGCCAGAGTGGTGGATGATGCAGTTTCCTGATGGTGTCAAAGACAAAAGACATCTCCCACACTCACACCTTCAGCCACATTGATACACAGATTTGCATAGCTGCACATATGCACGCATGTTAAAAAAAAACACATAAAAACATAACAAAATTACAAATATTATTCATGCATTCTTGACAAAAACGTTTAAAAAAATCACATTTGCTGCCCATCAAGGTGTTGACGACTGAGTAGAGAGGAACTGTGATTGTTCATTTCGAACATACAAGCTACCTCAGTTTGCGTTAACCCACAACACACAAGTGCTTGCACTCACACACACACGAAACACACTTCAGGAAATTATGGCCAACTGTGAGAAGATTCACTGTTTAAAAAAACAGGAAGTGGTTACCAGCTGCATAAAACTAGAGTACACCTCTGTTATTCTGACACTCAAAATACACTCACAACCTGCAATATCTGACTACTTTAAAACTTTAAAGCAGAACTGAAAAAAATTGTTCCACCACCTCCTCAAAATTAAATTTTTGTGTAATTTATTTGCATAAGAGATGCTTGTTCAAACTTACACATTATTCATTAGAACCGCAATGTAGTTCCTCAAAAAAGAAGCCTTTTTTTAATTAGAAAGTTGAACTCACTCATATGCACGTGGGCTTTTGTCAAAGAACATCCTTATCCCTTTAACAAAAGAATGTCTCAATTGTATAATATGCCAAGCAGGTAGATTAGCAAGGGCTTATTCTCCTGCATGGTGTCTGTGCCTGAGGTGAAACTGCATTTGAGAACGTCACCTTGAGCTGCGGGGCTCCTCTTCCAAATGAGCCACATGCATTTATGGATCAAGTGTGTTTATCCCGTTGGCCTGCCGCAGGTTGAAGTACATGACCTGTCCTGCTGCACAGAAGCGCCCGGGCATGCTGAAGATTGCAAAGGTTTAGATGGGAACAAAAACAAGAAGGGAATTAATCTAGCCAAGAGTCATTATCTGAGCGGTTAATGGCAGCAGCTCAAAGGACGACACAGGCAGCAGGTCCTGTGACGAGCTGGTGTGAGAACAGGTTCTGACAGTTGAGCTGAGCTGCAAACAAGATGGTCTGATAAGCGCTCGAGGGGAGAGCTCAGGTGAGTTTTAAGTGGTCAGTCAAGGTTGAGAGGGTTGGAAACCTCGGGCTCTCTGGAGGTCATGGACTCAGGGACGACTCAAAGAAGCAGCCACTTTGACCTCTGATGCTTGAAACAGATTGTGAGATGTGGTCACAGGAGAAAGACTTGCTCTGTATCGGCTTTCCCCGTTCTGTCAGAGCGACATTGTTGCTAAGCACTGGGTGTGTGTGTGTGTGTGTGTGTGTGTGTGTGTGTGTGTGTGTGTGTGTGTGTGTTTTACACTCAGTATTCACTGTGACGGTACAAGATGATCACATATTTTGGGAACAGACGGTTGATGAATAAGACACTCACTCATACAACACGACTGTGAAGTTACGTCAGCTGTTGGACATTCAAAAACAGACCTGACCCTGGTTTGACTTATAGGCCTGAATTGGATGAGTACGGTCATCATATTGTTCTGTAGTCATTATCATTCTGATGTCAGAACGGCTTCAACCATGCTACTAGTTTAGTCTACACTCCTTAGCGTTTGATAAGAACCAGCCCCCATCTATTTTCACCCCACAAAACGCCCATAATTTACAGCCTGATCAATGGTGGGCCTCACTCAGGAAGTGAGTGAAGAGGCACAGATGATACAAGAGATAAAGCTTATTAAAGAGCAGCGGGGAGAGGGGGGAGTTTGAAGTTAACCAGTCGGGTGAGGCCCCTGAGCCATTACAGCGGGTTAATTATACCTTAGTTGAAGTGTTAAATAGACCAGTAACCTGCGCTTTGGTGCCGTTTATTGAAGCCAGGTGTAGTAAATAAATCAATTAGGTTTGTGGCTTCAGAGGTAATTTGATTCAGCTTTGCTCCTTGAGGGAGTTTTCGAAACTATCTTTGATTTCATTTGGGACACAGAGTGGGCATTCACCGTTCTGCAACAGCAATAAAACGCTTCGGTATTTAAAACAGATGGAAAACTTCCAACTTCAGTCCATTTTTGTACGGATTATAAATCAGTTTACATCAATGAATTGCACATAGCCACAAAAGAAACTGCTGAAAGTTAGAAAGGAAACCGACGTATGGCTTAGCAAACCACTCTCCCCGTTGAGGTAGCACACTTCACACATGATGAACTGAATATTTTGCATCAGTCTTTGCTCCGTGGACCCACCTGGTTAGCTGACAAACCACAAACCTGCACCAATTCCTGTCAGTAGGCGTAAGAGTGAAAGAGGGACACATCAAAATCTGAACACTGCGCGTGCCAAACCGTCAGTACACACAGGATCTCGTTTTGTTTGTCAACCACAGGTTGTTATCTACTCTGCCTTTTCACAACCGAACCCAAAAATCTAAATTACTCAGTTGTAGATACACCCTCAGCACCTGAACACTCCCTCTAACTGTTCTAACTGTCCAAAGTAGAAAAAACATCGATTTTGCACTTGTAACACTCAGAATCACTCAATCATCCGTATTTCTCTCAATGTGAAACTCACATTGTGGTAATCATTAAAGAGGAACCTTTCAGTCAATTAAACTATTCGGTTTCTTTATTACAGTGCGGGAGACGACAAAAAGCAATACTCCTCTCCGCTTGATACGAAGCATCAGCATCTTTCTTAACGGAGCTGTTTTATGACAGTTTGACTCAGGGTTAATGTGTCGGTGCTCCTTTGAGATAGCATCTTAAATCTGCAGAAGGAACCTGTCTGACCCCCTCAACACTGCAGCCTGATGGCTCCCAGGCACTTTCGGGATGCTTAATGTTCTATAAACATCAAGGAGAACAGACTTACTTGTGTGGATTTGAATTTCAGTATTTATTCTCAACAAGACCTGCCAGGTTAGCCATTGGGGAAATACTTTTCAATTCGGTAAAATAATTATACTTTTATCTTAAATAGAGAGTGTACAAAAATTATACTAACTTTAAACTAAATATTGATCTAAATCAGGGGTTTCTTTGGCTTTAGTTGATAAATGCTCATGGTTCTAGTTAAAAGAGAGTTTTGGCAAATCTAAAGAGATTGACTGAAAATAACAATTGAATTTTTAACAAAAGAGACCGATATCTTAACTTTTAATTTGTAAAAGGTCAAGCACCAAAAACACTGGATCATACACTTCCCATAATGCAGAATCCAGAAGAAATGGTATTGGTATAAAGAACATCTAGTTTTTTTGTTGTGATATACTGTGAAACAGGATCTGTAAATGAGATATAACACTAAGAGACTGGGTGTGTCAGGACTGTTGGCCGAAAGTTAGTCTGAGTTTATATAGCCCAAAGATTACTTCTTTCAAAGCATTAGCTCCAAGCAGATCGCAAAAGAGAGACCAAGCTCCTTGAATGCTCCATGTTGTGTTTAAAGCAGTCCACTGTGAATGCTTTGCACATAATCAGCAGCTGTCATTGATACTTCTTCCCTCAAAGTGAATAAATCCTTGCCAGCAGGCAGTTAACAGAGTAGTTTAAGGAAAAGGAACACGGTTTGAGGCAGCAAACTCCTGAAAACACACTGATATACTATGCTGTTGCTAACTAGCTAATGAATTTTAGCTGTGTGCTAATACAAGTTACTAGTTCACAACATGACTGATGGGTGAGCATCATGACATTATTGGTTTAAATTGTTCTGCTAAAACCTACATAAGCATGATATTTTTGTTTTGGAGAGAAAAAAAATCTTTTCTCTTTGATAAATGATTACAAATAAGTGAAGATTACTATATTTTTTTGGCATGGAATATGACCAGCGATGTGCTTCAAAAATGTAAAAAGGCATCGTTCAGTTTTATCTCACTTCTAAAAGGTTAAAGAGAAACTAAAAAAGGTGGGAGGGAAGTAATTTAAAGTGTCAAGCACAAGCTTACGCTGTCAGTGTTCCAAACTGAGAGTAACTTGTGAGAAGCAGACGTGTGAACTGAATTTGTGAAGATGACCCACCTGAGGCCCTGACCCTGAGATTGAGAAACTCTCCAAACACAAATATGGTCACATCGTCCTGCTGTAGCTTTGTTTGATCTAATGATGGACTTCTTCTCACTGACACATCCCTAACCTCTTGACCCTGCACTAGAAACTCCAGATGACTCCCACTTGATTTCACACACAATGAGTTTTACTCACTACATAGTTGCATTCATTTCCCCATCACCGTGGAACTCATACTCACTAATTTCCCAAACAGCTCACCAATAAACTTTAAACAGTCAGGGCGAAAATGTGACAAGCTTCGGCCTTGTGAGGGACTTGTGTTTTCAATGTCATCTATTTAGAAAAAAACACAACGCCATTCACGAGTACTGGATCAATATCCACTCGCTGGTCCTGTGAAAACAGACGAGTGCACTCAAGGAATCGTAACCAGGTGTAGGGGAGGAAATACCTGGAGCATTCCATGCTGGAGGAATGTTTTTAATAGCCTTTTTACAAATGTCGCCATTTCGAGGTGTGTACACTATAAAGTGCACTGCAGGCTGGATCACTCCATCAAGCGGAGCGTGGCTTCAATGGGGAACCTGTGTCGAGGCCAGGGTTATGCTATTTGAACAGCTGGCACAGTTTAGGTCGGCATGTTCAAATGCACACAGGACTGAGGCTCTCATACCACACGGAGGAAAAAAAACACAGCCTCCCCAAGCTTTCTGCAGTATAGACTACTTTATACAGTGTCATCATATCGAAAGTGAAACAGTAAAGTAAACTCTGCTGACATGAAAAGGATCAGAAATTATTTGAAACACAACAGAAAAAGCGACATGCCGTTGCTGTGACTCTGTTAGTGAAAGTCATTTATCTTCATGAAAAGTCATTAAATGAGCTTTTTGATAAATATTAAGTGTCTTGCAGAGAGTTAGATTTGATGATTCATAGCTGCCATCATGTTTTTATGCTAAAAATATAGTAAGCCAGTGACCTGTTAGCTTAGCTCAGCACAGTTACTAAATGTTAGGAGTAAAAGCCAGCTTGGCCCTTATTGTTTTGTATTCCTATGTACATTTGTGCTGAGATATGGCTGATCAGTTAGCCTGCTTTCAGGGTGCTAGTAACCAGTCTTTGTTACTCTACACAGTGCCAGGTAAGTTGTTTCAGGTCCTTGTGCTAAGCTAAGCTACATGTTTTGTCACAAACATTAGATTTGTAATGATGTTATTTTTTAAGAGAGAAAATGAGAGTACTGAAAATTGTCAAACTGTGTGTTAAAGATGAAGAGGAAGTACAGGAATAGCATTAAATACATTTCATAACTTGCACTGAGCCTGGCAAGCACTTTGAATTGTTATGTGTCCAAAGGTCGCTCTGAAAACGTTCCAGTCTTTTCAGAGTGGCCCACTTCAAGCCCCTGAGAGCCTGCCCATTCTCATTTATCAAATAAAAAGCACCTTTCTTAGCACTTTAGAGGGAAAAAAACAACATTTTCACAGCCAGTGAAGCCTTGTGTGTGTGGTATGACGAGTGGGACCGGTATGATTCCTGGTGTTAACAGCTAATAAATTGGGGCCCATCCCCCCCTGATGCTCTACCGGCTCAATTATATCCACATGTAGCCATTATTCCTGCCATGTTAGCTGGAGTGGGCTGCATATTTTTAAAAGGTGGGTTTCCATAACACTTGCTGAAAGCTATGTTGGTTGTCGAGACACATGTTTGGGTTCTGTAGAAGCCAGACACTGGCTGTTTTAAAGCCGAGGTGCTGTGAAACGCAGCAGGAGCCAGTGTGTGCCCTTTGTTTTCAAAAGTCTCACCTCTGTAATGTGTGTAGAGACAATTAAAAAGTTTAGCATCCAGATAGATTGACAAACAAAACTCTTTTTTTCTTGTCTTAAAACACTTCAAACAAGATGACAGGATTTTCTAGTATTTAAGACTTTTGTACTCAAGCTCTCTGCTATATACCTCACATATACTCAGCTGCTATTTTATAACACCTAGCTAAACATAATGTTGTCTAACACAGTAGCCCTGGCACAGTTTTCTGTCAAACTGTACTACACAGGTGTTGATGCAAGTTCATGGTAAATTTTAGTTCTGTTAGACTATTTTGAAATTTACAGAGAAATTTACCCCATAATCTGTCTAACCTCATTGGTGTCAATGGTGCTGTTTTTTTGTGAAAACACAAAACAAACTAAAAATACCTGAAATTCTAAGCCAATGTTATGTTTGTTTGAGGGGTAGAAATTGTAAGGAGTTGCATTGGTCACTTTATATTCTTGCCCGTACGTCTCAAAAATGTAAGCAGCCAGGCAGTGTGGTGCAACGACATTATTCAAATAGTGCAAGGCAATTAACTCCTGTGTATGCTGTTTGGTGATGGTTATCTCTAACAGTGAAACTCAACTGTCTTTTAGTCATGCTAATTCACGACTGAAACCTTGTGGAGTGCTCCCCGGCAGTGTGTTTGGGACTATCCGACCTGTCCCTGCGCTGTTTTCTTAGCAAATGTTTGAGGTTTTTCTGAAATTGGAGCAGGACTAGAGCCAGCTCTTTGAATGTCATGCCGATGGCGCGTGCCAGCCTTTTTCTGTTGAACATTTCTCTCCCTCCTCGTCCTCCCCCCCTTCCCCCCTTCTTTTTCCAACACGGGGGGAGGTGGGATGAGGGGTTGGGGAGCCTCAATGCTATCATTCTCTGATTCTGTTTGAATCTGGCCGCATGTGAGCAGGAAAAGGAGCCAAACGTGCTTCCTGAGTGGTCCGGGGGGAAACTCTGTAATAAGCAAAGGGGTGGGTGGTTAAAAATAACCGGGCTATATAAGCCCAGAGCAGGATCCCACTCTCTCTCAAACTCTCGCTGACTCTTGTTCAGTCAGGACGTCCCGTGCAGGCCCGGCACTACCTCTCGCACTTACACACTGTTTTTCCATGGAAGTTAGCAGACTGTGCCACATGAGGCAGAGCTGATGTGTCCAAATCCTCACCACAGTGACGGAACACTTACAGACCTGCTTGTATTCATGTCACTGACTTAAACGGCCCAATAACAACTAACATGGTGACAACATGAGGTTTCATCATGGAGAATATGAAACATACATGCTTATGACGAGACACGCAACACACCCTTTGTGCTGTTTCCTAAAGACATATATAGCTTTTTCCATTGAAATAATCCTCTTATTAATGCAAAGGTGAAAGTTTGAGGTGGAAGCAAGTAGATTTTCATGTTAGTTTAGTTACGCTTTTTCACTTTTCTCAGTATTGTAATCTCTGGAGTCCTTTGGTTTCTCTGTTTGGATAGTGTGGGATTGGAAAGTGGTGTTTGTAAATAGGCTGCATTTTTTAAAAATCTGAATTACAGATGTTGGTCTATAGAAAAAAGAAGAATCAGAAGAGGAATGCTTGAAGTGTTAAATGTGAGGAAGCTTTTTTCTAAGTGTAAGTGTCAGTTTAGTGTCACTGTCACTGCTGCTGTCAACAACCTGACAACTTGTTGATGACTTGATGAATTGGCTGCAGAGATAAGCCAGCAGCAACAATAGAACAAGCTTTGAAATTGTGAAACGACACATAGGTTGCCTAATGGTAAAACTATTGAGTAAATCTCAATTCAGGGAAAGAGATTTTCCGAGGCTTCTGTGGAAATGTTACTCATTAACATTCAACATTGGTTTCATATAGTGATTTCACTGCTTCCTCTTCTGCAGAGAAATGTACAGCTGTCATGCTGCAGGTAAGGAGATGGAGCTTTGAGGAAGGAGCCAAGAATCTGAGAATGAGTCCCTGGGAGCTCCCATCAGGTGTTTGTCCTATTTCTGACCTCTGACCTCGGTCTGGAGAAGGTTGTAAACATAATAACTTAGTGCAACCTCTTTGTAAACTTCTTACATATCTCTTTTTACTAAAACCTCCACTGAGGAATGTTTTCATGTGGGCTGCTGCAGTCAAAAGAGCGTCCCACCCAGCATATGTAAGGTCCCGCACACTTGGCCTAATTTGCTCGAATGAAATCCTATCGTCTGGTACGTACAGTTCTCCACAGGAAGTGACGGATCAGGACGAAATAAAAAACCTGTCTCTTAAACGTCATGAGAATTAGTGAGCGCTCCCACCAGGGAAACACCAGACTTGCCAACTGCAGCCTTCTTTTTTTCGCCTCTCTCATCCCTCTTGCTGCACGTCACAGAACAGATCCTGCTGTGTGCAGCCTCACATGATTCCAGGCTACTCGAGTGCAAATGTTTCTGTTCTGGCTGGCTGAAATTTGAAGCCACTGGGCGCATATGGGTCTAGTTAAGTCCTTTAGACGGTTCTGTCGCTAATCTCCTGTTAACCAGGTCTGAATGTACCATGACTTTTAACAGGCTAAAAATGCAACAAACTTTTAGTGCTGAGTGTAACTTTTGGTCAGAACCAGGAGTGTTTGGTCTGCAATCATTCAGGTCTGGTAAGATAAATTTATTTAGGGGATATCCAGACGTTACGGAAACAAACTGAACATATTTGACGTTTAAATCAGTGAGTTTTATTTTGTCACCTTTGGACACATGATGGTTAGCTGTTTGCACTAGGCTAGGCTAAGCTAACTCCTTGCCGTAGATTCATATTGAACATTGATATGGGAAACATCATAAACTCATCTTTGTCCTATCAAGAGAGCAAATAACAAAAATATTATCCAATCCACAGTTACTGATATATCATAGGTGTGGCATTTTAAAAGATTGCAAAAGGCCTCGACGGTAAAACAGAACTGGTTTTTGCAAGTAAATAATGAGATACGGCTTGAAAAAGAGGTCAACAGTAGATAAAGTTCCTTAAATTCAAACTCTGGAGCATTACAAAGCATTAAAGGTAGCTGAGTAACAGAGGAAGTGAAAACACTCTCACTGGTAGCAGAGCAGGGCGGCCGTGCTGCACGGAGCTGGGGTCAGAGTCAGCGGTCATGGGTTCAAACATCAGGTCGGCCGCTCGGCTGCCATTAAAAACACACTTCCTCTCTGGCCTCACTGTACTCCTGCTGTGTGACGCACTTTCCAGCGAACACACACAGCACCGATCAGGGATCAGGATGTGGAAAGCTGATGGCTCTGCTGACAGAATGTGCTGTTGGTGGTGGACATGACAGCTTGTTGAGAGGTGAGGTCTGTCATGTGTATCTGTGCTCAGTTGTTCTTGTGTTTGCCCAGATAAGTTTCACACTAAGGGCTTTTCCAGTTACTTGAAACTGGTTTCACTCCAGTACTCACACCTTATTTTGGACCATTTGGAGCCTTTTTCTACTAGAATAAGACTTGTGTGGAACTAAAATAAAAGGGTTCCTGTCTGGAACCAAAAAAGCAGCCAGAGTAGTTTTAGTCTTTCTTTTTTTTTTTTTTTTTATCAAACCTGTTTGCAGTGCAGGAGTGTTTCCCTCTCTGTAGTTTTGAATTAAATGATGATAACAGAATGTGTTGGTAAGTGGTGTAAAGAATATAAGTACATTTATTAAAGTGCTGTACTTAAGTACAATTCTGAGTTACTTGAGTACTTTGATTTTATACCACATCATGCTTCGAATGCACAAAGCCATCCCATTAATGAGTAACAGTAAAAACTGGCCTCATGACCAGATAACAGGTTTTTTTTTCTTTTCTTTTTTTTACAGGTATAGTAATCTAATCTTAGGTTGTATAAAAGTATGACGTTGACGTTAATAATGACATTAACAATAGTTGTGTATTTAACTTTAGTGAAATTTTGTAATTGAATGTTTTTACCCTGTGGTATTTTTTCTTTAACTTCAGCAAAGAACTGATTACTAATCAATCACTGCTGGTGGTTGTTCAATTTGAATAAAACTCCAATCAATGCACAACATCGGTGCTCTTTTTGATTGTGAGGAACTTATTTTAGATTTTGTGAATAAATAAGAATGTTATTGCTCGTGGAACTAACTTACAGAGGGATGTACGGGTGATCTTAGAATAAGATAACTTAAATCAATTTCAGGTTAAGTGTCACCAAGAAACAATTTATTGAGTTTTATTTATTTAAGGACTTAAAACTGACGTAAAGTGCAAAGATTACAGTTGGTCTGATGACCTCTGTGGCCAGAAGATCCCAGTCTGACTGTCTTCACGTCAGAAACCAGATCCCTCAGCAGAAACAGCAATAAGAGACTTGTGATGCAAATTTGACTCCAGTCGACACCGCAGCCCCCTAGTCCGTCATTTGCACCTGAATGGGACGTTACCTTAAATCATGTTTACATCATGAGAGGTCAGAGCGTGAAAAAAAAGCCACGAAAACCGTTTCAGACGACCCTGGCGCCTGTTTGGACAAGCCTGCTGCGAGGACACAAAACCATCTTCCATTAATGATAATGAGCCGAGAGCGAGACGCGCCAAACAGGTGGAGGCAGCAGCACGCACACGGCGCATGTTACACTGCGCTGCATTCACATCACAGCTTTTTGTAATGCATATTTCGTTTATGACACTTTTATAGAAACGATTTCTTAAATTTGCTTGGCGTTTTTGTAAGAATAATGGGGAGAAAACAAAGAAAACATTGACAGATTTGTATTTTACCGAGGCCTTAAATGATGCACATGAAAGTTAAAGACATGTCCAACATAAACATGTTGGATTTTCTATCCGGTCTTATCCATCCTTTCATTAAGGACCTTTTTTTCATGGTTCTGTCTTTCCCTCCAGTTTTAACCCAATACTTTGAATCTAATTATATTTTTATTACTGTTCATCAAGAAAGCCATATCTCTTTTGTGTTGTGATGATTAACTGAAGTACTGACAGCCTTTATATTAAGTCTGTGGTGCGGCTTGGCCTCCAGCGCTTTCTGTCATTAGGCTTGTTCTTTTCAGCGTATTACGTAAGTATCTATGGTTGCTATATTGCCTGTGTGTTTGTACTCAGCTTGGAGTGGGTCTGCTGAGTGTTTGCGTCAGTGTGTGGGGGCGGTCCTGTACTTATAGGCTCCTCAGCGCTGCCTCGCCGGTCAAACAGCGCACTGAGCTCGACTGCCTGCAGGCTCCGCTTTATAAAGAGCTAAATTTACCAAAATTTACGTTATTTCCTGCAGCTCACTTTTGGCCAGCCCCGTCTCGGCTTAGAGAGTTATAAAGTTCGGAGGACCTCCTACCATTTTAAACTTGTTCATGTCTTTGGAGCGCAGCTGTGGAGAGGCGACAGTGAGATAGACGCACAGACTCTGGTGCGGCTGCCGCTCAACACAACGCGACTTTGACAAGAGATAGTTAAAATTACACCAAACGATGGCCTTGACCGGAGTGATGCTACCGTCATTTTCGACATTCTCAAACCACAGAGAGAAAACCTTTGAAAACGTAAGTTAAAAAAAGAGCTTGTATTTTGTTTTAAAATTTGTTCATCCGTTTGAGTTGGATCCGATATTTGCAGCTGTGTTTCACCTGTCCCCATCGGGATCGTAATAGCAATATCCTGAAAAGTTATTGAAACTTTTTTCTTTAGTAAGAAAAAAGAAAAATAAAACTTTTAACGAATTTTGAGGAAATGAAACTCAGAATCGCTGAATTACTTGTACATTTTTCAATCTAAATTTCGATAAGTCAGTAATTAATTTTGCAGCAACACTGTACTTATAAACTCTCTTTATTTTTTCAGAGGTGGAAAGTTGAGATGGACAAATCAATCTCCACCAGCTGCTCCATGCTTGAAATGGTACACAACCTGGACAATCACAGCAAAAAGGACGACGAGGATCTGAGTAACTATTTGGATCTGGATTTTATTCTCGCCAACACAACTGGCTCAGACGGCGTGGCGGAATTTGTGGGCACAGTTGACCACAGCATGTACACGACGGCTAACTCGGTGCCATCCTACCAGGCAGACGACCACCGCTCCCCGCCGCCCCCGTACGGCGCCAGCCTCATGACAGAGCTGCTCCGCACCGAAGGAACCAACAGTTATGGCATTACGCGCAACCCTGGCGTTCAGGGGAGATTTCATGTCAACACGGTGCATTTTCCCCACCAGGACAACATCAAAGTGGAGCCACCCATGGACGGTTATGGCCCCGTTTTGGGCATGGTGCCTCAAAGCTGCAGCAAAATCAAACAAGAAGGGAACG
Source organism: Acanthurus tractus (assembly GCA_029783725.1). Taxonomy (NCBI): domain Eukaryota; kingdom Metazoa; phylum Chordata; class Actinopteri; order Acanthuriformes; family Acanthuridae; genus Acanthurus; species Acanthurus tractus. The sequence continues at coordinate 17,551,517 of JAQNCA010000004.1, read as the reverse complement.
TTTCGTGCATGATGTCCTTCGAGCAGCCTCGGGTGGCCATCTCCCCGCGGGCATCCAGCAACATGACCCCGCCTCTCAGCCCCAATGACCAGGGAGCCTCGGACTGCCAGGCACAACTGTGCCAGCCAATGAACTTCTCTCAGAAGTATCACACATCGGTGGCTTTCCCGCACCACCCTCAGGTTCCCCAGATGCAGATGTCCTACCACGCTCCGCACACTGCCTTTGGCATGTACGACGAGGGTCTGAGCCTGCAGCCAGGCGCGCAGAGGGTGATGCTCACACCGCCCTCATCTCCCCTGGAACTGCTGGAATCCAAGCCCAAGAGAGGTCGGCGCACATGGCCGCGGAAGCGCACAGCCACGCACACCTGCACCTTTGCTGGCTGCGGAAAAACTTACACAAAGAGCTCCCACCTGAAGGCACATCTCCGAACTCACACCGGTAAGTTTCAAACTCAAACCCATCGTGATAGATACGACTCATTTTTGGGCACAATTACCCACAGACCTGCAAAGCTCAAAACCATGTTTCCGCTTTCAGCACAGGCTAATAATGTCTCATTTCTCTGTCCTCGCAGGTGAGAAGCCGTACCATTGCAGCTGGGAAGGCTGTGGATGGAAATTCGCCCGTTCTGATGAGTTGACCCGTCATTTCCGCAAACACACAGGACACAGACCCTTCCAGTGCCACCTGTGCGAACGCGCCTTCTCCAGGTCTGACCACCTGGCACTTCACATGAAGAGACACATGTGAAGGAGCCCACAAAAAGGACTAAGGGCTGTGGGAGAGGGAGTTGTGTTTTTTTTTTTGTTTTTGTTTTTTAAATTGTGATTCAACTGATGTATTTTTTATTTAAATCGTTCTCCACATGACCAAAGTCTTTTTTATATATAATATTGACTAAAAAAAAATAGTGTTATTATTTTCTAATAACGTAGCTGGTACTACTTTGGTTCTACAAAAGCTTTAGAAAAGCTTTGTTTGCTTTAGAGCAGGCAGACCAAGAACGGGCTGGCCCTGTACATACTACTCTTCTCTGACAGAACTGGAATGCTGTGTTCGACACAAAAGTGCCTTTCTGTGCTACTGTAAAACTCTTCATGACAGAACGACATGGCCACAAAACAGTACATGTTCTTGTTGACAGGAGTGAGATGCACATACAGTTGCCTAACATGTGCAAAGACAATGTTTTATTTAAACTGCCTCAACGTCTGAATGGCCTGAACTGTTTTATTTTATTGCTTCCTACTATTTGGAGTTGATGTTGTCTCCTCGTGTGAAACTCTTGGATCCAGCCCCTCTGTTCACTCTCAGGGCTTGATGTCCTGTGCATTATTTTTCACTTAAATTTATATAAATATGTACACGGATTTTATACTGTAAAATGTATTTATTGTAAATATTAAAAACATTGAAATTAGACATTTGACTGATGAGCTTCCTTCGCATGTATGCTTAGTCATCCTGCAGCTATCTTGTTCTCACATTTAGTTGATTAAACCACATCCACCCACTACACAACTGATTTCATACTCAGCTTACAATAAGTCCAAATAGGTGCAGCAGATGTGCAGACAGGCAGCCCAGTCACATGAAATAGGTTATAAGTGTTGCCATTGTAAACCCACTTTTATTTAAAACATGGGCACTTTATTTCCACCATGATGTTTTGCAGCTGCAAGACAGAGAGGGGCAGCCGCTTGTGGGCTTAGCCTATAAATACAAACACTCAATTTCCATAATTACAGAGTGAGTCGGGAGCCGTCTGGACAGAGGGGCACAGCAAACCCTCATCAGGGAGCCCTTAGACTCTCTTTCTGATGGGTAGAAATTATAGTAGGACATCAAAGAGCCTTAATACTACAATTACACACAGTCACTCTGCACTATAGTTTCAAAGTATCGGAGTCCGTGCATATCATGTCTGCATGGTGTCAGTGCGCATTTGTTTCACCCGCATCAAAGCCTGCACTAAGTCAATGTATCAAAGCCAGATGGCATTTTTAAAAAAAAGAAAAAAGAAAGATATTAGATAGATATTAAACATTTTTCCTCAAACGTGTAGTTTTTATGATGGGACAGCACACTTGCTCCTGTTGCACTGTCGGTTTTGAAACCTGAAAAAAAAAAGAACTTGATAAAACCAGCCTCTTACCAAAAGTGTCAGTTTAACAGCTATTATATATCACACAAAACTTAAGAAAGCTCTAACTATGGCATGCTGACCAACACCTAACTAGAATTTATCATATTTTAAAAAAGGGGAAGTGGACACTAGGTAAAAAATATCTGCAGTGGTAGATGCAAATGTATCACTCTCATTTCACTTTTTTTGTTCCAATATCAATGCAGAACTGCGATATAAACTATCCCTCTTAAAATCATTTGTGATTCTGTTCTGTATTTTGACTAAAAGTATCAGATCTTAGACCTAAGAATAGAGTTGCCTAAAGTTCTTACTTCATGTTTGTGCAACGCTGAGCTACTGTTCCTCAAGGCCATATATAATATTTAAACTTTACATTCATCGATTTATTTGTTTTACAGTCAAACTATTAATTACTTTCTGTACAGTGACTAACTGGCTCACTTCTTCCTGGTTGCTGTGACAATTATATATTTTAGAGACAAGACTTACCTCCTTCCAGGAATGTCAAAAATCACTTTTATTTAATCAAAGGTTACTACAGTTTTTAGCTGTTTTTTTTCTAATCACATACATACTATGCAATATTACATGTTACAGTATTGATATGTTGATAAATAAGGCGCTGTCACTCTGTACATGTCCAGTAAGCTCTGGAGTATACATACATTATGTGCCGAATAAACCTGATTAGTGTAAGATGATTACAAGGATGCAACACTTTAAGGTATTTAAATAAATGTCCTCTGACTGGATCATAAGACATTAACAAACAAACAAAAAAAATACAAATTCACTGAAAAGCAAAAATCCAATTTTTGATTTGAGTGCTGATGGTAAAGCAAAAACTTGGAGGCAGCGGAAGTAGTGTGAAGAAGTAAAAAAAAAGACAAAGCTAAGTATAAAAGCACCAGTATAAACAATGTAGGTTTACACTATTTCCATTTTACAGAGGCTTTTAGTTGTATGGGAGTACAAGTTGTTTGGGTGTTAAAACAAGGCAACCGATGACGAAGCATCTCTGACAAACACAAGCTGCTGCCACCAGAGGGATGGTGCAACACCACTCCAGGTGGACTGAACTCTGTTCACAATGAAGGAAGACCTCAATAATTATCGCTAGCATCCTAATTATTGTAAATACAAGAGGCACCCTGATAATTGGTGACTAAATCTTATTTAATGAAAGCCATATTAGGATTAAAATGCTAATGATTGATTCCCAAAACTTCATATTTTTACTTTGACATGTGCATCCCTGCTGGATGTTTGATTATATTCAAACATTTCTTCACTTTGCATACTTAAAGGCCACATAAATCGCTGATATGCAGGCAAAAATGTCAATGAACCCTTGTAACATTTAAATAATTACTAAATAACGTCACTGGTGATCTGGTCCTTAAGAAAGTCCTATAAGAAAGATTAGTGTTTTTTAAAGATGGAAACTGCTCTTTAACATAAAGGCTTCAACATAAAATCATCTTGTGAAGAAATTCATAATACACAATGGAGGATCTTGTTAAAAAAATGCGAATAAGACAAACTCAATCATAGGCTAACAGAGCAGTAAGCGAAAATTGCTAGACTTTCAATAAGAAATTTCTTTCCGAGTAAATAAAGGTTATATAAAACAGTTTATACAGTGCATTTTACAAGTACTTCATACATCAAAGATTCCTCGCTCTCTGCTCTCTACATAAATAAAATACTAAAATATTTTTAAAAGGATGTTTTTTTTTCATGCAACACAAAGGCTTTTGGATCAGGCGGGGTAATTAGCCATAACAAGATACGGAGCTAGATATAGGTTGTAGTCCAGTTTGCTGGTTTGGGCTGCGTTAGATCACTATGTTCTTGCAGGATGAAGCCAGGCCTAAATCAAGTGGCTCCGTATTGTCCCTGATTATAGTTGCCATGTAGTTTAGGAGCAATGAACCTTAACTGGTTGCTAAATGTGGAGTCATTTGACACAAGTCCAGTCATGGCTTGAGAATCACTAGTCTCTTACACAAATTGGTAACAGGGGTTGCTAGTCATGTCGGGCCAGTGTCTGTGCTGTTGTCATGAGCCTATGGACGGAGGACTGTGTGGTAGGAAGGGGAGAACGACCAGCTGTGGTGGGTCAATGCCTGGTCAGGAGCTGGGCATGTCGGCCTTGCTGAGAGCGATGGCGAGCTCCAGGTCCTGCTGCTCCTGGAGCCGCAGCCTCTTCAGCCTCTCCTGCTCTTCACGCTCGCTCTCCCGCTTGGCCCACTCCAGCTGCTGATCCTCATTTCCAAACTAGACCAGAGGCGGAAAAAAAAAAAATTAGATTTGGACCAAAATGCAGATATGCAGCCTGAAATGCCAACACAAATAGAGGCAAGTCATGAAGTGAAAGCAAGATGTGAAGATAACAGTGGATGCAAATTTGAAATCAAATGTTTCTAATTAGGTGGAACGTCAAACACTGTCAAACATAACTGAAATGATTTGATAAATAGCGGTAACTTGAGAATTAAAAAAATAGCAAATAGACGTTTAGACTTCACTTTGACGTAACAAAAATAGCCAAGAAAGTAACACTAAAAGCTTAAAAAAAAGCTTTCTACACAAAACCCATTGATATAATATTGCCATAAATTACTATTACCTGTAGACATTCGGTGCTTGGATCAATGTGAATGAGGATATTTATTGAAAATTACCATGCACATGAATCACCATATTCAGATTATGCAGTGCGGACGGGTTTTTCACATGCAAAGGATTGACCACCACACCCTTGTACAGTCTTACCTTGACACTTTCAGATCCTGGCAGGAAAACAAAAAATTACAAAAACAGCTTGATGTAAAAAACCCTCCCCACAAATCCCTTTCACAACTTTCATGCTGGCATGAGGGATACAATAAATTCATGTCATGTCAAATGATAACAAAAAGACACAAAAAGCTGCCATGCATCAACTCTTCACTTAAAAGCACGTTCAGCCATTAAGCTACACATGATGGCAAAGAAGCGGAAGACAAAGGACAAAGAGGCAGATTTACTCCACTTGGTGCTCCTTCAAGGCAAATCATGCTTTGACAGCAAGTAAGCCTTTGGCTTGAACTTCACAACTTGAAAAATGTTCCTCGAGTGTTACCTGATCAGGCAAGTTGACTTACTCACTGATTAAAACTGTATAAATCCTGACTTCATGTCAAAAACTGAAGCCAGAGACATCAGCCAACATGCAAAAGCCCCTTTAACTAGGCACACGGAGGCGACAAACAACAAGGTAGACACCATGAAAACATTAATTTCCTCTACAGCACGCAACTTAAAAAGCCCTTATGTGTTCTGTCAGTTGTTAGTCAAAAGCCAGTCAGCATGGCAGCCCTGTGATTGCTTGCTAAAGTCACTGTGTGAGGGAAAGCTAACAGAGTGAGGTCCAGTGACAGAGAGCTGACACCTTGGAGCCTTCAGCTCTACAACTGAAAGAGTGAGATCATGAGATCATGCGGACAAGGACACTTGAGCTATCAGAAAACTGTAAGTCGACTAAACTTACAGAGCCAAAATCTGCAAAACCCACAGGGCAGTCATTGGATGTTTTCCTCGAGTGTGTCGCAATATAAGAGTCTTTACTGTCTGCTGTGGAGCAAACGCTCTGGATCGGCTCTGATGCAATCACACTGAGCATACCTACTGGAGAAGAAGGACATTGAAAAAAAAAAGCCAAGTCCATGCAAGATAGCACACTTTAGTACCTTCACTTCAGATGATAATAGCTGGTTGCCTTGTGGGAAAAGATGCTCACACTAATGTGTAATATTGTGTTGCTAAATTTTAACAGGAAGTCAACAGCTTAAAGCTGATGGCATGCAGAGCAGTCACCCAGGGGAAAGCGATATTGGTTCAAAAAAAGGTGCTAACCACATTTTTTGAGTAAGGCCCACTGATGCATTGAAGCTCAACAAGCAAAGTGTGGCTTTTTTGGAACACACAAATGTAAAAGAGGGCCCTGCCCTTGTCTCCAGTAAGCTTTGAACACATTTCCTATTTTGATGCTGTTGTATTGTGGCTAAAATTACTCATGTGTCTATGTTTTGTACCAATGTCAGATTGACCGCAACTGCAAACAAAAGGCTCTGTTATCAAATAAAGAAAATTGTAGAAATTTACACTTTACATATTTTGCTTGGTTAAAACAACAAACTATGCTACACTTGTGTGAAAATTTGCAACACAGCTGTTGGTAGAAGGAGAGATAATGTCTGCCTGGATCCAAATTATTGTGCACTTTGTCCCTGTGATGCTGACATTCAGAGCAGGCCATGACTTTAAGAGTGGGTTTCTCACTTCCCCATCACATATGAGGCATATCTCTGGTGTCAGCTCGCTGGCCAACTGTGGCTACTCATCTCTACCCCTCTGTGTGTGGTAAAGCAAAGGGGAACACCAACTTTCTCACGCTGTGGCTTCTGCTAAAAGAACAACTGCAAGGTCACAACGGAAGGGCACATGCTGGGCATGGCTTGTGGGTAACGGGTAACTGTGTGAACATATACAAAAAAAATGCAACAAGATGAATTTGAGATAAAAATGTATCCAAAGGGCAAAGACAGCTTTAGATATACATATACACACACATATACATATATATATGTGTGTGTGTATATATATGTATGATTCTTAATCTTATCAAACCTTTTTCACAGTTTAGTATAACAGTGCATTGACTTTTAAACAGTGAGAAACAAACAAACAAAAAAAAAACTGTCTTTACAACACTCACAGGGGCACATCACTCTAAACCCTTACTGCAGCACAATTCTACCAGCAGCTTTCCTGTTTACAACTTTCTCTGCACCCTCACAGCGCAACAGGGAAGTAGGTTTTTTTTCCGCATACCATCAGGGCACAACAGTCAATCACAACGAAAACAAAATATAGCTGCCATTTAATTGGTTTACACCAACATTGTGTGCTAAACAAAAAAAAAAAACAGTTAACTAATAATGTTAAGTTATGCAGCAAGTACAATCATGTTATAGCACGCACACACACACACAAACACACAATTACACAATAGCACACAAAGGTATTGAAAATCAGGGCCTACCATAGGGAGGTGCAGGCCTGTTGGGCACATTTTTCTTTAATGGGAGCACAGGATTGTCCGACTTCTGTTCACACACAAGGAACAAGACAAAGAACATCTTTTAACAATCCCAAAAATGACGAGTGTTTTCATTACTGTGATAAATTGGCCGAAAAATAAGAGATCACTCATGATGAGAGTAAAAATAACAACACTGCCTTCTACAGCTAAAGTGGAAAATGACTTTACGGTGCAACTGATTCATAACTGCGACAGTCTCCAGAGCGTACCTTTGACATGTGACTAAAGTCGGCAAATCCACCCCCCTTGCTTCCAAAAGAGTTGCTTCCAAAGGGGTCTGCTGTCCCAAACACATCTGTGACAAGAGAACATTGAAATGCATTTGGAACATTTGAATATGTTTATGGAAAGAACCAGAAATTATCATGAACTTCAGCTCTGAGACCAGACCATTCAAAATCACCTCGGCATCTTGCTTATTCTAAAAGGGCCTGCATGCTATTTTCAGAGAGGGAGAGTGGCATGGCCGTTTAATTTTCCATGACATTTGGCAAAAACCTGGAAAGCGGAGGTTTTGTTGAATCTGACGTATGCATCTGATCAGCTAATTAAAGGCGTCAGTTGGTGCACTGTTAACCAGAACTGTGCCTGGTTTGTTTTGAAGCTCGTGGTATGCCGCTTAATGAAAAAAACAGCAAAGTGCAGATGGTTACAGTGAAAAAACAAAACATTGTAATAGAATATGTTTGTTGTTGAGAGCAACCACAAGAGACCCCATTCATGTGAAGTACGCAGTGTTTTTCTTTTACGCGCAGTAACTAAGCTCGGGCCTACAGTTGCCTCTGTGTTCCTCTGAAGGTGTGTAGCATAGCAGATCATCGACCAGAGGTAGCCACTAACTTAAAACAACTTCCGTGCCGAATGAGGCAGAACAGTTCAACGGCAGCAGATATAAAGGCTGGACAGAGGCAGCAGAGAACTGGTTAAAGGAGTGGCAGTGTATTCTAGTAGAGCAGGACCAGCAGTCACAGAGTTTCTGTTATGTTTGGCTCCTGCAGGCCTCCTGTTTTTCCAGGGTAGGGGGGAGTATTTTTAGTTGGCCAGTAGTTAAATGCGTAGGTACTCCACTAAAAATAGCCCCGAACCACAGGAAAAATTGAAGCCACAACGAGTAAAAATTGTTTGCCCCTGATGCCCCCAAAATAAAATCTTAAATTTACACGTCACCCAGAATGGCAAAGAAGGACTCTTTGAGACACATTTCAAGACCAGAATGTTCTTTCTCTTTGAGTTAATAAAGGCGCATTCTGGGAAATCTCTATGGAAAATCTGCACGTATTTGGTAAAGGGATGACTGTGTGTTCTCACTTTTGTATGACAAAGTTGCATATAGTCACAACCTCTTGTAGTGTTATCACATCTTACCTTCCTCACTACTGCTACTGTTGTGAGAGAGGGGAAACTATACAACCAGCCCTTTCAAAATGACTGACAAGAAGAAATAAAAACATAAAATCTTTTTTAACCTACTATTCGCTATTTCGAAACAAAATTGGAAAAAATAATTAAGGCTTAACTGAGGAACTTTATGACTGTGAAATCTTTGTAGTTACATCCAGTGATGCTTGTGGCCAGCGACGTACCTGAGTCTTTTGGTTTTGGGCTGTTTGATTTAAAAGGGTCACTAGTGCCGAAGGCACTTGGCTGAGAAAAAACAAAGCACAGCAAAAGTAAAATAAGTGAGCAATTCAAAAGGTCTTGTTTAAAATACACACACAGCATAAGCACTAGAAATCTTCCTTTGGACTACTTCTTTGCTTTTGCAGTTAAATTAATTTGTGAAGACAAGTCAAAGCTTGTTTCTGCCAATGATAATTACTAGGTCGTTATGCAGGGAAAAGGAAATGTCATTATAGACTTTGACAAAAGAGCTTTCGTGACAGTCATTTGTTTGATACCTTGGCTGGGGGTGTAGGTTTTCTACCAAAGGGGTCAGAGGATCCAAACAGGTCCGCCTGGTCTTTTCTCTTAAAAAAATCTTCAGATGAGGTGCCTTTGAAGGGATCGCTCTCTTTGAATGGGTCTCCCCCAAAAGGATCTAGAAAAAGAGCAAGACAGTGAGAAGAGAGCGACTGGCGCAGCTGGGTTTGGACTTCAATCATCCTCAACTTCTAAAAAGAAGAAGAATCAGAGCCCTCTTTGATTTTTTTTTTTCTTACAGCATGAATCCAAACAAGGCATTTCCATTTCATTAAAACACATAAATTGGCATCAGTAGATACATTTTAAGGCCTTTTTACAGGCATACAAAATTAGTGCTGGTCATCACCCACAACAACAGCCGGTAAAGCAATAGATAACCTTTATCAGAACCTTTAACAGAAATACAGCAGCAAATAATAAAAGGGTGCAAGAAGATGTTCAGACCACTGAATGGGTCGGACTTGAATGGGTCTTCAGTCTGGAAAGGGTCTGCTGGAGGCTCCTTGGCACCACTGTTGTTGAACATAGCTATCTTTGACTTGAAAGAGTCGTCCTAAAGAATAAATCAATATAATTATTTCCCTCTGAGACATTTTTGTCACCATGAAACAGGCAAATTAGGAGTATGTGATCGATTTTCATGACATTGATTCAACAGTTTCTATAGTCACATTTTTTTCTTTGAGGAATAAAAATCTTAACCAGGTACAAAATGTAAATGTAAATTAAATATTTGTGCTCTAGATTAAATTCTTGTGGAAAAAAAGAGGATATATGTCTGCGATCTACTTACCGCACTTCTGAAACTGCCGTTTGCCTTCTCAACAAAGGCTTCACCTAAGTCTGGCAGGTTATCTAAGTTTCCTCCGTTAATGTCACTCAAGGCACTGTTGTACTGCTCAATGGTCTTGGTCACCTCCTTTTGGTTGTCCTGGATCAGTGACAGCTTACTGCGAGCCTAAAAACACAGTAACAACTGCTTAATCAATATCAAATCAATATCAATATCAATATCAATGAAATATAGTTTTTCAAATATTAAATTCAGAAGCATAAGCAGAATCTGCATGACATTATCTGAAGAGTGTTTTTGTCATAAAATTCCAATCTGTAACGGATTTACTGACTATCTCACTGTAGATATGCAGGTGGTGGTTATTTGTTAAGCTAATAAAAAAAATGAAAGTGTCACTTCAGTGTTCTTCAGGGCATTTTAAAACTTTGGCACAAAGGCGGGACAAATGAAGTGGCTGGTCAGCAGAGGGCGCTACACTGCTCCCAGCATCCTCACAGACACATTCACAAGGAAGACTTGAAAAATGGTTTTTGAATGACCAAGGTAATAGATAATTGGCAAATGGCAGAACATCTCAATATAACCTGAAGTTCCTCTTTCTTCACTGACCTGGTTGATCTCTTCCTGAGTGGTTTTGAGCGACTTAATGATGCTGTCCAGCTGGACGCGACCAGAGAGCAGGCTCTGCTCCAGCTGGGCCTCCTCCTCCTGCAGTCGACTCAGCTCCGCCTTTGTATGGCTCAGTTCATCCTCCTGGCTACGGAGGTCGGTCTCCTGAGAGCGAATCTGGCCCTGCAGGGACGAGATCTAGAGTGTGGAAGCATAAAAGTTTGTAGACTCATCAATCATGTTACAGTTTAATAACTGTAACTTACAACTCTGCGTCGAACTCAGTTTTTCTCATTAGGACAGATCAAAGCAACACTATTTTATAAGTCTGTTCTAAAAAGGAAGCAAGAACAACAAAAAGGTTGGCATTAAAAAAAGATGGTGAACCACATTGTAATTTCAAAACTGTACTTTCTACTTGTCTTTAACAAAAATCAGCAATACTTCTTCTCCTTATATGAACCTAGTTTCTTCCAGAATGTGAAATATTGAGCAAAACACATTGCATCATTTTCTATCTAACAAAGCTTCACCTCACCTCACCTTACTGACTGATATGCTCTGACATTCCAAAAATAACTTCACCCCGCATATCACGCCAAGGAAACCACCTCATATGTCACTGAAAAGCAATTTGTGTTTTATTAATACACGTCTCTAACCATCTGTGACTCATCCTGGCACTTTTGCTTGACGTCGTTGAGCATTCCCTCCAGCTTGGAGCGCTGCTGGTCCATCTCCTCCAGGCGTTCCTGTGCAACCTGCTTCTGTGACTCCAGGTCCTGCAGACTGCTGCTCTCCCTGTCCAGGCCATTTTGCATGTCCTGAGGGTTAACCAAACACACATGCACACACACACATAAACGGGTGTTTGTATGGTACAGCTTTGAAGCATCATCTTAATTAGGGCCCGAGCACCGTAAGCTGTGCGTAGGACCGTATTGTTTTTCGTGTGATTATTATTATTCTTTTTAGTACTTAAACGCATTTTTCCGGTGCTCGGCATGCGTGAAAAGTCATGAAATTTGGCATACACATCCAGTCCCGAAAATCGCGATGTAGTGTAGGTTTTATACAAGGGCGTGGCAAATTGACTCCATATTTTCACATATGCATGAATTTCTTAGTACTGGTTGACCAAATTTACATAAAACTGCTTGCAGATGGCGTCAAGATGTTCATGATGCTTCCATGCCAGGTTTGTGAATTTTGGTCAAAAGCTGTGGGCGTGGCAGTGCATCCTTTGCCGTGAAACAGTAAGCTGTTTTTCAGGCAAAAGGGATGCACGAAAACTCACCAAATTTGGCACAGACATCAAGAGACGTGAGTTCTTTAAAGGCATGAGACATTTGCTTGAGGGTGTGGCAAATTAGCTTAATAGCGCCCCCTA